>CM072936.1:44207843-44710343 GCA_036971965.1 Nyctalus aviator | reverse complement strand
GACGGACACTGATGTGGGTGTGAGGGAAGACTCGTGGGGAAGAGTGTGTGTGTGTGTCTGTGTGTGTGTCTGTGTGTGTGTCTGAGTGTGTCTGTGTGTGTGTCTGTGTGTGTGTCTGAGTGTGTGCCTGAGTGTGTCTGTGTGTGTGTCTCTGTGTGTGTCTCTGTGTGTATGTGTGTATGTCTGTGTGTGTGTCTGTGTGTATGTGTGTGTCTGTGTGTGTCTCTGTGTGTGTCTGTGTGTGTCTGTGTGTCTGTGTGTATGTGTGTATGTGTGTATGTGTGTGTATGTCTGTGTGTGTGTATGTGTGTATGTGTGTGTATGTCTGTGTGTGTCTGTGTGTGTCTGTGTGTCTCTGTGTGTGTGTGTCTGTATGTCTGTCTGTGTGTCTGTGTGTCTGTGTGTGTGTCTGTGTGTGTCTGTGTGTGTGTCTGTGTGTGTGTCTGTGTGTCTGTGTGTGTGTCTGTGTGTGTGTCTCTGTGTGAGTGTGTGTGTCTGTGTGTGTGTATGTGTGTATGTCTGTGTGTGTGTCTGTGTGTATGTGTGTGTCTGTGTGTGTATGTCTCTGTGTGTGTCTGTGTGTGTCTGTGTGTCTGTGTGTATGTGTGTATGTGTGTGTATGTCTGTGTGTGTCTGTGTGTCTGTGTGTGTGTATGTGTGTATGTGTGTATGTCTGTGTATGTGTGTATGTGTGTGTCTGTGTGTGTCTCTGTGTGTGTCTGTGTGTGTCTGTGTGTCTGTGTGTATGTGTGTGTGTATGTCTGTGTGTGTATGTGTATGTGTGTGTCTGTGTGTCTGTGTGTGTATGTGTGTATGTCTGTGTGTGTGTGTCTGTGTGTGTGAGGGGGAGCGGGGACTGATTCCTCCTTACCCTGATCCCGCAGAAGCTCTGGGGCTGCTGGGGCTGCCCCCCTCGTTGTGGCAAACGTAGCCGAGCCGTCGGCGTAAGGTGCCTCATGGCTCATAAAAGGGACCCCTTACGTTTACGTTACAGTCAAGTGGGGCCCCGCATGGGCTTCGAGTCCCCAGAACCAGCCCTCCCTTAGAGGACCACACTCCCGGGAAGTCACTGGCCGCCCTAGCCTCATTGTCCTCATCTGCAAAATGGGTATGATAGCACAAAACTCTCACGAGCTGGCGTGGCAATGGTTCACCATAAAAGGTACCGTTTTCTGTTTGGCTCAGTAGATAGAGCACCGGCCTGTGGACCCAGAGGCCCTGGGTTCGACTCCGGTCAAGGGCACGTGCTTAGGCTGCAGGCCCCTCCTCCCTGCCTGGGGCCCTGGTCACGGCTCATGCAGGAGCGGCCCATCGATGTGTTTCTCTCACATGGATGTTCCTTTCTCTGTCTTTCCCTCTCTCTTCCACTCTCTCTAAAAATCAATGGGGAAAATATCCTCCGGTGAGGGTTAAAAATGTTTTATGTTAAAAGTAATGCTAACGAAGGGCGTGCCTGTGCCGGACACGGTGCTAAGTGCTCCCTGTGGGATCGCCACCTTGCCTCCCCACCATACAATGTTTCCCAAAGTGAGGTACGCGTCCCCCCAGGGGTACGGGAGGAGTCTGGTGGGGGTACGCGTTGCACCAGAGTTTGGTGGGGATGTGCACCGCGCCGTGCTTAGCTGCGCCTAATTCTACGTTCTTAGGAGTACGAGGGGCACTCAGCGTTACGAAAAATATAGAAGGTGTACACATATGTCAGAAGTTTGGGGAACACTGAAAGGAAGGGCTATATGACCCCATTGGGGCTCAGAGAGGCCGGGGAACCTGCTCAGGGTTGCATAATAATAAGAGGCAGATCCCGAACTTGAACCCGGGCGGTCTGACCAAAGAGCCAAGGACAAAAGTACCGCCGTCTGCGGTTCCCCTGGGTGATTGCGGGACCGCAGAGAGCAGTGGCACTGAGCACTGGGCTGCCTGGTGGGTGGTGCGTTCTGAAACTCCCGCTCTCGTGGCTGCCAGCGAAGCGCTGTCCCTGAACTGACTCATTAGTTCGGTCAAAACGCATTGGTTTCTGAGAGCCTACTGTGTGCAGGAAGTCTGGGAGATGCAGGAGATAAAATGGCAAAAAGAACCAGAGGTGAGCCCTGACTGGTGTGGCTCAGTGGATAGAGCGTCGGCCTGCGGACTGAAGGGTCCCAGGTTCGATTCCCGTCAAGGGCTTGTGCCTTGGTTGCGGGCACATCCCCGGTAGCAGGTGTGCAGGAGGCAGCTGAGGGATGTTTCTCTCTCATCGATGTTTCTAGCTCTCTATCCCTCTCCCTTCTTCTCTGTAAAAAATCAATAAAACTTTTTTTTTTTTTAAAGTGTGACCTTTCCATCTAGTTGAATGCCTGAGCCTTGAAGCTCTATTGCACATGTTCGACCTTGTGTTGAATGCCCCCCAAGCCCCCGAAAATGGAACTTTCTCTTTGGGCCGCTCCTGTATCCCATCGTCAGAATTTCAAACTGTGCCACAGTTGGGGGTCCCCCGAAAGCCGGTCATGAAGCAAGGATTTGGGTGCCAGGAACTCCTTTGGGAGGGGATCCCGGCAAACCCAGGGAGAGGGAACGGAGCCCAGGAAGGGAGGAAAGCCCACAAACTCTATGGCATAAAGGAGGTGACGGCTGGGTCACCCCCATGGTTCCTCCAAGCACCCCTGGAGAGATGGTGTGTCCCCCAAAGAGGCAAGAAAGCTGGGGTATCGTCCCCCGTCCCCATTCCTCCTGGATGGAGCATTGCTACACATGTTCTTCTTTTCTAAATATATCTTTTTATTGATTTCAGAGAGAAAGGGAGAGGGAGAGAGAGAGAAACATCCATGAGGAGAGAGAATCATGGACCGGCTGCCTCCTGCACGCCCCACCCTGGGGATGGAGCCCGCCACCCGGGCCTGTGCCCTGACCCCGGGAATCGAACCCTGACCTCCTGGTTCGTAGGCTGATGCTCAGCCCCTGAGCCACGCTGCTGGGCTCACATGCACTTCCGGCCCGTTCCGCACCCTGCCTGCCTTCCTCCCCGGGGCCAGAAACCGCCTTCGGGCAGAAGGAAGGGAGAGGCCGCGGTGCCTCTGGAACCTGTCGGCGGCCTTGGGCTGTGGCTGATGAGTCCCGGGGGCTGAGAAGTGTTCCTGACCGTGGTGGAGTGCAGACCCTCCCGTGGTCCGTGAGGGTAGGCCCTCCCTCTGCAGCCCTCTGTGCTCGCTCCCCGGAGCAGGGGTTCCAGCCACACTGGCCTTTCACTTCCTTGAACTTGGCAGACTCTGCCTTCTGACCGCAGCCAACAGAAGACGTCTCAGGGAAGTGCCGGAATGTTCCCGTCACACTGGCTCGTCTTCCTCTTTGTGGAGAAGGCAGCAGGCCTCGAACCCGGGGCCTCGGACAGGCCACGGGAGCCCAGATTTGGTGCCAGCGCGGTGTTCTATGTTTGCCTCTGCAGTTTCCACCTAGATGCGGCAAGTGTTGCTGGCTTCGCACTTACAATAACGATATCAAGTGTGTTTGTCTGATGTTGTTTTTTTTCCAAGTAAATGTATGCAAATAATGTGTCCGCTTAAAACACCGTGTGAGTTCACGTATGCGTGGAATCTAAAGAACAATGTAAATGAAGAAACAAAACAGACACAGACTCAGCTACAGAGAACAGATGGATGGTTAACCTGAGAGAGACTGGGAGGAGGGGAAAAAAGGTGAAGGGATTAAGAAGTACAAATCCAGCGCTGGCTGGTGTGGCTCAGTGGATGGAGCGTTGGCCTGTGGACTGAAGGGTCCCAGGTTCGATTACGATCAAGGGCACCTGCCCAGGTTGGGGGCTCCATCCCCAGTAAGGGGCATGCAGGAGGCAGCCGATCAATGATTCTCTCTCACTATTGATGTTTCTATCTCTCTCTTCCTCTCTGGAATCAATAAAAATATGTGTGTGTGTTTTTAAGTACAAATTCATAGTTACGGAATAGTCACAGGGATGTAAAGTACATAGAGAAATAGACTAAATAAAATTGTAGTAACAAGTATGGGTGAGAAATGTTGAGGGAACCACTCTATAAAGTATGTGATTGCCTAACCCACTATGCTGTCCACCTGAAACTAAACAGAACAATATGAAATATAAACTAATTGAAAAATTAAATTAAACTTTAAAATGTGTCTACTGCCCAGCCGGCACAGCTTAGTAGTTGAGCATTGACCTGTGACCCAAAAGGTCATGTTCAGTTCCCAGTCAAGGCAAATGCCTGGATTGCAGGCTCAGTCCCCAGTAGGAGGCAGCTGATCAATGATCCTCTCTGAAATCAATAAAAAATATATATATATACTTTTTTTAAATGTGTCTACTTAAAGAAAAATATTCAATAGTAAAGGTGGTATCTGTACTAATCTATACTAACAAAAGGGTAATATGCTAATTAGACCGGACGCCCCTCCAGACAAAGCCATGGTGGTGGGGGCTGAGGCAGAGGCAGTTAGGGGCAATGAGGCCAGCAAGCAGAGGTGGTTAGAGCAATCAGGCTGGCAGGCAGAGGCAGTTAAGGATGATCAGGCAGGCAGGGAAGCAGTTAGGGGCATCAGGAAGGCAGGCAGAGAGGTTAGACATGATCAAGCAGGCAGGCATGTGAACGGTTAGGTGCAAGAAATCCCAGATTTCGAGTGGGATCGGGCCTAAACCGGCAGTCGGACATCCCCCAAGGGGTCTCGGATTGAGAGAGGGTGCAGGCTGGGCTGAAGGACACCCCCTCCCCCACACTCCGTGCATGAATTTCATGCACCGGGCCTCTACTGAGAACATAATAAAAAATAATCATCGCCTCTCTTATCGAGCACTTCCCATGTGCCTGGTGCTCTTCTAAGCACGTTACGTGTCTGGCGTCATCGCTCCTCGCCACAGCCCCCGGGGTCAAGCACTATGTGAGGGAGGGACTATTATTAGCTGAGAACACGGGCCGAGGAAAGTTCAGTCCCTGGCCCGTGCTTACGTAGCGAGAAGCGGAAAAGGGAACCCAGACGGCCCACGCCAGAGTTCCTGCTCTGACCCGCTTTTCTCACACACCGTTTCTCATGCACTTGATTAAAAAAAAAAAAAACACGGAAGATGATATTTGAATGAGAGGAAGCCTGTTTTGCACGGTTCCTCTTTGGTATCTAGCCAGAATCCGCCTCCCGGCTCTCCTGCCTCCTGGAAGGCAGGCTTATTTTTCCGGAACCCTGGGGAACACACCCGTCCCTTTCCCATCACCACCGCCCGTCCGTCAGGTGCGTGGTGACAGGGACCGCCCCTCGAGGGTCTCACCTGCTCTGGAGTAAACCTGGCCAGTTCCTTCTGCTTTTCCCCTGTGGGTTCTCGCCATCTTCCCACAAACACAGGGTTTCTTTCTTCCCTATTCTGGTTTTTTTTTTTTTTTTTTTTTTTTTTTTTTTTTTTTTTTTTTTTTTTTTTTTTATTCAAGAGGGCTTGTAAAGTTATTTTTGTTGCTGTAAAAAAATTTGGGGGGGTGGGGAGGGGTGGGGGGGGAGTGGAGGAGGCCTCCCACAGCTCATTCCGGCTCAGGGCACATGGCTGTGGTCGGAGTGATGGACGTGACGAAGAGCAGCTGCCAGGGACGCTTTCACAGAGCTCCTCATGCTGTGGTGACCCCCAACCATAACAGTATTTTCCTGGCCGCTTCCTCACTGTACTGTTGCTACCGTTAATGAATCCTAATGTAAACGTCTGTGTGTTCCGATGGTCTTAGGGGACCCCCGTCAAAGGGGTCTCGACCCCGCAGGTTGAGAACCGCTGGCAGGGGTCGCCTAAGACCATCGGAAAACACCACAGACATTTCCATCACGATTCATAACCGGAGCAAAATCACAGTTAGGAAGCGGCCACGAAAATACCGTTATGGCTGGGGGTCACCGCGCCCTGAGGAGCTGTGTGAAAGGGCCGCGGCGTCAGGAAGGTGGAGAACCGCTGAGCTACAGGGTGACGTCCAGAGGGAGGCCGGGTACCCCGAGAAAGAGCCCCTCCCAGCCAGCATCCGGGGCGCTGGAGGCTGACCAGGCCGAGTGCCTTCAGTGCCTGTGTCCCTCACCAGGCGGAAAGGAACAGAGGGAGCCCGGCCAGGAAGCCAGACCACCAACCCACGAGCTCACGGCGCACAGGCCCCGGGAAGAGGCCTGGGAACGCAGGGCCAGCTTGTCAGCACATTCCTCTCCCCGCAGGGAAGCCGGGGTGGAGAGCCCGCCTCCAGCCAAGGCTGGCACCCCTGGAATCTAGAGGGCAGTGCGGGGAATGGCTCGAGCAGCCAGGGCAGGCTCAAGTTTCCGGTCCTCCCAGCGATCGAAGGTCCAGGAGGCCGGGTCCGATGCCCCATCCCGGGCTCATGGTAGACGTGACTGACCAATGATCGCACCTTCCTGCTGTCCTGGGATGGATGTGAGATCCTGTGATCAGAGTGTATTGCATGCCTGTCGGTGGTTGAGCGTCCACCTCTGAGCCAGGAGGTCATGGCCTGACTCCCGGTCAGGGCATGTGCCCAGGTTTCCGGCTCCCTCCCCAGTGTGGGGTGTGCAGGAGGCGGCCAGTCCGTGATTCTCCCTCATCATTGATGTTTCTATCTCTTTCTCTCTCTCTCCTTTCCTCTCTCAAATCAGTAAAAAATAAATAAAAAGAGAATATTCCAGACCCTGGTCCTTGTGGCTCAGTTGAGCTGAGTTCCATGAACCGAGAGGTCCCAGGTTCTATTCCCAGGCAGGGTACATGCCGGGATTGCAGGCTCAGTCCCCAGTAGGGGGCGTGCAGAAAGTAACCGATCCATGTTTCTTTCCTCTCTCTCTCTCTCTCTTCTCTCTCTCTCAATCAATCGATAAAAACATATTTAGTCCTAGCCGGTTTGGCTCAGTGGATAGAGTGTTGGCCTGCGGACTCAAGGGTCCCAAGTTCCATTCTGGTCAAGGGCATGTACTCTGGTTGCGGGCACATCCCCAGCAGGAGGTGTGCAGGAGGCAGCTGATCGATGTTTCTCTCTCATTGATGTTTCTAACTCTCTGTCCCTCTCCCTTCCTCTCTGGAAAAATAGCAATGAAATATATATTTTTAAATAATAAAATAAAATAAAAACATATTTAAAATAAAATAATATTTATCACAGTTCCCTCATTTAAAAAAAAAAAGAGTATTCCAGAACACTGGCCAGCCCTCCAGTCTGCCTGTGATGCTCAGGCTTCCCACGCTCCCACCGCTCTGGACAACATGGGACACGAGGCAGACTCTCAAAGACCTGCTCTGTTGGGCTGCTTTTTTCTGAGCTCCTGGGACATCACCATCTCTCTCTATCCACTCCTCTGTGAGCCTCTGCTAATACAATTGGCTGGCTTTTTTTTTTTTTTTAATTCATTGTCAAGTCTTGATTTGATTTCCAGGCCTTCCTCTTCCTGCTTTGACCAGAGGCACATCCTGTCCTGTCCTTAAGAACTTTTGCAGATCAATAACCATACGCGTTGTGTGTGTGTGTGCCTTCCTCCGAGGGATTCTCCCCCACATTCGCGGGTGACTGGCTGTGTCCCTCCCAGCAAAGACTTCTTGCAACCAAGAAGCAGTTTGCTGGGATGTTGGGCTTCCTTCCTTTATAGGCTGCATGCACAAACATTTTTAAAATGTTGATGTTCAATTTATCTAGTTTTTTTCATACACACGCGCGCGCACACACACACACACACACACACACACTAGAGGCCCAGTGCACAGATTTGTGCACTGGTGGGGTCCCCTGGCCTGGCCTGCACTCTCTCCTAATCCAGGACCCCTCGGGGGATGTCGGACTGCCGGTTTGGGCCCAAGCCCCCCAGGCTCAGGCCAAGGGACCCCACCAGTGCATGAATCCATGCACCAGGTCTCTAGTATGCATATAAGAACTTTGGTTAATCTATTCCTCCTCTCCCCCTTTTGAAACTTCCGATATGTTGAGATATATATATATATATATATATATATATATATTTATGACTATATATATATATATATATATATATACCAAGACAAAAGAAATTCACAAAGAGACACAAGAAGGTTGGTCAGTTTTGACTCTATGATGCTCTCAATGTTTTGGGGGGACGGCACATACAGACATTAACAAGATTATATGGAATGGGAAAATCCCAACTTTTAGTCCCTTCATGACTGTGAGGTCCCCCTGTCCGCTCACCCCCACTAGGATGGGCGGAAAGGGCCCGGTGGTTTCTCTCACCGGGAGTAGGAGTGGGAAAAGCATAATGTTCCCTCTGGCGGGCCCTGCTAAGGTTTCCAGCGCAAGCCTGGAGTCACCATAGGCCTACTCAGAGCATCTCCCCGGAATGGGATGCTGGGAACAGGAGACCCCTTTGAAGCCTCGAGTGAAAAAAAAAAAATCTCGGAGCCCCGGGGTCACGGAGACGGCCCACCTCGCCCAGAAACAGCCGCCAGAGGCGCCGACGAAACTGAACAGCCAGCTTACTCTCCCCGAGTCTTGCCAGCCCGGTGGGGGTTTCCGGGCCTGTGTTGCTGGCCCACACCAGCTCCAGCTGGAGGAGAGGCGTGAGGATAGTATTGGGGTGAGGGAGCATCGAGTATGAGGTCCCAGCCATGCTCAGTCATGTCCCCCACCCCCAGGAAAGCTCATACATGGCAGGCCTCGCCCCTTCTGCCAGCCAACAGACAGGGTTTTCTAGGCCTGCCAGTGAAACTTTGTCCTTTTGCTGGCATTGGATTTATTTTGCTTCTTGGTGGTTACTTTTTGGCCCGTGGGGTTGCACATGCCACACACACATACACACACACACACACACACACACATGCACACACACACACACACCCCATTCCATAGCACTCTCAATACCTGCAGGACGCATGGGCTGCAGAGTGTGCTGACACTGCCTGCCTCCGCTCCTGTCTCCTCCCCTCTTCCTCCTCCTCCCTCCCCGCTGAAGCCCATCGCTCTCCGACTCCCCCGCCGGAAGCCCCCTCTGTCAGGGGGCCACCCCAGCTGCTCCTGCAGGCCCCAGCAACTCCTATTTCCATAGCAACTGAACCTCATTTTTCCATCCCTGCTTTTCTACTTTGGAAAGGAAACCCATAATAGTTTTTGGTTTTTTTTTTAAGAAAGGGGTAGAAAATAAAAAAATGAAAGGAGCTACATCTGGCACGGTCCACTTGGACTGCAGAGAATTCCTGGCTCCCCCGGCTCCCCCGAGCCCCTGGAGACCCCCCTCTCCCCCACCCCTCCGCCCCCGGCATTCCTCCAGCTCCCCGGGGCTCCTGGCTCAGAAGCAGGTGGGAGGAGAAGCCGGTGTGGCTCCTCGCTTTATTTATTTTTTTTATTTTTATTTTTAAAATTTTATTGTATTGATTATGGCATCACATAATTATTCTCATCCCCCCCCATCCCCATCCCAAACCCCTCCCCACATATGCCCCCGCCACCCTGTTGTCCATGGCCACCGGCTGGGCCCACAGGCACGCACACAAGTCCTGTGGTTGACCTCTTTGAAGGAAGGCACGTTGGCTTGCGCTTTGCCAAGCCCGGAAGGGGAGCAGGCCAGAGGCTCTGTGCGTGGCATTGGGCGAGGCCCACCTGCGTCCCGGGGGGGGGGGGGGGGGTATCTGTGTGTTCACTGTCCTGCTGCGCAGACAGGACAGAGGTTGCCTGACTGTCATTACGTCATCTCTGAAGATGAGCTCCCCTCACCACCACCACCAGACTGGGAGGTTGTTTGGATGACCGGGATCCAGGGTGGTGGTGTGACTGGCATGGCCCACGCAGGAACCAAGAAGTCTGACAGGAAGAGACCCCGGGGAAGCTCTCCCCACTCCAGTCCCCGGAAGACTTTTCTCACTGACCCCACGCATCCCCGCTGGCTGCAGTTCCACCATCGGCCATTGGGTCCACGGGCCGCTTTCTATTTAGAATGAGAAGTGCAGCCCTCGCCAGTGTGGCTCAATGGTTAGAGCGTGTGCTCCCACACACATATCAAAGGGCCGCAGGTTCAATCCCCAGCCCCGGATGGGGCGCATTCGAGAAGCAACCAATTTATGTGTGTCTCACATCAGTGTTACTCATTCTCTCTCTCTCTTTCTCTTTCTCCCTCCCCCCCTCTCTCCCTCTAAAAATCAATGGAAAAAATACCATTAGGTGAGGATTTAAAAAAAAAAAGGACCGTGCATGCTACCTTGGGCGAGCTTGTACATCTCCATCACCTCCACCCCTAGCACTGTGCCTTGCGCGTAGTGCTCAGCTAATGTTTGTTGGGCTGGATTAATATCGTAGCATACAGGGCATCAACACGTAGCTTTCTATTCTGACATCCGGCCAGAAGCACTTCTAGATCTGAACTCTGGATAGACACGTTTTGGCAAGAAGGGATTTTTTGAAAATTATTTTTAAGCACTTCTATTTTTTTAAAAATATATCTTTACTTATTTCAGAGAGGAAGGGAGAGGGAGAGAGAGATAGAAACATCCACGATGAGAGAGAATCATGGATCGGCTGCCTCTACACACCCCCTACTGGGGATCAAGCCCTCAATCTGGGCATGTGCCCCACCGGGAATCGAACCAGGGACCTCTTAGTTTCTGGATTGAAGCTCAACCCCGAGCCAGGCCAGCCAGGCTTATTAAGCACTTTTTTTTTTTTTTTTTTAATCCTCCTCCTGCCCAAACCGGTTTGGCTCAGTGGATGGAGCGTCGGCCTGTGGACTGTAAGGTCCCAGGTTCTATTCCGGTCAAGGGCGTGTACCTTGGTTGCGGGCACATCCCCAGTGGGGGGTGGGCAGGGGGCAGCTGGTCAATGTTTCTCTCTCATCGATGATTCTCCCTCTCCCTTCCTCTCTGTAAAAAAAAAATCAATAAAATATATATTTTTAAAGAAATAATCCTCATCCTCCTCCCCCAAACCAGCCGCACACCAGTGTCACTAGAGATAACGGAGGATGCAGGAGGCCGTCTCTCTGGCGGTGGGTTCTGAGGGCCGCTCCGGAAGCGCGTGCTGGGAAAGGAAGGGGTGTCATTGAACCCTTCCCCGGGGGAGACACGGTTTGTCTGGACACAGGTTTCCAGCTGCAGCGTGCCCCCTCCACCCACCCACCCACACCTGCTGCCCATGTGAGCGGGCCTGGGGAGTTCCTGGTGCTGCGGTGTGTTTTCTGGGTTCTTTTTTTGAATGCAAGGTAGCTGGGGGAGGGGGTGGGGAAGGGAACCCCCCCCCCCGTCTGCTGGGCTCTGGCTCTGAAAAATACAAGCTGTGCCTGACGGAATGACAGAGAGAAATCCGCGGAGCCAGGAAGCGTAGTAAATACCGTGACTCCCTGCAAATGTGCTCGGCCCGCACAGCTTTTTCCAGTCTGGAAAAATGAAGAGAGAGAGGTCTGTGCACAGCCAGCCAAGTCTCCAGCCCTCCTCCCTCCCCACCGCCCGGCGAGGCCTCCCGCCCGGCCCCAGACATGCAGTCATCCGCTTTCATCCTTTGTGACTCGCTCCGCTGCCCCGGAAGGAGCAGTGCCCAGGCTCCGGGCAGCCAGGCCACCGGCCTCTCCCCAGCGCCTGGGAGGGATGTCTGGCTGGTGGGTTTGCCGGCCGGCGGTGGGCAGAGCTGGCTCACCGCTGAGCGGTGCAGGGGGCAGAGCGAGGACCCGTGTCTTCTCTTCTCCCGCTCACTCCCCCCGCACCCCAGCTCCCCTCCTATCGCCCCCTTTGGCTTTGGAGGAAGTTCGATCCTCTCCCTCCCGCCGTGTTCCTGTGTTCAGAGGGGAGACTTGCACAAGGGGACGGTTTCCAGCATTCGCTCTAGGCGAGCACAGGGGATAAAAGAGGCTGGGAAATCTCCCAGTGACTCAAAGAAACCAGGCCCAGCCCTAGCTGGTTTGGCTCAGTGGATAGAGCATCGGCCTGCGGACTGAAGGGTCTTAGGTTTGACACGTGCCTAGGTTGCATGCTCCATCCCCAGTAAAGAGCGTGCAGGAGGCAGCCGATCCATGATTCTCTCTCATCACTGATGCTTCAAACTTTCTCCTCCCTCTGAAATCAATAAAATTATATTTTTATGTTTTTTTAAAAAATTTTTTTAAGGTCAGTTCGTCTCAGGTTCCGTGCTTCACCCTAGCGTGCATGTCCTCCGTCAGAAGGAAGGTCTGTGTCCCACCGGGTTCCCCTTCGCCCTCCAGCCGCCCTGAGCCCCCTGAGGGCCGGAGAGCGTGTCCCGTGCTTGGAGCAGTGTAAACCGAGAACCATGGTTTTCAAGGTTCCCCACCTTGGCTTATGGCGACGGCCACGGTGGTCCTGTTTTTTTTGTTTTTTTTAAAAAAAAGAAAAATCCAACTGCGGAAATTCGGGGATCTGATTGGCTTCACTCGCGGATCCCTGCGCTGGGCAGCGTCCAGACGGAGGGGGAAAGGTCCCGTCTGGGACAGGCTGGCGGGAAGCCTCGATGGGCCGACGGGGGCCTTAGCACAAGTGACTCCATTTGGGGCCCGTTGTCTCTTTAGGAACCGTCCCATGCTCGGCTCTGGGACGCCCCCCCCCCCATGTCCTCCCCAGGGGGGAGCGCACCTTCCTTCCTTGGCTCACCCAGCAGCTTTGCAACACACTCCCGTGCCATGTCCTCTGCCAAAATCCTCCGTGGTCCATGTTCCCCGTCCAGTCCCCAACCCGCCCCCCAGTCAGAGACCTGGTTGTTTGCAGAATCCATACCCCACTCTTTCCGCCCGCTCCCTGTCCGCTTCCCTGTCCGCCTGCTAAGTCCTCGGAATCGCAGGCTCCCGGGCTCCTGTCAGCCTCGCTCTTACCCTGCAGACCCCCTGAGGGCCAGGGCAGGACCTTCCCTGCTCCTTTGCTGCTGTTGTTTGGAAGTGAACACATCGAGATTTTGTTGTCCTCTCCTAAGACCAAATGCGAAGCTTAGGACTGGAGCACTGGACCCTTTCTCTCCGAATCTCCTCCCAGTTCACAAGGCTCGCGTCTCTTCGTAGCCAGCGATCTCTCAGATCTGCCGCTGGGCTCAACACCGTCAAGCCTCGGCACAGCTTTTCTAGTTTTAGCCCTTTTCCCCCCAGGAAAATCGGGAAATTGGCGTGGTCTGCCCCCCCATAGCCACTCTGCTTCCCGTCTCACAGAGCATCCTGGCCCTGCTCGTCCTGTGTCCTGTGTTCCTCCCTGGGGTCGATGCCCGCCACGCCTCTTACAGGAAGTCCTCGGGCTTTACGAATGCTCACCGTGTTGGCCAGAGCGCTGTCGGCAAGGGATGCTCCTGTCGCAGGCCAGGTGCCGAGAAGGGGCTCAGCGGCCAGGCGGAGTACGTGGAGAGCGACAGTGTGTCAGGGAGACGGGAGAGAGAGTGGAACCGGGGTCACAAAGGTTCTCTTAGGAGCGTGTGATAGACTGAAGTATAAGCAGAAGACTTCTCGCCCAGCGGGTATGGCTGAGTGGTTGAGCGTCCACCCAGGGCGGGGGGCTGTTTCTCTGTTTTCTGCGGCCCGCACGGAAAACCACAGACTCCTGAGCAGAGGAGCTGGGGATTGAGAAATTAAAGGGGGGGGGGGGGAAAAAGAGACCAAGAGGCAGAAATAGATTCAAGCTGGGACCCGGGTGGGAGGCTGCCACTCTGATGGAGAGACAGTCAACGCCCACCACAGACAAACCCAGCGCATTTATCTATTTCCAAAGGCGGGGTTTAAGGTCAAAGGAGTTTTGGGTGTGCCCGGGTCCCATTCCTTATCTCATTCCCAGCACTCGGATAAAGATAAGAAATCAGTACCGATCACAGTCTCCCACATTTGGGGGAAACGTGTTCCCAAGGCCGTGGCTCTGCCTACACCTTGAGTTCAGCTGACGTCAAGTTCAAGGTCATCCATGTGCATCCCCAAAGGGCCCTCTACGACCCAGGAACCAGGAGGGCCCCTGTTTGATTCCAGGACACCCGCCTGGGTTTGGGGGATCCCTAGTAAGGGGCTGGCAGGAGGCAGCTGATCAGTGATTCTCTCTCATCATTCTGTCTCTCTCTCTCTCTGTCCCTTTCCCTTCCCCTCTGAAGTCAATACAAATATATATATATATATATATATATATATATACACTGAATGGCCAGATTATTATGATCTCTGAACGCATAATAATTTGGCCACTCAGAGTGTGTGTGTGTGTGTGTGTGTGTGTGTGTGTGTATCCAGGCCCCGTGCATGAATTCGTGCATGGGTGGGTTCCGGCCAACCAGGCCACGGGGAGGAGACGTGGGCAGTTGACTGGCCTGCCTGCTGGCTGAACTCCTGGTTGAGGGGACAATTTGCATATTAGCCTTTTATTATATATGATATATACTGAGTGGCCAGCTTATTATGCGTTCAGAGATCATAAAAGTCTGGCCACTCAGTGTGTGTGTGTGTGTGTGTGTGTGTATTTTAAAGTAGCTCTCATTTAAAAACAATACTTCTCCTACCAAAATGGCTTGCAACAAATCCAGGTAACACACGCCCAAAGGTTCACACACACACACACACACACACACACCCTCCTGAAGGCCCTGGCTTGTGCAATGCTCTTTCCCTTCCCCTACAGAGTCTCCTCCCGTCATCCCCTCCCACTCACCTCTCTCGCTCCCCATCTATCAGGAATTGTAAGAAAAGGCTCTAGCCCGGCCAGCGTGGCTCAGGGGCTGAGCGTCAACCTAGGAACCAGGAAGTCAGGGTTCGATTCCCGGTCAGGGCACAGGCCCGGGTTACGGGCTCCATCCCCAGTGTGGGGCGTGCAGGAGGCAGCCGGTCCATGATTCTCTCTCATCACTGATGTCTCTCTATCTCTCTCCCTCTCTGAAATTAATAAATAAATATATATATATATATTATTTTTTAAAAAAGAAAGAAAAGACTGTAGCTGGAAAAGTCAGGTTGCCTAGGACCTCGCTTCATCCTTCGGCGCACTCCTCCGCACCCCGGGAGGAAGCGCCACTTGTCCTTATGGTGAACAATTCGGGAAGGCACCCGCACTTTTAAAAATAGCCTCGTGCGCGATTCTGCCAGCTCGTCCGAGCCCTGCCAAGGGAATGTGTCTTTTGGCAAATCAGTTCCCGCTCTATGCCTCAGTTTCCCTCTTGTCTCTCACAGAGATGAGGGACCAGAAGCCGGCCTTGAAGCACACTATGTTTGTTTGGGTGTGTGTTTTGGGGGGGGGGGGGGAGTTGGGAGCAAAAAGGAAGCTCCTTCAAGGACCCGGCGTTACTGGTCATGGTTTTGTTGACGAAAGAAAAGAAGGAGCCCTAGCTGGTTTGGCTCAGGGGAGTATGCGTCGGCCTGCAGACTGAAAGGTCCCAGGTTCAATTCCTGTGAAGGGCACATGCCTGGTTGCGGGGCTAGATTCCCAGCATGGGGTGTGCAGGAGGCAGCTGATCAATGACCTCATCATTAATGTTTCTCTCTCCCTCTCCCTTCCTCTCTGAAATTAATAATATATATATATATATATATATTTTTTTTTTTTTTTTTTTTTTTTTTTAATTCCAAATGACAGCCCTAACCGGTCTGGCTCAGTGGATAGAGCATTGGCCTGTGGACTGAAGGATCCCGGGTTCGATTCCCGTCTAGGGCATGTACCTTGGTTGTGGGCACATCCCCATCAGGGGGTGTGCCAGAGGCAGCTGATCGATGACTCTCTCTCACCGATGTTTCTCGCTCTCTATCCCTCTCCCTTCCTCTCTGTAAAAAAAAAATCAATAAAATATATATATTTTTTAAAATTTCCAATGACAAAAACAAAAAGAAAGAAGAAAAGAAAAGAAAGCAAGCAACGACGGGGTCCCTTGATGCTTCCGCGGGCGGGGAAGTGTATGCTGTCGGGAAGGCGGCCAGAGGCTGACATGACACCTTGGCCTCCTCCGAAGAGAAGGTTCCCCAGGGCCCCCCGGAGCGGCCTGGGGGCGGAGGGGCGTTCCTGCCGGGATGGCAGGGCTGCCGGAAGGGCCCGGCTGGCAGCGGACACGCGTGATTAAGTGACAGGAGCCGGGGAGTGTTTTTATGAGCCTGGGAATGGCGAGCAGCCCGACCTCCTGGAAGGCCTTCCACGCTGGGCCTCTGGGCCTCCCTCTGACCTCCTCCGGCCTCCTGTCCCGGCACTGCCCGCCCCCGCTGGAGATGCAGGGACCTGCCTCCCGAGTCTGGGCTGTAGAAACGCAGGCGTTGGAAGACCCAGGCTCAAGGAACCTCGCCTCCCTGGGCCTCGGTTTCACCGTCTTTGCAATGGGCACAAACATCGGCGCGGGTGCATCAAATGCGAGGAGCTCGAGTGAACTGGGCCCGCCAGGCAGATCTGACTGAGCCCGTAGGGTCGCGATTTCACGGGAGTCTTCTGTGGCTTTGGCGGCAGTTTTCCCTGAAATCCCTTCCCACGTCAGACCTCCGCTGCTTCGGAAGAACGGGCCATCTGGCGGCTCAGGCTGTCCTTCTCCGCGGCCGCAGCCAGCCAGCTGTGCCTGGCTGCCGCCCCTTTCAGAGGGAACTCGCCGTCTCCAGGCCCCACCGGGACCTCCCTCCCCCACCTTTGCTCCACGGGCTGAGACCGGCGCCAGCTGCTCTGGAGGCACCTGCAGGCCTGCGGCGGCGGCTGGGGGAGAAGGACCTTCTCTGTGCCGGGCCCTGACGCTGCAGGAAACCACCGTCCCTCCCTGCCCCCGGGGGATGCCCAGGGCCTGGCTCTTTCTGCCCCTGAGGGCTGCGTTGGTCCCCTCTGGAAGAAAGGTGAGGCCGAGGGCTGAGGACCAGGCGAGGACCTGTCCCCCCCCTCCCCTCCCCGGACAGCACACTCCCATCTCCAGGAACCTCCTGGGAATCGTGCTGGCGGCTTTCCTTCCTTCCTATGCCCCGCGTGACTTTCACAGAGGACATTGCCGCTGTGGGGAGCAGAAGGTGCCGCCTCGGGCCTCCTGCAGGAGGGGGGTTTTGGGGGGCAATCGGGGCTTTGCTGGCCCAGGTCCCCGGGGCGCCTTCTCCTCGGGGAGGAACCGGGTCGCGCGTACGTAACCTTGATCATGGGAATCGCGGTTCTCCTCGCCCTTCTTTTCGTAAACAAGGACATTGGAACGGAGCTCGGAGAGGCTGTTGCGTGCACTTTAGGAAAGAATGAGCAATGGAAAAAGGAAATTGAGAGCTTTGGGGGAGTTTATAGCTGAGGCGCAATTGGGTTTGAAATCGGAGCCGGGGATCCATATGTTTGGGGAGAGAAGGAGAGAGCCACACGCACAGAGCTTCAAGGGGATGGACGGGGCGGGAGGAAGTCGTTATGGGGGAGGGGGGCAGGGAAGCCCGCGTGGGTCTCCCTTGATCAGACCCACATGTGGAGGCGCCCGGCCTCAGAATGCCCAGGGGGAGGCCCACGGCCTGCGGAGCGAGACTCAAGACTCGGGGGTTTTCTTAACCCCGAAATCGGTGCTTGGGGCCAGCTCCCCGCTGTGCCCCCAGTGGCTGAGGCCCCGCTGGGGTCTAGGCCACACCAGCCAGGCTCGGAGGCCTCCAGGCAAAACCTGGGAGTGGACGGGACTGACTCACCTGTGACCCATTCCTGCCCGTCGGCCCGACCTGCTCCTGCTGCCCCTTGTCCCGGACTGACCTTGGACGGCAGGTGCTGGAAGACCCAGGTTCAACGCTCCATTCCCCCTGGGCGTAAAGGACGCCGCCTCTCTCTGAGCCTCAGTCTCACCACCTTTAAAATGGGGACAGACTTCTGGGAGGCGCACACAAGATGCGCCCGAAGGGCTTTGCCACGGACAGGGCACCCGAAACGTGGTGTTTGAACTGTTCGTCATCGCTTTTTAAAATCACTCTGGGAAGTGTCAGGGGGTAGGCTGAATAACACCGTAATCGACAATCTTGTTTCCTCTGCCTCTCCCTCCTCCCACTCTCCCCCGCCCCGAGTTCTTCCGAAGCCGGTCCCAGGCCGTGGCATTGTTCATCATGTGCTCGCTCAGCCCGTTGGAATTTCCCCGGTCCCTTTCCCCCTCCCATAGCTTCACGCCCGCCACCCCCACCTTGGGCTCCAAGCCATGGTTCCTACCAGCCAGTCATGGTGGCTGACGGGGGCTTTGGGCTCTAAGCCCTGCGGGGCCGAGATGTAGGTGCATCCTCACCAGAGCCCAGTATCTCCGGAGAGAGGAGTGGGCTTCTCACAGGTGGGCGCTGCAGCCTCAGCCCCCGGGAGCAGAGGATACTGGGCCATTCCGAGCCCCTCGGGCGCTTGGCATCAGGGTTTCCCTCCGGGGCTCCTCCTCGAAGGCTCTTATTCTCGCAGGAAAAGGGCACTGGGGCAGAGGACGCCAGAAAGGGGTCCCCGCTGTGCCCCCAGTGGCTGAGGCCCTGCTGGGGTCTGTGCCACACCGGTCAGACCCTGGGAAGTCCTCCACCAGCCAGCCCCTGACTGTCAGGGGGTCAGGCCTCCCTCCCGGGTGATGCTCTAGGCCAGTGGTCGGCAAACCTCGGCTCACGAGCCACATGCGGCTCTTGGGCCCCTTGAGGGTGGCCCTTCCACAACATACCACGTGCGGGCGCGCACATGCAGTGCGAGTGAAACGTCATGGCCCGTGCGCGGAAGTTGGTATTTGGCTTGGGCCAGTCTATTCTGAAGAAGCGGCGTTAGAACACTCAAGGGGCCAAAGAGCCACGATTTGCCGATCGGGGCCCTAGGCCGGCGGAGGTGTGCGGTAGGCCTCTGAGCGTGAGAGTCCAGTTCACTCCTACCTCCTTGTAGAGTGGATTCAAGCTCCACCCCCACCCCCACCATCGCATCCGTCCTCCCGCCTCTGTCCTCCCCTCCTTTGTAAGGTGGGGGCCACAGTTTGTGCCGCGTGCTTGTTGGAAAGATTATAGGAGCCAATGCTGTGTCCAGTAGGGTTTGCTTAGTAGCAAGGGACAGGAAGTCCCACCTACCGTGCCTTTGATTAAAAAAGGGCATTTGTGGACCCCCCCACCACCACCCCCACCCCATAAGCTGGAGATCCCAGGGGTGGCTGGTAAGAGGATTCTGCACTCAGATTCCAAGGTGAGCGAGCAGCGGGGTGTCCTATACATCAGCCCACTTCTGACACTGACTACCCAGAGAAGGTGTCAGATCTCACAGGCGAAGGGCCCAAGCCTAGGGGACTGCCCCCGCCCCCTCCAGCCCCGGCCACACACACACACACACACACGCACTTCCGATGCCAGTGACGAGTTCAGATTGTCACCTGTGCGTCTGAGAGAGACCCACCAGCTCTAACTCAGAGGTTCCCGTGGCCCCCGCCTTGGGTTTGCCGAATTCGCTGGTGTGGCTCACAGGGCTCAGAGCTGTCTCACTGGCCGCGTTCCTGGTTTGTTACGAAAGGATGTGCCTCTGGAACAGCCCAATGAAAGAGATGCCCGGGGCGGGGGTGGGGGGGAGGGGGAGGGGCTCCCATGCCTTCCCACACCTCCAGGTGTTCACCCGCCTGGACGCTCTCCCAAGCCCTTTGTTCCGGGCTTTTACGGAAGCTCCATGACACAGCGCGATCGGTTAAACCACTGGCCATTGGCGATGGAACTTAATCTCCAGTCCCTCCCCCTCCCTGGAGATGGAGGAGGGGGAGAGGGGGCGGGGAGGCGGGGGCAGAGTGAAATGCCAGCCCTTTAATGACATGCTCAGTTCTCCCTGCAACCAGCCTCCGTCCTTAGGAAGAGCCACACTCAAGGGGCCAAAGAGCCACATGTGGCTTGAGAGCCGCAGTGGACTGAAGGGTGACGCTCTATTCACTGAGCCAAACCACCTAGACCTCAAGTTAGTTTTACATTCTTGATCTCCTAACACAGCGGCCGGCAAACTCAGTCAGCAGAGCCGTCAAATATCAACAGCACCACGACTGACATTCCTTTGGAGAGCCACACTTTTTTTTAAACTTCAATTTCTTCTCACGCCACCTCTTCGGCATAGGCACGCCCAGGCCGTGGTGTTTTGTGGAAGAGCCACACTCGTGAGCCACGGTTTGCCGTCCACGGTCCTAACAGATCAGTGAGGCAGCGCACAGGCCTGGGTCCCCAGAGCAGGTGAAGGCTTTAGCCGCACAGCACAGGAATGCGGGTTTGGCCCCGGATCCCCCGGAGGCGGGCTGGGGGAATGTGCCGGAACTGGAAAGGGCGCCAGACCCGCAGGGGACGGGTTCAGGGCCTGGGGCAGGGCGTTCAGGGCTGCTGCCTGGGTTTGTCCCGGGGTAATCCGTCTAGTCTGGCAGCCGTCTGGGTGGGTCAGGTCCTCGCGGTGGGTGCCCTGGCACGTAGCGGGGAGAAGAACTGGCACCCCGAGAACCCCCATGACGCACGCTTCCCTTTGCCCCGAGAAGCTGGGTACAGAACTTGGTTTTTCTCGTTGCAGAAAAAAGTGCCAGTCCAAAAAAAAAAAAAAAAAAGAGAGGGGGGGGGAGAGGGAGAGAAGGGAGGAGGAGTGTTAGCTGCAGGGCTGACTTCTCCCCAGGGACCCTGGCTCAGGAGCCAAGAGCGTCCTTTGCCAAGACGGGGAGCAGGAGGGCAGGCTCCTTGGGTCAGAGAGGGGTGGTTTGGCCAGGGCGCTCAGGATCCTCCCAAGTGGGAGTGCGGGGATCTCCAAAGATCTTAAAAAAGAAGAAGGAGAAGGAGGAGGAGGAGGAGGAGGAAGAGAAGGAGGAGGAGGAGGAGAAAGAGGAGAAGGAGAAGGAGAAAGAGGAGAAGGAGAAGGAGGAGGAGGAGGCGGAGAAGAAGAAGAAGAAGAAGAAGAAGAAGAAGAAGAAGCAGCAGCACCCCCCCTACCCCCAGCACCCAGGTTCTGAACACGCTGATACACAGACAGAGAAAGGCAGAGGCCAGAGCCCCCCTGAATTCCCGCTGAGGCCAGCCTGCAGGACGTGGCTCCGCGTGGGAGCGGGACTGGCTTCCGACCTGCTCCCGCCTGGAAGGCTGGGGGGTCGGGGGGCCGGGGGGTCGGGGGGGTCGGGGGGAGCCCTCCCCGCGGACAGCCTTCCCACGGTCTCCACTCAGATAAGTCATCGGGCGCCGGGCAGGGAGAGTGAAGAGAAAAGGCGTGTCGGGGAAAGTCCCTCCTGTCCGGCCCAGAAGCTGGGAAGCCTGTGACCTTGGCCAGCGCCTCCTCTCAGCCTCCTTTTGGGTAAAACGGGGCGAAGCCCGGTAGCTCCCTCCCCAGGAGGCCGCGGGTTCCGGGGATGATGTGTGGCGGCGGCGCTGGCACGTCCAGGCGTGCGGGCCGGCCAAGCTCATGGCAGGTGGCCTGTCTGCGCAGGCCGAGGCCCAGGCCCGGGCGCTGTGCTCCGGCGTGTGTGTCCGCGCTGCCCTCCAGCGGCGAGCACCCTGTGCCCTGGCTGTTCCGGGCTGGCTGCTCCCCAGCTGGTGTTCTCCCACGTGGGGGCGGGGGGGGCGACCCCCTCTTCCCACTGAGCGCCAGCCGCCACCCCAGCGCCCCCTCCTCCCCTCATCCCTTCACCTCCCCCACCCCTGCTCCCGGGCGCTGTTCCAGCGGAGCCTGGCTCCAAGCTCAGAGCCAAGGTGTCTTCGTTGAGTAATTCGGTGACACCGCCTGCCCGCCTGCCATCTGAGGGTACGTCTCCCTCCCACACACCCCTTGCTGGGCATCTGCTGCCCTGTGTTTTGTGGTGCGGAGGCTGGAGGCAGGCAATGCTGCCCCAACTGACTTAGCTTCCTCCCCTTCCCTCCCCTCCCCTCCCCCTCTCCCCTCCTCTCCCCTCATCCCCTTTCCTCTCTTCCACTCCCCTCTCCCCTCCCCCTTCCCTTCCCCTCCCCTCATCCCCTCTTCCCTTCCCCTCATCCCCTCCCTCCCCTCCCCTTCCCTCCCTCCCTCCCCTCCCCTCCCTCCCCTCCCCTCCCCCCCTCCCTCCCCTCCCCCCTCCCCTCCCCTCCCCTCCCCTCCCTCCCCTCCTCTCCCCTCCCTCCCCTCTCCCCTCCCTCCCCTCCCCCCCCTCCCTCCCCTCCCCCCTCCCTCCCCTCCCTCCCCTCCCCTCCTTCCCCTCCCTCCCCTCCCCTCCCCCCTCCCCCCTCCTTCCCCTCCTCTCCCCTCCTTCCCCTCCCCTCCCCTCCCCTCCCCTCCCTCCCCTCCTCTCCCCTCCCTCCCCTCCTCTCCCTCCCTCCCTCCCCTCCTCTCCCTCCTCCCTCCCCTCTCCCCTCCCCCTCCCTCCCCTCGCCCCCCTCCCCTCCCTCCCCTCCTCCCCTCTCCCAGCTGCCCTTGGGCTCTGGCGCACACCGGCCCCCCTCCGTGAGGTCCCAGATCGCTCCCAGGCTGCTGGCCGGCCACATCTGGACTCACACCAAGCCCTCCTCCCTGCCGGGGGTTCAGAGTGTCCTTGGAAGGAAGCCTGGGAAGGGAAAGGCCTTCCCCAGCATTCCCCAGCCGGGCTTGGCTGACAGCAGCACTCTGGCTGCCAGGAGCTGCGGAGCAGGCAGCCCCGAGTTCAAATCCCTGGGTGACCTTGGGCAGCTGTGCTGGGCTTCAGTTCCCTGGTCTGGGAGAGTGTGGCCGTCCCAGGACCGGCCCCCCCCCGGGTGGCCGCCGGGATCCCAGGGGACGCTAACCAGGGAACACTCACCCGTGTCTGCCCGGGCGGCGTCGGCCTGAGAGATGGCACAGCCTCACGTGGGTGGGGATCCCACCTTCCGTGGGAGTGCTCCCGGCGGCCCCCTCCCCCTCCCCAGCCCCTCCCTGCGGCAGGTCCCCTAATGGGGCAGGCGGAGGGGGGTCTGTGCAGACCCCTTTGGGCAAGGGCCCTGGTCTTGTGGGTCGGGTCACGGCCAGGCTTGGTGCGGCGCCTGGCACGCCGGGTCTGGAGGAAATCAGCGAGGAGCAAGGGAGCGAGGGTGTGTCTGGCAGGTAGCTAGCGTCTGTTCCAGAACCTTCTGAACGCCAAGCTGTTCTTTCTGCCTCCCCTTTCTCCTCCCTCCCTCCCGCCCTCTCTCTCTTCACCTCCCTCCCTCCTTCCCTCCTTTTGACCTTCCTGCTTCTTTCTACGTGGACATAGCTTCCCCCTCTCCTCCCCGGGTACCAGCCAGCTGCGCGGGCATCCCCGGAGAGCCCTCACCGGCCTGCCCCCGGCTCAGTCAGTAAAAGGCTCCGGGCCTGTGCCCGCCCTGCACAAGGAGCCTCTCCCAGCCACTGCAGAGGCTCCGGCCTGGAGAGGTGCCAACTGCAAAGGCAAATGCCCCCTGTGCCCCCCCTCCCCCCCAGCTGTGGCTCAGGCTCCCTGGCCTGCGCTCCTGGGAAGCCTGGGGCCGGCTCCTCCCCGGGAATCAGCCCTGAGCCCGGAGCCGAAGCCTGGCGCAGGCTGCTCAGTGTGGGAAGCGGCATCCTCGCTTTGGAGAGCCCAGCCCGTGACCTCTGTGCGACCTCCCCCCGGCCCTGCTCCACCTGGATTTCATGGATCCAAATTCACTGTTCACAGCACGGATAACAGCGGCGATGCTTTTCCCCTAAAAACGCAAACGTGCCCTGGCCGGTGTGGCTCAGTGGATGGAGCGTCGGCCTGCGGACAGAGGGGTCCCGGGTTCGATTCTGGTCAAAGGCATGTACTTTGGTTGCAGGCACATCCCCAGTAGTGGGTGTGCAGGAGGCAGCTGATCCATGTTTCTCTCTCATGTTTCTAACTCTCTATCCCTCACCCTTCCTCTCTGTAAAAAATCAATAATTATATATATATATATATATATATTTTTTTTTTTTTTTTAAATGCAAGTGTAAGAGAGGCAGCCCCCTTGGATAACTGCTCAGTACTGTGATCCCGCCCCTCTTGCCATAGAGCCCTTGACCTTTTGACCTTCCAGCGGCCTTTGGCTGCTGCACCCCCCGATGAAGGTGGTTTAAGGACCCAAACGCCCTTTAGCCCTTCGGAAGCCCTAGGCCAGAGCCCACAAAGCCGTCAGCATGCATCTCGCTTGGACTCTTTCTCAGCCCCCTTCCCAGCAGCCTCCCGGCCCCCACCTGCCATGCGTAACCCCGACTCACCCAGCCACACCCTCCCCCCCCCAACCCGATCCCCAACAAAACAGCCCTCCTGTCCGCACGTAGGAAGCAACCAGGTAACCCAGATGTCCGCTGGCTGGAAATGTAGGTTGGCCGGTTCCCAGAGGCACCCGCGCTTTCGTATCGGAGTCCTGACGGGGATCGGGGGTGCCAAAACCCAGCGCCTCTCACTGTGGCCTCTGACACACACACACACTGGGGTGGCGAGCCGCTCTGAGCCCCCCGATTCACACTGAGAGGGAAACAGGCTGCTCCGCTCGCTGAGTGGCGCTTGGGGAGTCACCGAGCCGCCCGAGTCCCTGTGAGTGACCCCCCGCCCCGGCCCCCCTCTGTCACGTGCAGGATGGGGATCATACTAGGACCTCCGTCCTGAGCTGCTGTGAAGCTTACATGGAATTATCCGAGTGAAGCCTTTATTTTTATTTATTTATTTATTTTTTAAATATATTTTATTGATTTTGTACAGAGAGGAAGGGAGAGAGATAGAGAGTTAGAAACATCGATGAGAGAGAGTCATCGATCAGCTGCCTCTTGCACACCCCCTACTGGGGACATGCCCGCAACCAAGGTACATGCCCTTGACCGGAATTGAACCCGGGACCCTTGAATCCCCAAGCCAACGCTCTATCCATTGAGCCAAACCAGTCTCGGCTCGAGTGAAGCCTTTAGCACTCTGCCTGGCACTCAGTGAAGATGCAATGAACACTCTTCATCATCATCATCATCATCACCATCACTATTTTTACTCTACTCTGTAATGCTCCGTTCACTCAAGAAATGACTTTTTTAAAAAATATATTTTATTGATTTTTTTACAGAGAGGGATAGAGAGTTAGAAACATCGATAAGAGAGAATCATTGATCAGCTGCCTCTTGCACACCCCCTACCGGGGATGTGCCCGCAACCAAGGTACATGCCCTTGTGCCCTTGACCAGAATCGAACCCGGGACCTTTCAGTCCGCAGACCAATGCTCTATCCACTAAGCCAAACTGTTTTGGCAAGAAATGATTTTATTGAGCACCTACTATGTGCCAGGCCCTGGCCTTGACTGTGGGAGTGCTACAGCAGGGAAGGCATAGCACAGTTCCTTCCCTCGGAGGGCTTATATTCTTTTTTTATAAATATATTTTGATTGATTACAGACAGGAAGGGAGAGGGAGAAAGAGGGAGAAACATCAGCGAGAAGAGAGAGAACCATGGACCAGCTGCCTCCTGCACACCCCACACTGGGGATCGAGCCCACAACCTGGGCCTGTGCCCTGACCGGGAATCGAACCCTGGCCTCCTGGTTCATAGGTTGACGCTCAACCTCTGGAGCTATGACAGCAGAAGCTGCACCTTCCTGTTGGAGAAGCATCTGGGTCCCTGTTATGTCACATGGTCCCCTCGGATGCCTATAGTCAGGCAAAGGCGATAGGATCGTCCCGCTGTGTGAACCGAAGGCTGAGGTTTAGAGGACTGAGCTAGAAACTGTCCAGCTATGACCCCATCTGGGGTCTGTCTGACTCCGGTTTCTGGAGGCACCAGTGACCATCCTGGGCATGGGGGTGAGATGAGGGCCCTGCCAGCAGCTCCCAGAACCCCAAAACTTCAACCCCACTGGCAGGAGCACAGAGGGGTAGGACCGCCCTTCCGGTGCCTCTGAGAGGCCCAGTTCCTTCTGTCCATCGTGTCAGTCCCTGAACTGGGCCTGACCAAGCATTCCTCTGCCTGCTGCCAGCCTCAGGGGCCCCGGGCTGTGGCCCGTGGCCCGTGGCCACCACATCAGGAAGCTCAGCTGTCCGAGGGCACACCCCCTGCCCCCATTTCCCCCCGGCCAGAGCAGGAGGGAGGAGGGCTAGGACCACAGGCTCAGTGACCAAACGTCTCAGGGTGGCGCCCAGAACTCCCAGCTGGACCGGGATTGTCTGAACACACCCAGGTCACCCGGTCCGGGCCAGGTGGGCGGGTGGGGTGACCCTGTCTGACAGCACCGCACACACACAGCTGGCGGTCTGTCCTGGGGAGGTGGCAGCGGCAGGCCTGGCCAAGACCCCCGGGAGAGGGCACAGAGAGACCACGATCTGAACAGGGCGTGACCCCCACCCCTGTCAGGGGCACTCACCGCCGCCCTCTGACCCCAGGTTCCGAACCTACGGGATAGCAGGTGGGCCGAAACCAGTGTGGCTCAGTGGATAGAGCGTCAGCCTGTGGACTGAAAGGTCCCGGATTCGATTCCGGTCAAGGGCATATACCTTGGTTGCGGGCACATCCCCGGTAGGGGGTGTGCAAGAGGCAGCTAGCTGGTCGATGATTCTCTCTCATCGATGTTTCTAACTCTCTGTCCCTCTCTCTTCCTCTCTGTAAAAACTCAATAAAATATATATTTTTTTAAAAAATAGCAGGTGACCGATGAAGGGGGCTCCACTTCTGAGGTCAACTCCACCCAGTCCTCGTGGGGACACACACACACACACACACACACACACTCACACACACACACTGCCCTCTTTCGCATCTGCTCCCCGCCCTCCCCCTGGACAGACCCACGCCCTTCCGAGATGTGTTTCCCACCAGGCCCGCTGGGAGAGCTTTGTTTTCTTTCCTTTCGCATCCAAGGACACGGGGTGATTCACCGTCTTTGGTTCACGGCATTCTTTCCTCCGCAGCTGGACTCGCTCAGCAGGCATCTGGCTGCCTTCTTGTCACCACTCAGCTCTTCCCACGTGGTTCTGCCTTTCCCATCCACTGGCATCCCTTACTGCCGTGGTCGGCAAACCGCGGCTCAAAAGCCACATGCGGCTCTTTGGCCCCTTGAGGGTGGCTCTTCCATAAAATACCACGGCCTGGGCGAGTCTATGTTGAAGAAGTGGCGTTAGAAGAAGTTTAAATTTAAAAAAATGTGGCTCTCCAAAGAAATGTCAATCGTTGTCCTGTTGGTATTTGGCTCTGTGGGCGAATGAGTTTGCCGACCACTGCCTTACTCCATATTTTTATTGTTATTATTATTGATTTTATAGAGGAAGGGAAAGACAGAGAGGGAGAGGAAGATGCAGAGGGAGAGGGAGAGGGAGATGGAAATATCAATGATGAGAAAGAATCATTGATTGGCTGCGTCCTCCCACTAGGGATTGAGCCCACAACCCGGACATGTGCCCTTGACCAGAATTGAACCTGGGACCCTTCAGTCCGCACGCCGGTGCTCTGTCCACTGAGCCAAACCAGCCAGGGCGTCCCTCACTCCTTCATGAATCTCCAGTTTCCCATGACTTTGCTTTTCTAAAAAATAGAATAAAATAAAATTGTATTTAATATGTGTTTCTGAAAGGCATGGTGTTTCGATTGTGTTGTTTTTACATTACTTAAGAGAATGTTCTACTTCTGGAATATCCCTTTTTCTCAGGCTATTGTACGGGCAACGGCCATGCATTCTGTAGCATAGCTCTATAGCCCATTTGTTCTCACCGTGATGTTGTAGTTCTCTCTAGCATGTTCCACAGTGTTTATTTATTCTCCCGGCAATGAACATTTGCGTCGTGATCAGCTTTCCGCCATTTGGAGGCACTGCGCTGAGCATTCTTGCAGGGGTCTCCAGGAGAACAATGCACATACGTAGGAATTTATCATCCGACACCAACAAACATATTCAGGTCCTCTTGTTCCACACTCTCTCCAATGCCTGGCCTTCTCAGGGTTCTTAACTTTTTCCCAACTGTGAGGTTACTAAATAGTGCCTCATTGTCTCATTGTGGTCTGTTCCTTTTTTAAAAAATTTATTTGAGAGAGAGAGAGAGAGAGAGAGAGATATGGATTTGTTGTTCCACCTATTTATGGATTCATTGGTTGGTTCTGGTATGTGCCCTGACTGGGGATCGAACCTGCAATCTTGGCCTAGGGGAATGACACTCTAACCAACTGAGCTACCCAGCCAGCGAGGGTCTCCTCCTTTTTATTGGCTATCCAAGTAGGTTGTACACGGTCACTGGGGCCATGGGGATCCCCCTGCAAGGGGCCCTGAGGATGTCACGAAGCACACGATTGCAAAGCCTCTCTCCTAAGTGGGACCATGTCATGGTCGTGTTCCGCTCTGGGTCCCCAGGGCCCAACACAGTGCCTGATACCTCCTCACCGTCATCCTCCCATCATCATAACCACAGTCACAACAGGTAACATTTATTGAGTGCTTACTAAGTGCCTGGTCCTACGCTAACTACCATCTTTACTTTTATTAGCTCGCTTAGTCATTCCAGAAACCCTACAAGGAAGCTCTCTATGACCCCCAAAGAAAAGATGGGGAGCCCTGGCTGGTGTGGCTTCGTTGGTTAGGGTGCATCCCATGCACAGAAGGTTTGCTGAATCCGTTTCCGGACAAAACAACAACAAAAACTGATGGGGACTGAATTTAAGTGTCTTTCCCGGAGGCACATACGTGGTAAACGAGGCGGCCAGGGTCTGATCCCTGGCACCGGACACCCAAGCCCTTACCAGTCTTTTCTAGCTGCCCATCATTGGGGGCCAAGGTCAAATGCCACAGCACGTTCACTTTTCATTGTCTGTCAGGTATGTTTAAAATGCACCCACATTTTGGTTGTCGACGAAGCTGAGAGGGTTTTTATCATTTTACTCTAGTCAAATGTAACTCATCCTATCGAAGAAAAGGGTGATATGCAAATTAACCGTCACTCCGTCACAAATACGGTGGCGCCCATAGCCACAAGATGGCGATGTTCGATCCCCTCGGCTTCGCCACAGTCCCCCAGTCCTGGGAGGGCTGCCACCGAGAGCGAGCAGCTGGGAGCGGCCTGTCAGAGTGCTGGCTTCCTCGCCGCTGCGATGGAGGGCCTCTGGGCAGCGGGCGTGGAGCAGCCAGGGCGGGACACTTGCTTCATCACCATGACAACCCCGGGCCGCAGAGGGCCTCTGGGGAACAGAGAGGCCGGCCCACAGCCTCCATGGTCCAGTGCAGGCCCAGAGAGGAGACAGCAGGCCCACCTCCCACCAAAGAGGCATGGGTCTCTCCACCTCCCGTGGAAGCAGCGTGGCTCCCAGTGGCGCTGCACACTACGGTTCCCGCCGGCTCCCGCCGGCTCCCGCATGGCCTACTGCACGTGACATCGCGCGTTGGGCTACTAGTTTCATTTATGATTGCCTGTAACGTGTTGGTCATCATTATACAGACTTTTCTGAGCTCTCCGTGTGGGAGAAATCTTACCTTACACATGGTTCTCCGGTGCCGGGAGATGCTGATGCATTCCTTCTTTACCAAAGTTCCCTTCACCCACTCTGTTCTGTTCTCTGATCACGTTATTTCTAACATGCCATATCCTTTACTTATCACGGTGTCTGTGAATGCCTCAGGAGGCAGGAATATTTGTCTGCTTGGTTCTGTCTGTGTCTTCAGTGGGTTTAGCATGTATGTACTCCTAGGGCCTAAAACTGGCTGACACAGAGAAGCAGCTTAACAAGTGTTTGTTGAGTGAATGGAATTAATGTATGCTTTCAGGAAGGAAGGAAGGAAAGAAGGAAAGAAGGAAGGAAGGAAGGAAGGAGGGAGGGAAGGAGGGAGGGAGGGAGGAAATGAACCAGTGAATATAAAATTGAACAGTTAATGAAGATCGACTGTATGATTTTAATTTTGTGGTTTTATTTTTCACTTTGAAGCCAACTATATATTGTTTTTCAAGTGTCAGGCTTCAGTCCTTTCTGCGGGGCGCGAGGTTGTGTGCCTGTGTGCCCACAGTGTGAAACCGTCCCAAAGATCCAAAGCAATACTTTGTTGTCTTTATCTCTTCAACGCCAGTGTCAACAACGAACAGCCTGCCCTGGTAAGACGGGCGATGAGGCGGGAGGCATTTCACAACAAAACAGAACAAACACTCCTGGCGGCTATGTTCACAGAGCAGTTTTTCTAGGGTCTGCATCGGTGTCCGGGCCCAACACACCCCATCACCTCTGCAAAGCACCTGACGTGTGTAACGGGCCTGAATCCCTGGCTGTTGTTGTTTATTATTATTATTATTATTATTATTATAAATTATTGATTCCGGAGAAAAAGGGAGAGGGCGAGAGAGATAGGAACATCCATGAGGAGAGAGCATCATGGACCAGCTGCCTCCTGCACGCCTCCTCCCTCCCCCACTGGGGATGGAGCCTGCAACCCGGGCCCGTGTGCCCCAACCTGGAATCTAACGGTGACCTCCTGGTTCCTAGGTCCACGCTCAACCTCCGAGCCACGTGGCCGGGCCCTGGCTGTTCTTCCTGTTTGCAAACCGGGGTGCCTCGGTAGAGGCAGGAATCGGGAGCCATGCCTCCAGTCAGCGCCTGTCTGGCTCGGCGCTCAGAGCCAGGCCAAATGAGTAATTATAGCTTCGCTCTGCGGTGTGCCGGGCAGGAGCTGGGTTAATAAAGGCCGCCTGCTGTCTGTCTCCAGCCTGGCTCTGACTCATGGAACCAGGGAGCCCCAGCAAGCGCTGCCCGTAGAGGCCGGTGAGCGGCAGCGGGGAGGTGGGGGGGCCAGGCCCGGAGGAGGTTTCGGGGGAAACTCCCCGCTTGGCCTGGAGGTCCCTGCAGCTGGAGCCAGAGGAAGTGAGACTCGGCCCAGCAGCTGCTGTTCTAGCAACGGCAGCCGCTGCCGCACCCCGGGAGGAGGCCCCGCCTGCGGAGACTAGGGTAAAGTGGGTTAGTCATTCTCATCTTCGACATTCTGGGGGGGAGAACGGGGCTGGATTGTCTTGACTAATGGGGATGGCTGTGTTTGTGGCTTCAGTTTCTTTTGGGGGGATGGGCACGGGGAGGGGGGCCTGGGTGGATGGGGTGATGAGCGATCTGTTCATTGGATTTCCCCCTCAGGCCCCGGAGCCGGCAAATGAGGTCTCCGCGGCCTCAGAGACAGGGTGACCTGGGCGTGGCCCCAGCCGCCCTGGGGTGCCTGTGTGTTCCACCTGAGAGAGGTCACCCCAGGTCACTGTCTCCTTCCTTCCGCCTCCAGCAGCTCCTTCCCTTGACAGTCGGCCAGACGAGACTGCTTGTCGTCCTCCTCCTCCTCCACCTCCTCCTCCTCCTCCTCCTCCTCCTCGGGCGCTGTGGGCCTGGAGATTCCGGCTCCCACCCCTTCCCTTCCCGCTGACTCACCAGCCTCCCAGTCAGGTGATCCTCCCCTGGGCCCGGCCGAGAGCACCTTGACCTACATTCCGAACTCTCCATTACCGCCCGGCCGCCCGGTCCGGAGCCAGGGCCGCCAGGCCAGGCCGGCGGGCACCGTGCCCAGGTGGTGCTGCCCGCCGGCCGCCCCGGGCTGCGGACCTGGCACCCCGGGGGCGGGAGGAGGCGCTCCCTTTCCGAGAACCGCCCCAGACAGGCCTGGCATGGGAAGTGGGGAGGCTGGAGGCTGTGCGGGCCGGGGAGGGAGGGGGGAGAGAGGGGCGGCGGGTTGAGTCAGCTGGGAGGGCTGACAGCCACTGGGAGCCACGCGCTGCCCCCGCCCCCTCCCCCAGCGCCGGGCCCGCGGCTCCGTGCCAGGCCCTGGCGGAGCGGGGCAGGCTGCCAGGGACAGCGGTGAAGGGCAGATGCAGCCCTGGCTCCTGGCGGGGGGGGGCGGGGGGGGGGGGAGGCGGCTGTCCAGGGGCAGGGAAGAGGCGAGAAACCACCGTGCAGATCCTGGCACAGAGCTAGATCCACCCAAGCAGCAGGTTCCCGGCCCCAAAGTGGCCCCACATGTGTGCCTCTGCGGGTGCGCGGTGCAGCCCGTGTCCTCTGGACGTGCTGTGGGAAAGAGAGTTTTAAAAGGGAGACTCTGCTCCGAATCAGAGGCTCAGCCTCATGCCTGGGCTCCCGGCCTGGAAGCCGTGGTGCTCCCCGAAGAGCATGTTCCCCTGCGGGACCCAGGCCTCGGTTTACCCGTTAGCAGCTCTGTGTCCTCCCTGAGCGGCTAGGAGCCTCCGGCCCGTCTGTCTCGGGGGGATTTCCATAGAGCCACCCTGCATCCCATGGCCTGAGCGTTCCCCCCGGCGGCGCGTGTGAAAGTGTTATGTTCAGTGGATAGAGCCTAGGCCTGCGAACTGAAGGGTCCCAGGTTCCATTCCGGTCAAGGGCATGTACCTTGGTTGGTTGCAGGCACATCCCCAGTAGGGAGTGTGCAGGAGGCAGCTGATCGATGTTTCTCTCTCATCGATGTTTCTAGCTCTCTATCCCTCTCCCTCCCTCTCTATAAAAAAAAATTAATTAAATATATATTTTAAAAATAAAAATATCAATTTTATTTATTTGAATAAGAATTACAGTTGTTTGCCGAAACCGGTTTGGCTCAGTGGATAGAGCGTCGGCCTGTGGACTGAAAGGTCCCGGGTTCGATTCCCGTCAAGGGCATGTACCTTGATTGCGGGCATATCCCCGGTGTGCAAGAGGCAGCTGGTCGATATTTCTCTCTCATCGATGTTTCTAACTCTCTATCCCTTTCTCTTCCTCTCTGTAAAAAATCAGTAAAATATATTTTTTAAAAAAGAATTACATTTGTTTAATTCAAAATTCCAAAGGATATACAGTGAGGGGGGTCCCCCCCCAAACCTCATTCCCCATTATCAAGTGCCCCCTTTAAAAAAAAAAAAAAAGAAGAAGAAGCCAGTGATTCAGTTCCATATGCTGCCTGTCAGGGATATGTCACATATGTACAAGAAAAGGGAGTGTGTGTGTGTGCTTGTTTTGCTACCTCCCCCCACCCCCACCCCCTTTAAGGCAGCAGGCTCTATTATTTCCCACCTTGGTTTTTTCACGTGACGTCATTGTAATTTAGACCTTTAGAAACGGCGTTATTGCATTTCATTGGATGTGTGTTCCATAATTTGATTAGCCAGGCCTCCAAGATGGTCACCTCGGTTGCTGCCAAACTTTCGTGGTGACTGACGGGACTCCAGTGACTGACCGTGTTATGTGTGTGGTGCGATAGGAGTGTTGGCCGCTGTTAATAGAGACCGGGATAGACATGCTGCTGTCCAGCCGCTAAGAATGGGTCATTCCTTGTCTCGGTGACACAAGGAGGGCTGGCAATCTCAGCTTCCATGCTCTGAGTCTTACAGTTTTCACTGGTGACATTTCTGGTCTCGATGGTGATGAGCTCGTACCTGATTCGGTTATTTTCTGGTGCTGAAATGGTCTGGCTGTTTCTCGGCGTTCTCCCGTTCTCTGCTCGGCGGGCTGGCCAGTCCGTTCAGGACGCAGAGCACACGGGGTTGGCACCGCGAATCTGAACCCATCCGATCCGGGACCCGTTCGTCCGCGTGTGTGTTCTGAGCTTGGTGCCAGGCTAGAACTCTCACCCACAAGTTCAGGCTTTGCCTTTGGGACATAAATCAGAGTTCCCTGGGGTACTGCTTGAGGAAGTCAAAGAACCATAGTAAGAAGGTATAAATGCCACCGGCAGCAACAGCACACACACAATGGACCGCTGTCAGGAAGGACAGGGCCAGGCAGAGCCAGGCACAGCCTCTGCTTCTCCTTCAAAGGTGGTCCTGTGCCAGGTGTTGGCTGGCACCCCCCGCAGAGGGAGGCCTCAACTCCACACTGTCAGCTCAGAGGGAGAGCGGAAAGGTTTTTAATCTAAAGATCTGACAGTCACACCACACACACACACACATGCTCACACACACTCCTACTCAAAGATACAACTGCCTCACCACACACACACACACACACACACACACATGCTCACACATACCCCTACTCAAAGATACAACTGCCTCACCACACACACACACACACACACACACACACACACACATGCTCACACACACTCCTACTCAAAGATACAACTGCCTCACCACACACATGCTCACACACACTCCGGTCAAAGATACAACTGCCTCACCACACACACACACTCTCACGCTCACACACACCCCCGGTCAAAGATACAACTGCCTCACCACACACACACACACACACACACATGCTCACACACACTCCTACTCAAAGATACAACTGCCTCACCACACACACACACACACACACACATGCTCACACACACTCCTACTCAAAGATACAACTGCCTCACCACACACACACACACACACACACATGCTCACACACACTCCTACTCAAAGATACAACTGCCTCACCACACACGCACACACACACATGCTCACACATACCCCTACTCAAAGATACAACTGCCTCACCACACACACACACACACACATGCTCACACATACCCCTACTCAAAGATACAACTGCCTCACCACACACACACACACACACACATGCTCACACACACTCCTACTCAAAGATACAACTGCCTCACCACACACACACACACACACACATGCTCACACACACTCCTACTCAAAGATACAACTGCCTCACCACACACACACACACACACACACACACTACCACACCATACAACTTCCATATGGTGCGGTTTATACATACGGCAGTATTTTGGGGAAGAAAAAAAAAACAAAAAAAGGCATCTTATCCAACATCCTGCTTCCCAGATGGGCTACTCTCCATCTATTCTAGGTTTGAAAAGAAGGATGTGTCTCCTCCTTGAAAAGACTGGGGTGGGGAAAAAAGTAGGTTAATAATAATACTGATAAGAATAATAAATGATGTAATGATTAATAAGTCAATAATAATACAAAAATAAACTCTTTCCCGTACTCACAACCGTAAACCTACTTTTTCCCATCCCCTGTATCTTAGGTGATAGGACAATCATGTATGTTCATTCCAAAGGATGCATCACATAGCCGAAACCGGTGTGGCTCAGTGGATAGAGCGTCAGCCTGTGTACTGAAGGGTCCCAGGTTCGATTCCGGTCAAGAGCATATACCTTGGGTACATCCCCAGTAGGGAATATGCAAGAGGGAGTTCCAAATCATTGCATTAGTTTATCAGCTCTAGCATTATTGCCAAGGTTTGCAGACGCTAGGAAACCTGCACCTAATCTGAATAGTAGTCTTTTCTGCCTTTGCCTACGGATGCTTGTCTGGTTAGAATGGCAGCTGGTTCCAACCTCAGACATAAATCAAATCAACAAGTAGCCAGCACATATCATGGGAAGATTCTGACAGGTGAACCAGTTCAATAGCTGTTTTCGGGGGGGGAGGGGGTCTTTCTTTGTTTTGGTGAACAGATATGTTCTTTTTGTGATATCACAGTGCTTGTACACAATACACGGCAGTCACATTTGATTTTCCTGGTTCCTTTGCTTTGAGAAACTGTACTGACGTTTTGCTGTGATCTGCAACTTCCCACGCAAACAAATCTGAAAGTCGCTCAACTGGCTTTTTAAAATTAGTTATAGTTTATTGATAACCTAGTATGTGCTGACTGTATGTTTTTCACATGTAAACTTCAGACGATGAACCCCGGAAAGGAGATGCTTTTGTCTTTATTTCTCTAATGAGTTTGGAAAGGAAGGCGAGGGGAGGTCAAAGACATAGGCTTCTAACCCTGGCCCAGCCTTTGCCCTACCAGGCCCACCTCCGAGCTTGCTTCCAGCTTTGAGACGTTAGGAGGCCTCACTCCTCCTGTTGGTAGTTGTCCCACATCCACTGCAAAACCGCTTTCAGCCGGAAGCTTTCCAGGCCCTCTTCTCTATCGCCAACCTCGAATGAAAACTCATTAACTCCGTAGTTATTCAAGAGTGTGGTCCTCATCTGGGCTGATAAAGGGTCTCTGAGTTTTAGCAGTGCCTAGCGTCGCCTGGACATCCCCGGTGGGAAATGAGAGAACTTTAGGTCTGGGGCGGAGACAGACTTTGGGGAACGAATAAGTGGGCTTTTCCAGGTTATTTCTGCAAAGGAAATGGCTTTACCTGTTTGCCGGGCTGAGCCAAGGTGATTTGTTACGTTTCCCAGGTGATTCTAATACGCAGTCAGGTTTGAGAACCTGTGATAGAGGCTTCCAGCGTCTTGTGCAAAACCCGACGGGGTAGCCCCGGATGGCGGCAGTTCTTTCTGCCAGAGCATTGCCGGTGTGGTGGGTGAACAGCGCTGTCAGGGTAAGGTGCTCCCTTACTGAGCTCCTGCGTGCTAGGGGCTGGGGGGACTTCCAGGATCCAGACTGAGCCTGTCCATGCCCCCAGATGTTTTCTTCCTGGCAGGGGGAGACCAACAATAACACGCAGACAGGGCCGTGGTGCGTGTGAAGAAGGAAAGAAACGGTAATTATGGGTCAAGGAAGGCCTCTCTGAGCAGCCGCAGAAGCCAGCGACCAGGCGGAGGGCACGGAAGGTGTGCAGGTGTGCAGGCCAGACGGCGGGGTGTCTGAGGGACAGAACACCCTGCAGTCCTTGTGTTTCTCTAGAAATGGAAGGGGCAGCGCGTGAGCGAGCGGGAGCCTGGCATCTCGTAGGGTTGGCACAAATGGCTCAGTGTGGTCTTGCCAAAGGGAAGATAGAGACGCAGTCACCGTGTGCAGGACAGAGAGGGCCCACAAGATTAGCCAAAATTGCCAACCACGAGGAAAGGTGAATCGGGGGTTGGGGGTAGGGGACCAATTACATATTTGATAGGCAGATGATTTGGCCTAATTCTTTTAGAAATATATATATATATTTTATTGATTTTTTTTTTTTTTTTTTTTTTTTTTTAGAGAGGAAGGAGAGAGATAGTTAGAAACATCGATCAGCTGCCTCCTGCACAGCCCCCACTGGGGATGTGCCCGCAACCAAGGCACATGCCCTTGACCGGAATCGAACCTGGGACCTCCAGTCCGCAGGCCGACGCTCTATCCACTGGGTCAAACCGGTTTCGGCTGGCCTAATTCTTGAGTCTTTTATCTTGTTACCAACCAGCACTTGAGCACAGCCTGTGGGTGCGGCAGAGCTGGCCTCACGGTGGATGGCGCTCAGGTCTCTGACATGCTGTTTCTGAGGTCCCTACCAGGCCGAACTTTCTGGAAGGTGGATGCTCATCCAATACCCACGGTGTCGGGGAAATCAAATCTGTGCCAGCCGGAGACGGAAATGTCTCTATGGTTTTCTTGTTTTCAGGAAGGCAGACCCAGCTCCTTCCCTTCCTTGTTTTCACAAAAGGCTTCTACGTCAATTGTGCGAAGTCGCTGCTTGTCAGTGGCCGGTAACCAGAGAAGCAAAGCTCCGCTGACTTCTTTGCAGAAAAACTTCCTTAGGTCCCTCTGCTCTGAAATGTTTGAAAATGTGTTTTCCAATCCTATGGCCTGGAACTAATTTCCCCGGTTTGGCCCGCGGTTACTCGTTCTCTACAAAACAAACCCGGGGGTTCCTGCAGAGAAGAAAACTATGATTAATATGCTTTCTCAACCCAACTGTCCCAGCACTCCAGTAATCCCCAAATGCTTTTATTTTATTTATTTATGTTTAAAGTCTTCTACCACAGTTATGGCGAGTCCTTTGTTGTTGTTGTTGTTGTTGTTAATCCTCACCCCGGGATATTTTTTCCATTGATTTTTAGAGAGAATGGAAGGGGCGGAAGGGAGGGAGAGAGAGAGAGAGAGAGATTGATGTGAGAGAGACACATATTGATCAATTCGATCAGGTGCCTCCCACACTCGCCTCTCCCCAGGCCAGGATTGAACCTGTGACTTTTCGGTGTGCCGGCCAATGCTTTAATCACTCAGCAACACCAGCCGGGGCAATTCCGAAATGCTTTTCAATAAGAGATGATATCTGTAATAAAAGTGTAATATGCTAATTAGACCAGACATCCTTCCGGACAACCTTCTGGACGAAGCCACGGCTGTGGGGGGCCGAGGCAGCCGTGGCGGCGGTGGGGGCCAAGCCCCTTGCGTGAATTTCCTGCCTTAGGCCTCTGGGACCCTAACAAAATTGGGGTGCTTTCAAAGATGATCTTCAGCCCACTGGGGGGGCTCAGCGGTTGAGCATCCACCCATGAACCAGGAGGTCATGGTGCGATTCCCAGTCGGGGCGCATGCCCGAGTTTCAGGCTCCATCCCCAGTTATGGGGCATTCAGGAGGCAGCTGTTCAATGATTCTCTCTCATCATTGATGTTTCTGTTTCTCTTTCCCTTCCTCTCTCTGAAATAAATAAAGACATTGAAAAAATAAAATATGCTCTCCATAAGAAAGATAGTCCTTCTTAAGCAGTCCATATCAGGCAAGAAAAAAACTCGCCCAATTATTATACTGTATATACCAGAGGCCTGGTGCACGAAATTTGTGCACAGGGAAGGACATGGGGGTCCCTCAATCCGGCCTGCACTCTCTCCAAACCAGGACATCCCTCTCGAAATCCGGGACCACTGGCTCCTAAACACTTGCCGGCTTGCCTGCCTGATCACCCCTAACCACCTCTGCCTGTTGGCCTGATGCCCAAAACTGCTCCCCTGCCAGCCTAATTGCCCCCTAACTACCCTCCCTTGTTGGCCTGATGGCCCCCTAACTGCTCCCCACCCCAGCCTGATCATCCTTAACCTCCTCTGCCTCTGCCTCTGCCTCTGCCACAGTGGCTTTGTCCGGAAGATGTTCGATCTAATTAGCATATTAACCTTTTATTAGTATAGACTAGTTGCTAAAGGATTTGTTTTATTCCGAACAATAATACTATATGAGTTTTATAAGGTCTTCCCGGGACATAAGTAGGAGTGAGAAACCTGGACAGTGGACTCATGGAAAGATGGTGTCCAAATTATAGTCATGCCCATAACTAATGAGAACAAAACAAGTCAGAGGAAACCTGGTGCAATTTTCTCCTTTTTGAAGCTTAAACAAGACAAGATGGATTTAAATTGCAGCAGGATGGGCTTCTTCTCTAAATAAGAGGCCCATGGTGCCTAGAAAACAAACCAGTTGATTAGAAAATACACGTCTATAGTTTCCATCAGTTCCTAGGCTATATAGTATAGATGTTTTTTTTTTTAAATGTATTTATTTAATCCTTCCTCCCGAGGATATGTTTATTGAAGAGAGAGAGAGAGAAAGAGAAACATCAATCACTCACCAGACTAGGGATCAAACCTGTAACCTAGGTATGCGCCCTGACTGGGAATTGACCCTGAAACCTTTTGGTGTACGGAATGAAGCTCCAACCACCCAAGCTAGCCGGCTGGTGCAGTATAGATGGTTTTTTAAAAGCACAATTACCAAACCTGCAAAATAAGGTTACCTTTTTAAAGCTTTTTTTTTTTTTTTTAATTGATTTCAGAGAGGAAGGGAGAGGGAGAGAGAGAGAGAGAGAGAGAGAGAGAGGAATATCAACAATGAGATAGAATCATTGATCGGCTTCCTTCCAACTGGGGGTCAAGCCAGTAACCCAGGCATGTGCCCTTGACCGGAATCGAACCTGGGACCCTTCAGTCCGCAGGCCAAACCAGCCAGGGCCAAATTAAGGTTATGAGTCAAAGTCAATAAAAGTAATTAATTAGTGGGTACGTACTTCACAGGATAATTTGCATGAGGCCAAAGGACCCTCTCTATCTCGTCCCTTGCTGTGTTCCCAGACCCTCCCACTTCCCCTGATGCCTCGCAGACCCCCTTTCAATAGGCGTGAGTGGACGCACTCCGTAAGCACCAGCTGCCTTTCATATTTGCAATCCCTCCAGATTGGATTTCGATGGGGCTTGCCCGGGAGTGCTTGCGGGGCGCCGAGAGCAGCAGGGAAGGCACACAGAGAGGGAACGGGAGGCTCAGGGATGTCTGTCTTATCGCGGTGAACAGCAAAACCTCTTTTTCTCCCCAAGACCTTTTAAGATCAAGGCACCCAACTGTTTACACACCCAGACCCGTGGGAGATCTGCACTGTCAGGGGGGATTGCGCTTTGAAGCGCCTTCCTGACTAAAAGCAGGGGATGCGACCAGATAACGCTCCCAGGCGCTGAGGCCCGTCCCCGATTACACAGGCCTCAGAGGAAGAGGCCGAGCAGGGCCCGCCTAGCTGGGCGCATCCTCCGGGGGCCGTTATCATCGCAGCCCTAGGCTTGAAACGGCGCTCGGACGTGCTTTTAATTGATCTTGGAGGTGCTTTCAGATGAAAGCGTCCCCAGCTCTCTTGACTGTGTTGCTTGCACAAGAGCCTGGACAGAAAGGCTAAGGAGCTCTCCAGCGGAACCCTTCACGCCTGTTCTCAAAAGGACCCATGTGCTCCCCGGAATTCTCAGGCCCTCATCAATGACAGGATTGGCCAATACCGCCTGCCGTGCTGAGGGGGTCTTTCTTTGCCCTTTTTTGTTGTGGTGGTTCATCTTCCCCCGAGGATATTTTCCTGTTGATTTTTAGAGAGAATGGAAGGGAGGAGGGGAGACGGAGAGAAACGTCGATGGGAGAGAGGTGCATTGATTGGTTGTCTCCTGCACGCGCCCTGACCAGAGCCGGGGATCGAGCCTGCAACCTGCTTGGCCAGAATCGAACCTGGGACCCTTCAGTCCATGGGTCAACACTTTATCCACTGAAGTAAACCAAACCAGCCAGGGTTTTTGCACTTTTATGATAGTGTCTTTTTTTATTTTTTTTAATATATTTTATTGACTTCTTATAGAGAGGAATTGAGAGGGATAGAGAGCTAGAAACATTGATGAGAGAGAAACATCAACCAGCTGCTTCCTGCACACCCCCTACTGGGGATGTGCCCACAACCAAGGCACATGCCCTTGACCGGAATCGAACCTGGGACCCTTCAGTCCGCAGGCTGACGCTCCATCCACTGAGCCAAACTGGTCTCGGCTGTCATGGTGTCTTTTGAAGCACAAAAGGTTTTCTGTTTTGATGTTCCATGGATCTGGGTTTTTGTTGTTGTTTTTTTGTTTTTGTTTTTGTTTTTTTTTGATTGCTTGAGTAAAATTTTTTAATGTTAACAAAGTCCATTTTATTCACATTTTCTTACACGGTGTCACCCATCGGAAACCGTCGCCTACCCCAAGATCCTGACGATTTACTCCGATGCTGTTGTTTTTCTTAGCGTTTTGTCGTGCTTTTACCCGTTGCGCTTAGGTGTCTGATCGCTTTTGACTTACGGTGTATGTTGTGTGGTAGAAATCCAACTTCACTCTCTAGCATTTGTATGTCCCGTTGTCTTTCTTGATGTAAATGTCTCGGCACACTTGTTGAAAGTCAGTTGACCATCCATTAAAGGTTTATTTCTGGGCTCTCAATGCTATTCCAGCGATCTGTGTGTCTAAGCTTATGTCAGTACCACCTCTTGGTGACTGTACTGTTGTAGTGAGTTTTGAAGTCAAGCAGTGTGAGTCTTCCAATGTTCTTTTTTTTTTTTTTTAAATATTATTATTATTTTTTTTTACAGAGAGGAAGGGAGAGGGATAGAGAGCTAGAAACATCAATGAGAGAGAAACATCGATCAGCTGCCTCCTGCACACCCCCCACTGAGGATGTGCCTGCAACCAACGTACATGGCCTTGACCAGAATTGAACCTGGGACCTTTCAGTCCGCAGGCCGATGCTCTATCCACTGAGCCAAACCGGTTTCGGCCAATGTTCTCCTTTTTTTAAGGTTATTTTGATCATTATGTGGGCATCACTTCTGCAGGTCTCACTGAGGGTCTAATCCTTTGTTTTATAGTTTTAGGATCTTGATTATACCAGTTCCCACGACCCCCTCCCCAAAGTAAACAAGTAATAATATTCCTCACACTGACAAAACGCTATTCCTTTTTCTGGTGACCTCAATCAAAATGCCAAACGGGGAGTTTCCTTTACCAGGTGCCAGATTGATTGCTAACAGGTTCCTTGGTAAACCTGCAATTGGAAGCTCAGCCTGAAGGGAAGATTTTGGTTTAACGGTGAAGAAGGACAGGCGTTAGGTCCCATCAGTTCTGAGTTTGAGTCCCCGTCTCTGCCGCCGGATGGTTGTGAAACCAGGGCACAATGTGGGACAACTCTTAACATGGAAAAAAACAAAAAACATCCCTTTCTCAGGCTTCCTGGGGACCTGGGGAGCGTGGCCACGCTGGCCGTGGACACTGCATTGCCTGATGGGAAATTAGGTCAGTGGTGCTGGATTTTGACGTTGATTCTTATCAGTTTAGCTGTCAAATCCCAATAAACTCTGGAATTTAGAGCCATCCTATGCGATAGCTTCTCAAGAGAGTGCATACCCAGATGCTTCAGTTACCAACAGTACCACGAAGGTATAAGAAATAAGTGAAAACCAGTCACTGAGCAGTCAAAATAGATATCCCCAAAACACAAGTACTTAATCCACGGAATAGAGTCTAATCTAATGAAAGTTTATCTGTATCTAAGTTCATAGCAGAATGGAAATATATATATATATAATTGTTAGTAGAAAAATGGAGACATGTCAGCCCAGCAGTGATAACACACACACACACCAGTTATAAATTTAAAATGATGAAAATCCAGCATTCTAGAGGCCATTTACAGGACAGCTCCTTCTCTTGGGGGTAAGGTAAACGAGAAGTTGCTGATCTTCAGTTTGACTCAACAGGTCCATTTGCAAAGGAAAGCAGGATTTAACTAAGCAGTGCGGGGAGCTGTTCCTGTGCATTCTTGTCCTAGTATGCGGTTGTTACTAAGTCTCCTTGAGGGGAAATCATTGCTGTCATTGTGACTTCTCTCTCTGGCCGGGTTTCTTCCCTTTATCTCTGTGAAATAAGAGTTGTGTCATCTACTCTGGAGAGCCTTCGTGGGGAATAGGAAGAATGAGAAGACCTGGCCACTAACAGTGTAGACAGCAGCCATTCCATTCGGTCCGGCATAAACCAGCAGTGAACCTGCTGTAGGCTCCTAGTGGAAACTCCAAGAGATTTCTGTCAGCTGCAGGGCGGGGTTTCACTATCGCCCAGGCTGGATTTGAACTGGTAAACAGTTGCAAACAAAACTTCAGGAAGGCTGATTGAAGTCCTAAACCTTCCATTATTTTTTTTTTTCTCTCTCTCTCGCTTTCTCTCATGCTAATATGGATTTTCAAGTTGTAATTAGGCAGTAAAGCCAGCTCAGGGCCTGACAGACAGACCCAAAGCATGTCAGGGCTGGAAGGCTTTTTAGAAAAAAAAAAAAAAAAAAATTGTCCTGCCTCTTCATTTCACAGAAAGGGAAAACCCGAGGCCCTGGGACACGTTGTGATTGGATGTAGGTCACTCAGCTGATGAGTGACACAGGGAGAAGGCACTCAGGTGTCCCCACGCCTACATCGGAAAGTGACTTTGCAGCGCGCCCCCTACGCCTAGACAGTGTCTTCCTTTCCTCCTCCTTTTTTTTTTTTTCCTTTCCCCCTTTTCGCTGGTTCTTTCAATGCCTCTGGAGCAGTGCAATGTAGAACGCGGTCCGGAAGGTCGAGAAAACCAGGTCTGAGCTCCGGCTCTGCAGCCCTGGAGCTGCACGCACGCTGCCTCCAGGTGGGGACTCGGGGCTGGGTCTCCCCGCAGCCCGGCGCCCGCAGCCTGTGCGCGGACGGCAGGTGCTGTGCACGTGGGCTGCACGGTCCTCTCCCCCCGTTTCCCTTGCCCAGGCGTGTCCCCCGGGGTGCCCGGGGCGGAGGGACAACGCGGGGACCCGGACCCACGGCCGCCGGATCCGGAGAGGCTCGGGGCGCCCGCGTGGCCGGCGGCGGGGGAGACGCGCAGCGTGTGAGTGACCTCGGCGCTGACCCCGCCGCTCGGGCCGGGGCGTGCCCGCCGGGCCTGACGTGGCGGCGAGGCCGCGGGCGAGGGGAGAGGCCGCCGCGAGGGCGCGGCCTGACGTGGCGGCCCCGGCGGGGGCGGCGATGGGGGGGGGGAGCCCGGGCCGCTGCACTGCCCCGCGCTCCGGCCAGGGGGCGCCCGGCCCCCGCGCTTCCCCGCCCCGAGGCCGCCGGGGCTCCGGGAGTAACCGCTCCGGCGATTGGGTCGGCGGCGCAGCGGGGCCATGTTGGAGCCGGGCGGCGACCCCGCCTCCCGCCGCCCCCCGGCCCCCCCCCCCCCGCCCCAGGCCGGGCCGCGCGGGGCCGGGAGGGGAGCGGCGGACGGGGGGGTCCTCCCCGCCCGGGATCCCGACGCGCGACTGGAGCGCCGGCCGCCGCCGCCGCCGCGGTCACGGCCGCCCCTCGCAGCGCCGGCCAATCAGCGGCGCGGGCACAAATATGCAAATGAGGCCCGGCGCTGCCGGAGCGCCGCTCGCAGGGGCTGGTGGGGTCGCGCCGGGGGAGCGCGCCGGGCCAATCAGGAGGGCGCGTGGCGGCGCGGGGGAGGCGGCGCCCTGGTCCCTCCTCCCCGCGCTCCTCCCGGCCCCGCGCTGACAGGGGGGCCTGGCCGCGCCGCCGCCGGTAAGTGCCGCCGCCGCCGCCGCCGATGCCGCCGCCGATGCCGCCGCCCCGGGCGCGGCGAGGCAGCCGGGGGGCCCCGCGGGGCCGCGGCCGCCGCTCAACTGGTGGGGGAGGCGGGGCGGGCCGTGTCAGCCGGTGGTCGCCGGAGGCCGCCCCCGCCCGGCCAGCCGCGCGTGTCAGTCTCGGTGGAGGCGGGGGGCGGCGGGGGCGCCTCCGTCATGGCGAGGCCGGGCCGCCGGGGGGGACGTGCCGCCGCCGCCGCCGCCGCCGCCGCCCGGCCGGGGTCGGAGGGCGGTGTGGGTCGGGGCTGCGGGGCCGGCGCCCGGGAGGCCGGGGCGGGGGCGCTGCCCGCACGTGCGGCCCAGCCCGCCCGCCCGCGCCCGCCCCGGCCTGTCATGGCTGCGCCGCCGCCCCCGGGGTCGGACCCGGCCGCCCGCCGCCGCCGCCGCGCCTGTTGCGTGGGGAGGAGGCGAGGGCCGCGGGCAGGGCTGCCCTTCCCCGCCCTCCCCGCCCCGCGTGCGGTCGGGGCCTCCCCCTCCCGGCGGCCCGCGCCCCTCCCGAGGCTGCGCCGGGCTTCCCTCCATCCGCAGCCTCCGCCCTCCCCGCGCCCGCCTCCGTGACTCATGACAGGGCGTCCCGCGCGGCCCCGGGGTCCCCGAGCCCGGCCGCCCCCCGTGCGGGCCCGGCCCGGCCTCCGGGGGGGACGCCCTGGCCGCCCTCCTCCCTGCGATCCTCCCCATCGGTCCTCCCCGCGGGCCTCCGCCCCGGGGCCTCCGCTCCCGCCGCCCCGGGGGGGGGGGGCTCCCCGCTCGCCGCCTCGCGGACAGCCCTCCCTCCCGCAGCCACGCGCGACCCGGAAAGCCGGGGTGTCTCACGTCGCAGCCGCCAGCTCGGGGGGTGTCTGTTCCCTTTTTGGGGGGGGGGGTTGGGGGGGAAGGGAGTTGTTTTGCCCTTTTTTTATTTTATTTTTCCTTTTAGAGGAAAATAAAACTTTTCAGAACAAAGTACCCAAGAACTTAAAAAAATTTTTGTTGTTGTTGTTGTTGTTGTTGATGTTAAACAGTTACACAGTTGCTCTCCGGGAAGCCTGGGATTTGACGCTAATGGGACGTCTCCCCTCGTAGGACGTAAAAGTTTATCTCCTTTCATAAACATCAGGATCACAACGTGTAGTTTTCCCCAAGTTTTTTTTTTGCACGCTGCTTTTCCACCCTTTTCTCCGACTTCAGAATGGCCAGAGCAGCTGTGATCGGGGATGGGGAACGAGGGTCTGTCTTGTGGAATGTTACTTAGCTCTGCGGCGTGGTGGTTGGAGGACTTCCCAAAAGAACCACTAGTCCGACAAGCACATGAATGTATAGAAGGTGAACTTGAGGAGGATTCCACATTGCGGAGGGAGGGCTGTGTGTGTGTGTGTGTGTGTGTGTGCGCGCGCGCGTGTGTGTGCAACACAGAAGGCTGAACATACTGTTTCTTTCATGTTGGCTTTGCAGAACTTGAATTTAAATGTGGCTTTTTGCTAATAGCAAGCAGGAAGAGCCTTCCATGTGATGATGGATCATTGATAAATATTTGTTGAATGAGAAATACCTATTGCTCCAAGCAAGTTCAGCCTGTGTGTCTCTCTTCCAAGACTTTTTTTGTTTGTTTGTTTGTTTCTGCTCCTATGGCTTTGACACTTCGCATTAAATTGCTCTAGTGGACTACAAAGTATTGGTGAGTCTTAGTTCTTGGGACATTTCCTATAAATCACACATCATTTTCCTATATATCCATAAGGAATGCTCTAGGTGGGGGGGGGAAAGGTGATTCTGATAATTTTGTCATTCTTGAAAAGTTTTAGGAGAGTGGCTTTTGGTAGAGTTAAAAAAGATAAATAAATAAAAACCTTGTGATTGGTTAACTAGAAAAAGATGATGTCCTAAGGACCTAGGCCCTAGGAAATAGCATTCAGAGAAAAAACACACACAAAACACTGCTGGTAAGCCGTTGAGCCTTCTTGGCTTGGAAGGAGTGCTTGATTGGAGAGGACCAGGACTTTGTCCCTTGACTAGCTCTTTGGGGGAACTTCCCCCTTACCCCCTCTAGTTCTTGTGGCTGGTCAAATAATTCAAACAAAACACAGCAGGTTAACGTCAGAAAATCAGATTTGAGTAAGAGCCCAAGAGAAAGTCACATCTGCATGACAATTCCCAAAGGCAGGGAGGCAAAGAAGATGGGTATGCCATTTTGGACTAAGGAGGAAGGAAGGAAGGAAGCGGCTGGGAATTTGAAAGAGGAAATGGGCAATTCACAGGTAGCCCGGAAAGTGGCAAACACATTCTTTCTAGGCATCTTAAAACAATGGGACTGGGAATCCAGTGAACGCACTTTTGCATGCAGCTTTCCTGTCTGCTGATACTTAATTCATCTGTGCCCAGGTGAATATGCTAAGGGCTTTATGTTAAGGCTCCCTTCCTGAAGGTTTTTTTGTCTAACTCTTAAAAGAAAGAAAGGAGGAAGTGAAAACTTATCTGACTTTGTTGGGCTAGTTTTCAGCTCTAACTAATGTGCACACCGGGGTGGTACATCCTAGAGACTCCTCAACCCCCCCAACTGCAGCTACAGTCACGTTTCTTACCCTCTGTGAACCTTCGTTTTTCTCCAGTTTTGCAATCCCGTGATTCTAAGTATTCCATGAAATCTGCCCTGTGCAATACAAAAATTATATTTGGGTTGAAGTGTAAGAAAAGGCAGAGGTTTTGAAACAAATAGAAGTATATAATAGTTGGCTTTACCTGAAAAGAATAACCTCAAGTCAGCAGGTATAAAAGTAAAGACAGAAAATAGTGTTGTCAGAGGAAAAAGCCCATGACAAGATGAGATTAATGAAATTCTGAGTATCTTTAGAAACTTTAAAATCCAAACCCCCTATCTAATATAACTACCTGAATTGAATGCCTTCTATAAGGCTTGACCTAGACTTTGGCACTTCACCTATGGAAGCAGAACTGAAGGGAGGGGATTAGTGTATACATTGAAATGGCATTACAGATTTAGAGGAATCTATTAAAGCTTCTTTCTATTGTAAAATAAAAACTTTGGTACATGTTAGATTTTTTAAAGGGTTAGATTTGTTAATCACTGATGTAAATGTAATAGGAGAAAAAGTCAACTAAATAACTTTGACGGAGAAGAAAAGGTGAAATCCTGGAGAGGTCTGACTCTTATTATAAAAGAGAAATAAATATGACTGAAATTAATAGACCTACCGGGGTATTTCCTCAGGTATCAGTGTAGGGAATAAAGAACATAGGTAAGTGTGGAAACTTAACAGATGGTCAGAGTGAATATGAATTATGAAATCTAATTTATTAGGACATATTGTCATAAAAGGTTGGAAAACTTTAAAAGCCAGAGATTGAAAACCAAAGAGATTTGCGGACAATGGGGAGATAGAATGATTGTATTAGGACCTTTTTAAAAAATATATGTTTTATTGATTTTTCACAGAGAGGAAGAGAGAGGGACAGAGAGAAACATCGATGAAAGAGAATCATTGATCAGCTGCCTCCTGCACACCCCCTACTGGGGATGTACACACAACCAAGGTACATGCCCTTGACTGGAATCGAACCTGGGACTTTTCAGTCCAGAGGCCGATGCCCTATCCACTGAGCCAAACTGGTTTCGGTGTATTATAACCTTTTAAATATTTTGTAGCTGTTGTGGTCTTAACATGTTTTCACACAATACAGATTTTTTACTTTGTAAATGCAGGTTGCCACATTCCAGAGTTAGAGTTATTATCTAACACTTTGTATTTCTGTTTACTTTCTTGTTTGAACTTCACTCTCCTACATTTCACCTCACCTGGGAATACTCAGGTCAAAATTCTACCTTCTAAATAAAATCACCTCTTGTCATTATAACCCATAAGGATTTCTCCTTTCCAGGAGATTATGGCATTATTATTTGTCTCACTTACTTGACATGTACAACATTGTGACATTCCCTCTATTGTATTGCTGTAAAAGGCTGTAATAAAATCATTTTATCTCCCCAGTATCCGTAAATCTCTTTGGATTCCAATCTTTGGCTTTTAAAGTTTGCGTTTTTTAAAAAAGCTAATCAGGTGACAAATAGACTTAGAGGAGGGGAAGCTGCTTTCAGCAATAATTTGCTCATTCACATTCATTCATTAAAAAGATTTATTAGGTGATCCCTTTATTAATCAATTTACTATATATAATGCAACTTTGATTTTAAGTGAACCCTACCTGTGTAGAATCTACAGTGTAATGGTGGAAATACATAATGAACAAGTAAATTAATGTCACCCTGGACAGTTTGACTCAGTGGTTAGAGCGTCGTTGGCCCTGACACTGAGGGGTCAGAGTTCCATTTCGGTCGGTCAGTTGCAGGGTCCTTCCCCATCCAGACACAGCCAATTGATGTGTGTCTCTCACATTGGTGTTTCTCTCTCTCCCTCTTCCCTTCCTCCCACTCTCTAAAAATCAATGGACAAATATCCTGGGGAGAGGATTTTTTTTTTAAAGTGTAAAATTACAACTTGTGTGATCCAATGACGGGAAAGGGTGCCATGAGAGAAAAATCCCCAGGATTTTAGATGCTGTGGGCACGAAAGGCCTCTGTCAGGTGGTGCTATTTATGTCAAGACATAAAGAAGAAGAAGCCAGACAGGGAGCGTTTTCTGGGAGAGAAAAATATGTATGAAGACAAGAAATGTTAGTTATGCTGGAAGAAATGATAGAAGTTCAGGGTGGCAGAAACATGATAAAGAGGAAAACCATGGGCGATGTCATGAGATAAGCAGAGAACGGACTATCCAGGCCATTGCAGGACATGTTAAAGGCTTGGGTTTCACTAAGGACATTGCACACAAAAGAGTAATGTGCTTTAATTTGAATTTTCAAGGTTTCACTTTGAGCATGGATTGGGAAAAGCAAGAGCAAAAGCAAAGCCACTGTACTGCTGCCATTACTGAAGTAAGACACGGTGCTAGCTTGAACTAGGAGTTCATATGCAGAGATGAAGGAGAGGGTTACGTGCGTAAGTATGTGTAAGTGTAATTTGACTTGTTACAGAGAGCGGAGATAGAAATGGTAGGGAAATGACATTTCCCTTCATGACGGATTGCATGTTAAAGGAAAGGTGTCAAAGATGACCTGCAGGCTCCTGGCTGGAGGAACTAGATAGATGGTGATAAGATCTGTACTGAGATGAAGAAAAGTGAAAATAATGTTTGGCAAGAAAGGAAGTTTTCAACACCATTGCCTTATAGGCGCTTCAGAAAGTGAGGACTGCCTTTACCTGAGTGATAGGTTAAGTTTAGCCATGTGTGTGATACCATGCTATCACATTCATCCTGTGTATGTTCTGAGAGGAAGAAGCAAGCTTCATATTTATGTTAGAAGAATTGATAGCTGAAGTGATGCTACCTTTTAACAATGCATTTCAGATTTTGAAAGTGTGTGAATATTAATATGGATTATATTAGGCATGAAGGTTTGAGAAAACATTAACTTGAATGTAGTATTAGATGGGTTTGTATATTATTTGGGTGATAATGCAGAATACAAAAAGTCTTGATGTTCGTAGGAAAGTAGCGCCTTTTCAAGTCATCAGCTTATAGACAGCCTGATATTTATCTTTTTTAATGAGACTTCTGATGCTTATGAGTGAAATTCATTAGTAGCTATTATTTATCAATTAGCTACAACTACTGATGTTTGTTATAATTTGGCATTATTAGCTGAAGTTAACTGACTATTAAGGGTTTTTTCAAAGTTATACTTAAAGTCTTTTTTAAACCAGCATTTTAAAACATTGTTATTGTAATAAAGGGGCATGGTTTGAATTCTGAAGAGAAGAAAAAAAAATTATTTTTCTTGCCCAGTGATCAGTTTAGTTTACCTGATTAAGCAGCAGCAGTATAAAATATATTTCTATTAAAAAAAATCAATGGCTGAAAGATAACTGCTAACATATCTTGTTAGTTTCTTTTATAAGATGAAGTAAATAATGATTGAAATAATGATTAGGTGTCATATCTTGCATAAAATTTGTTTTATTTAAAAAAATTTTTTGCTTTATCACAGTTTGAGTAAACTAAAACCCTCCCCCCACCACCACCACCATGCAGTTAATGGACTAGAATTCAGTCTGTTTCTATATTTTTCAGTTATGTTATCTTTGCAGTGCTTGTTTTTTAAATTGCAATTTGTATCTATTCATTAAACATTTTTTCTTTTATTCCTGGGACTGAGCAGCTTTACCTAAAACAAATCTAGGAATGGAAGATTATAGATTTGGTGCAATTATTTTAGTCTGTTTTACAGATAAAGAAACATACAGAAAAACAATTGCTGGAAGTTTCTAGTATTAGGGAATGTTTTGTTTCAGAGGTTGCATAATTTAGTGAATTCACTGCATATCCAAATATAAGATTACTCTTATTACTTTTGCTTTAGTAAGTGTGTTGAAACCAGTAGTATATAGAGTTTACTTATTATTTTCAGAAACCATTCTCTATTTGTTTATTAATGTTTTTATGAGTGACATATACTCTAAATGGTGATTTATAAATATTTTCTTATTTATATGCTTCATATTGTTCCAGTTAGGTATTTCAAAATTTAAGTTATAATGACATTCAGAAACATGTATAAGTCGTAAGAATATAGCTGTCTGGCATATTACAAAGTAAACACATCTTTGAAACAGCCACCCATGTCAAGGAATAGAATGTTGTTGTTATTCGCATCCCAGAAGACCCCCTCAGACCCCTTTCCAGTTATCACACCCTTTCAGCCTTCCCAGAGGTAAGCATTATGCTAACTCCTAAAACCATAAAGTAGTGTCCCTGTTTTTGAACTTTATGTAAATGGCATCATATGTATGCTCTTAAAAAATTTTGAGAGGAAAGGCAAGGGAGAGAGAGAAATATCCATGAAAGAGAAACATCAGGTGGCTGCCTCCTGCACACCCCAACTGGGCATCGAGCCTGCAACCTGGACATGTGCCCTGCCCAGGAGTAGAGCTGATGACCTCTTGATGCATGAATCAACACTCGACCACTGAGCCACACTGATCAAGCTACATACGCTCTTCTGCTTTATATCATATCTGATACTCATATTTTTCCATTCAGGAATAATTCATTCTCATTACTGTTAATTCTAAAGTATTATGGACATGGTTTCAGTTTTGGGCTATTGTGAATGCTAATATGAACCTTCCTGTACTTGTCCATTGGTGCACACTCAAGAAATATGGAGTATATTTTACTGCAAGTAGAAAAGCTAGCCATAGATTTGCATATGGTAAACTTTAGCAATAATGCCAAATAGATTTCCAAATTTGTTCCAGTATACACTACTTTTAGCAGTGTTTGAGAATGCTGATTCCTCCATATTCATTTATGTTGTTTTATTAAAATACTAGAGGCTCAGTGCACGAAAATTGCATAGTGATAGGGTACCTAGTGGCTGCTGGCTGGCTGCCTGGTACCCCTCCCCTCCCCCCAGCCACCTGATGTCACCTCCCTCCCTTCCCCCTGCCAGCCCTGCCCCCTAGTCAAACTCCAGGACAACTCCCAGTTGAGGGGATAATTTGCATACTATGCTTTTATAATATAGGATCACTATCTTTAAAAAATCTTTTGCTCTTATATTTAGTTTTAAAAGTGGAATATTTGATGATGGATAAGTATTTCTACAGGGATGAGACCTAATAGAAAGGAATATGGAATAGCATATACAAAGATTTTCAGTCCAAAAAATGAATACCCATGTTGTTTGTGCCTGTTGGATTATAGCAGATTATAATAAAATGTTTTGTATTCTCAAAGTTATAGTTAAATAAGAGACACTGTTGTAACTATTTTCTCTCTCTTTCGCGTCCAGCGCTGCTAGAGAGTGGGTCCAATTACTGAGTAGAGGTGGCTGAGGATTGAGAAATAAAAAAAAGAGACTAGACACGGAGATAGAAAAGCTGGGGCCTGGTGAACCTCTGCCCTCTCTGATGGAGAGACAGTGACCCAGAACTGATGCAGTGTTTATTTTACACCCAAAATACTAGGAAGTTTCACCAAAAGTCAAGACAAAAGAGATTATTTGTATTCTTGAGTAGGCCTGAGTCCTATTCATTCCTGATGCTTGACTGGATTTACTTATCTAAACCCACTCCCTGACACCTGGGCAAAGATAACAGTCAATGCTGAGAACTCATCTGCCTTTTTGGTAAGCTGTGTAACCTAGATGTGGCTTTGCCTGTCGCCTTGGGTTCAGCTGACAATTATTAAGGAAGAATGCCTATGTGCCTTCCCAGGCGCTATCTGCACACTGTATTTTCTTGATCCTTAAAATGTATGGTTTTAAACATAGAGTGAATAGTACACTATTTTAGGAGGTATGGATTGGGAAGAATGAAAAAAATGCATATCAATAACTTAATCAAAGACATCTTCCTGAACTGGATATATGCTGTTGATCAGAAACTTTAAGGAGGGCAGCGAGATGCTATATGGTATGGTCTTGTTAAAGTAGTGGGGAAATTGGGTTTTATGCCTTTATTTTATACCAGTAGTAAGACAAAGATAAAGGAGTAATTAACAGAAAAGTGGAATTGGGTTTCTCAAGGATTTGAATGTTAAGTCACGTTTTAGAGAGTAGTATGTTGTGGAAGATGTGTCAACATTTGACTAAATTTGAAGTTCTAAGTAAGTGGATTTGATAGAAATGGAATCACTGCATAGAAACTGGTATCTATCAAACTATAATAATAAATAATGTGCTAATTAGGCCGGACAGTTGGACGACCTTCCAGACGAAGCCAGGGCAAGCCACTGGCTGCAAGGGCCGAGCCCCTTGCACAAATTTTGTGCCTCGGGCCTCTAGTTTTAAATAAGCAGGAAAAGCCTTAGGAAAGCAAGTAAAGATGGTGTAGTAAAGCTAAGAGAATATCCAAAAGAGAGTGGTTAATAGAACTGAGTTCAGAAAACATTTAAACAGCTTTAATATGGACCAAGCAGGAAGATAGGTGGACCTGAGATTAAGTCATATGCCTTGTTCTTTTAAGCTCTCAAAACCTAAATAGTATATGAGCGGGGGTGCATGGCGATTGGAAGCTTCATATAGAAGCATTTGAGTTTAGCGCCTGCTTTGCTTAATGATGGTGCTTCTTAGTGGTCAGAGACGGGAATTGAGGGAATATTTAGAATGTCCAGATTTTTAGTCAGATTTCAAACCAAGGCCCTTAGTTACAATAACTGTTTTAATCATATTCTAAAGTATAGTTGCAGTGATTTTATGGAGTCAGAAACTAAGTGCAATTGGTAACAAACAGGCAAATGGATATTTGGAAAATGGAGGCAGAGGATCACTTATTTTCAATATTTGTCTTTGATTGGAAGAGTAGGAATAAAATGATTTTGTTTGTACATTTTTGTTAAGGTAGGGGAGGTCTGCTGATGCCCAAAGTTAGAAGGGAAGCAGGCAAATGCAAGAGGTTGATTATCCTTGAGAGAGATGGAATATGTGAGCATAAATCCATTCGAAGTCTCAATGGGATGCCATTAAGAGGTGAAAGATTTGCCTTTGGAGAAGAGTCAGGCTTCACCTTCTGAGAATAGCTAGAAGAAAACAAGGGATAGACACAAAGAACAAAGACGTACATGGTTCTGAAAAGGTGATGGTGAATTTCAGCTGGAAAACCTCAGAAGACAGGGAGGCAAAATGGGGCTTGGGGGAGAATGGGGAAAGCAGGCTTAAAGGCTTTGGGAGAAACAAACAAAATATAGTAGGTCCTTGGGTAATATCGAAGGTCGGAGTGGGGAGAGGCGGGGGCGGGTTCTGTCAGCCATTATGTTCCTAGGGCGTGACATAATGCGGTTTTCGCCTTAAGTCGGAACCCACCTATATGAGCACCTATGGCCACTAACATGGAGCACATGCCCAGCAGTGATTAAGTGAAACAGTAAAAACATTTAAAAGAAAGATAATTCCTGACTTTGTGGTAAATAAATAATAAAAAATCACAAAGCACATATGATGGAACTGTTCTTTATATAAATAAATGGGAGATGGCGATGGACATAACTACGAAATGTGACTTGTGTACGATTACATAGTGAGTCAGTGATGAAGCCAGGATCCCAACCTAACCAGGATATTGGCAGAGTCTATACTTTTAACAGCTATGCTTGTAAGGCCCCTTGTAAAAGGAATTATCAGTGAAAAGATTCTTTGAGAGATAATGGAATTAAACTTTAAATTGTATCACTGAGTTGTGTGTGTGTGTGTGTGTGTGTGTGTGTGAAATATATATAACATAAAAAAAGCTATTTAGATTTTAAAGTACACAGTTTAGTGAGGGCATTCTTAGAATAATGAAAATGAAATATTGCTTAAAAGATTGCTTCCGAATCATAATGGAGTATCTATTAAGGATCAAGAGGTTTTGCTTTACATTATAACATTTTTAAAAAATGAGTGAGAGAGACATCAATTTGAGGATCTCACGTCAGCTTTCTTAAAAAGACGTAACTTTAAAGTATAATAAATATATATTTATTTAGGGAATGATGGCCAGCTCATGGTGTGGGAGAGAGTCTGACATACCATTCTCAAGTTTACACTCTCTTACAATATGTGAACTTCAAAATGAGGTCGTATGAATTATTACTTTTAAGTGCATATTGTCATGTCTTCTTTACCAGCATTTTTTTTCTTATATAGAATATTAATGAGCTATTTGCAATAAAGTATTCTATCAGTCAATACTGTACTGAGGTTTTATGTTTTTAAATCATATGTAAACCTTATAGAACTTTAATGAGTACTCATTATTAAACTTTAATTGCTTTTGTTTTTATTTTTCTAGGATTCTGACATGTCGTTACCTAGAGCAGTAATGAACATTGGCGTGTTTCGGATTAGTCGATGACCTTTGAAAATGATCCGATAGTATCTACTACAGAGAAGTGGAATATACTTCATTTGGAACAAACAGCCCAGATTGTTACTGAATTTTTCAAGATGACAGATCCAATGATGGACTTTTTTGATGATGCCAATCTTTTTAGTGAGACCTTAGAAGGTTTGTCAGATGATGCTTTTGTACAACCAGGACCTGTTTCCCTAGTTGATGAGTTGAACTTGGGTGCAGAATTTGAACCTTTGCACATAGACTCATTGAACCATGTTCAAGGTACTCCAACGCATCAGAAGATGACGGATTATGAACAATTAAGTCAGTTTGATTCAATGAAATTTCATCAGGTTAATCAGTCTTTTGGTAGCCCAGCTGAACATGTGTTATCGCCACACTCTCAGTTTAATTGCTCTCCGATCCACCCCCAAAACCAACCCAATGGTTTATTTCCAGATGTAGCAGATGGCAGTCCAATGTGGGGCCATCAGACGGCTACTAGCATTTCAAATCAGAATGGGTCTCCTTTTCACCAACAAGGACATTCTCACTCTATGCATCAAAACAAAAGCTTTGTGGCACACCATGATTTTGCCTTATTTCAGGCCAATGAACAACACACACAGTGCACTTCACTGCGCTCGCAACAAAACAGGAATAATCTTAACCCAGGGCAAAGTTCTCTCGGCCAGTCTAAAAATTTTATGGATGTTAATGTTTCTGGTCCACACAGAGTCAGTGTCAACCACCCACCACAGATTACCAATGCATCTACTTCTCAACAGTCTCTCTTGATGCAACAGTTTTCTCAAACGTCAAATCCTTCAGTGCACTTTCTCAAGTGTAGCAACCGGCAAGAAGGCAATTTTAATGGACCTTCTCCAAATATGACTTCTTGTTCTGTCAGTAACTCTCAGCAGTTTTCTTCACATTATTCCTTTTCTAGTAATCATGTATCACCAAACAGTCTTCTCCAGTCCTCTGCAGTTCTTGCACCCAATCATACAAATCAGACGCTATCTGATTTTTCTGGAAGTAATTCCTTTTCACCTCACAGGGGAATGAAGCAAGAATCTGCTCAGCATATGCTCAGTCCCAATACATCACTGAATTCAAGTAATTTCCAAATGTTGCATTCATCACATCCTCAGGGTAATTACAACAATTCAAAATTATCGCCTGTGCACGTGAACTTCCAGGATCCTGTTGACTCGGGAACGCAAATGGGCCATTTCAATGATCATGTAGAAACTAATGGCTTTTCATCTTTGGAAGAGAATTTACTTCATCAAGTGGAGTCTCAAGCTGAGCCATTCACAGGACTGGATCCAGAAGACCTCCTGCAGGAGGGTCTCCTTCCCCAGTTTGATGAGTCAGCATTTGGGCAAGATAATTCAAGTCACGTTTTAGATCATGACCTTGATCGGCACTTTACTTCACATCTGGTAACACGGCCTTCTGATATGGCTCAAACTCAGTTTCATTCTCAGGCTCGGAGCTGGCATTCATCACTGTCTAATCATCAGCATTTACATGACAGGAATCGCCTATGTTTACAGCGACAGGTATGAAGCTTTTATTTTGGTAATTTGGGAAAGGTTGGGTTGGGCTTTCTCGCTAAGTTCATTTTATATGAGACATAATCCAACTTGGTTAAATTCAGTGGTCCTATAAAGTCAATATGCAGATTTTGACAGTTTTCTATTGCTTTTACAGAATTACATTTGAAATTAATTTAATTGATATGCCTGAAGCAATAGACTCATATTTAGAAAATTATAAGGTTTTAAGACCTCTTTTGTAACTTTCAACTATGATTGCCTTTATTTAAAATATATTTTATTGATTTTGTACAGAGAGGAAGGGAGAGAGATAGAGAGTTATAAACATCGATGAGAGAGAGTCATCGATCAGCTGCCTCCTGCACACCCCCCACTGGGGATATGCCAACCAAGGTACATGCCCTTGACCGGAATCGAACCTGGGACCCTTCAGTCCCCAAGCCGACGCTCTATCCATTGAGCCAAACCGGTCTCGGCTTTTTTTTTATTTTTATTTAAAATATATTTTATTGATTTTGTACAGAAAGGAAGGGGGAGAGAGAGTTAGAAACATCGATGAGAGAGAGTCATCGAGCTATGATTGCCTTTAATTAAAATATTTATTATAAAAAAAATAAAAAATAACCATTAAAAAGGAAAACTATAGATTGGGAACATTTTATTGCATATGATGGACATAGGGTTAATATTCTTAAAAATATTCATATAAATTGGTAAGCAAACTTTAATATGTTTTATTGATTTTAGAGAGAGAGGAAGAGAGAGATAAGAAACATCAATGAGAGAGAGAGAGATCATCTGCTCCTGCACACACACACACACCCCCCCGCCCCCCAACTGGGGATTGAGCCTGCAGTCCAGGCATGTGCCCTGACAAGGGAATCAAACTGGTAAACTCTTGGTTCATGGGTCAGCGCCTAACTATTGAGCCACACTAGCTGGGCCATTCGCAAACTTTTAAGTTGATAACTAGATAAAGCATATAAGTTGAAATTCACAAAAGAAATTGAATTAGCAAACACTCAGAGTAATATGCACCTTTAATAATTTAGTTTGCAGCGTGCTTTTGTTTTCACCTATTAGAAAAATATTTTTAATGTTATTGCTGAATGTTGGCAAATTTATGGTGAAATTGGAACTTAAATAATTGAAACTTAGGGTGAAATTGGAACTTATATTTGTTCATTGATAGAAATTCTTTGGAAAGAAATTGAATGGTATAATTGAGTATCAAAATACTTTATTACAATAATCCAAACATAGAAAAGTTATAAGTACACAAAGATATTTATCTTACTATATCTATAAGGAACAACTGATAGCAGCAGATGATTTATCATCTCCATATCAGATTTCAATTAGGCATTAAAAAGACTTTAAAGACTGACACTAAGAATATGTGAATAGCAGGGGAAAAGCATAATTCAAAATTACAATCACAGTGAAGTGGTTAAGATTATAAGCTCTGGCTCTACCTGATTTGGCTCAGTGGGTAGAGCATCGGCCTGTGGACTGAAGGGTCTCGGGTTCAATTCCAGTCAAGGGCACATGCCCAGGTTGCAGGCTCAATCCCCAGCGGGTGTGCAGGAGGCAGCTGATCAATGATTCTCTCTCATCAATGATGTTTCTCCCCTCTCCCTTCCTCTCTGAAATCAATAAAAATATATTTAAAAAAAGAAAAAGAAAGAAAAAGAAAAAAGTATAGGCTTTGGAACCAGACTACTTGGGTTAGAATCTTGGCTCCTGTTGCTTAATAACTTGTGACTTTTAGCCATTTATATAATTTCTATGTGATTCACTTGCTTCATCTGTAAATGAGTAATAAGAATAGGATCTAATAGGGCTTTGGTAAGGACTATAAGAGATAGAACATGTAACAGTGCTTAGAACCATGCCTAGTATGTAGTGAGTGCTTAATAAAATGTTTTTATCACAGTATGAAAATATGAATGTGAAAAAATATTGGAAAGAATAGATTGTTTTAGGGTAGTGAAATACACTTTTTTTGTTTCCTATAGTTCTTGTCATGTGAATATATTCATATACTGGGAAGATGTATTTAATGTAATATTTTATCATTTTCTGTAATCTCTTAAAAAATGAGGATTCTTAGTATTTCAACACCTTGGTTACCTGTGAAATTTGGTGAACAATAAAATATGCAATATTTCTTGAAATTAAATATCTAGGGACCATTTTCTCATTTCAAAGCCTTGAAGTGTTTGATGAAGATAAAGCCTTTATCTTTTCCTTTGGGTTGATTTTAGTTCTGTTTCAAATGGTATTTTTATTACATTTTTTAAAATGTCTAAGTAGATTTTAAAAGGTACTTGTAAACCTTCCCCTCCCCTTCTTGCGGTGGCCTGAGTAGAATATTATGATTTTGCTCCCTCTACTGGAAGAGAATCCGGCATCTTAGTTGGACCTTGGAAAAAAACTGCTGATTTGACTCTAGTGTCATGTATTCACTATGTATGTAGATTTCTGGCTAGTTTGACTAATCAGTGTGTATGGCATATAATTAATGTTAAGAAGCTTGAAATTTATAAATTTCTTTTCTTAATTTTATTATTCTAAAATCTTGTCATCATTTAAAATTTCTTTAATTCATGTTTCTCTAAACATGTTCTGGGTTTACAAAGAAGTAAGACTCCCTTAAATAGAGTTGGAATAAATGGAGAATAATTATAACTAACTGAAGTAGCCCCTAATACAAGCATAGTGATAGTACTGTCTTAAGAGAAATTCTTTTCATACCCATCATAAGAAGCCTTTCATAAGTCTCACCTTTTTGTTTCAAAGTTTGTTTATCAGTATGTTCAAATATTGGTAAAGGGCAGTCAGTTTGGAATATTTTTTTGATTTACTTGAAAGTCTGTCCTCAAGTTTCTTTATTTGTATTGAGTGGTATTTGGGCCCTGGCCGGTGTCATTCAGTGGGAGAGGTGTACTCCCAGACCCCTTAGTGCACCTCTTAGTATAATGTCTGAAATGGAAAATAATGTGTTAGGGCTACTGAGCCATTAACTTTATTCCAAACATAAAATGTCTTTGGAATACTTATATGGGTGATCAGGTTTCTCTGGGTAATAGGACTGAAATGATTTTAAATTAAGGAATTATCTTAATACAAGATGGTGTGGGTAACATGGACAAATGTAGTAAGACACAGGAGGAGGCTTGGACTGTACTTTTCAGTTTAATAAAATCTGGTAATTTGCTATAGTCAACTGTGCAAGTAATACCTTGCACATTTATTATGCAAGGTATTACAAATTATGCAAGGAGTGTATAGTTGTGAATGATTGAATTTTATTATGAACTGTGTTTTGGAAATGTTGCATTTTTACTGCTTTGATTTGTTCAGTATTTACTAGATGCCTGCTGGGTGTGCTAGGCTCAAAAATGGACAAGATGATCCTTAGCATTTGAAGAGCTCAAATTGAAAATTGTCCTCCTTCCCCATTGGTCTGTGTTAGGATTTCAGAGCTGTTCTCTGCAGTTCTGATTCAATTTCAGTTGTCGGTTCCTAGCACTTTCACACTTTCACTTAGCCCTTTAGTGTTTTGGAATGAGTGATTTGACCCATCTGTTTAAAAGTAAGTTTTCTTCTAAGTTTCTAGATTAGCTTTATGTTTCATAATGTTTTGGCAGCCTGCAATTATTTGATTATTCAGATACATATTATATCATGTACATATAATATACAACTGAGGTCCATTGCTTTTGTGAATGGCAGAGCCAAGAAAGCAGGGCCTTTTTTTTTTTTTTTTTTTTTTTTTTAGCTACTTAAATTAATTATAAACTAAGTCTATTCTCTGTGTCATTTCTCAGTCTGATTCTATTGATTGATCTCCCCCCCATCATCAATGTAGGTTGGTATAGTCCTGCTTTTTTTGCATGCTAGAAAATTTTTGAATGGAGGAACACATTGTGAGTTTTCCCTTGTTGGGTGATGCCAAGTTTTACATTCCAGAAATATTCTTGAGTTTTTGTTTTGGAAGGCAGTTTCTTGGAAATTGGTGTATCTTAATAAGATCTGTTTTTGAAACTTCGTTAGACTGGACTAGAGCAGTGTATAGTCTAGGGCCAATTTCCTCCTACTGCTGACACGATGGCCATGTTTTCTACCCAGTGCCTGGTGAAATAGAAGGCTGTTCACTATGGCTGATGGAAATGTGACTATGCCTGGCCTTGGAGAGATCTCAGGTCCTTTCAGGCAGTTTTTTCCTGGGCCTTGGGTAGTTGCTTTGCAAACTGGTAGCTGATCAATTACTTATCTGAGCCTCAAGAGGGGACCTTCTGAAGATCTCTGGAGGTCTTCCCTGGGAAGCTCTTTCCCCTCCACACCTTCCCCCAGAGACTAGCCTCCTTGGCTTCCCTAGACTTCAAGCTTTGTCTCTTCAACTCAGGGGTGCTGTGAGATCTCACCTGGAGTTCTGCTCTCCTGTTCTGCAGCTGAGAAACACGCCCCTTGTCCGCCCTGCTCATTTGCTTGCATTCTCTTAGGGATCACTGTCATGGGGTGCCTGATGTCCTGTGTCTAAAAACTATTGTTTGTGACCGTTTGACTAGTAGCTGTGATGCGCACTGACCATCAGGGGGCAGATTCTCAACCTGCAGGCATGGAAACATGGAACAGACTGATGAGTCTCAGAAGGAAGGAGGGAAGGAAGAGGTTAAACAAAGATCTTATATGCATATCAGAGGCCCGGTGCACAGATGAGTGCACCAGTGGGGTCCCTTGGCCTGACCTGCGGGGATCGGACTGAAACCATTAATCTGACATCCCCCGAGGGGTCCTGGATTGCGAGAGGGGAAGGCCAGGCTGAGGGACCCCACCAGTGCACGAATCCGTGCACCTGGCCTAGTAATTTATAATGCAGAATACCATAATTTGTTAAACCAGTTTATTTTGGAAGTGGGTACTGTGATGAATATCTTTCCATGCTTCTATGACATATTCTTAGAAAATCAAGGTAAATGTACATACTTCCCTTTGAAAACTTGCATAATTATGACTAGAGGCCCCGTGCATGGATTCATGCACTGGTAGGGCCCTTCGGTCTGGCCTGCGGGTATTGGGCCAAAACTGGCTCTGACATTCCCTGAGGGGATCCAGGTTGCGAGAGAGTGTTTCTCAAGTGGTGCACCCTGGAATCAGGCTCCCTTCTCTCTGGTTCCGGGTTCATCATCCGAGAACCACTGCTGCTAAGTGACTGCAGCCTGGCAGCCCCTGCATCTGCCCTCTGGTGGTTATTGTACATCATAGCTACTGGCCGGCCTGCCAATGGGAGGGGTGGCCGATTGCTTAGGCTTTTATATATATAGAAAAGTACAAAGAACCATGAATATTTAGCAGCTATACTCATGTTTGTGGCTTTACATGTATTTTCTCATTTAATCTTCAGAACAAGTCTGAGGTAGATATTATCATTTAATGTTTTCCCAATAAGGGCTTGAAGGATAGGATGATTAAATGCTTGCTCAGGGTCAGACACCTGGTAAATGGCATACCAAGGATTCAGATGTAAGCATTAGGACTGTGGAGCCCACATCACCCTCTGTTGCCTTAGAGTATGTGAATATTGAAGCTGGACATAATCTATAGACAGGTATCAGTTACTTATTACTGTTGTAACAAATTGTCACAAATTTGGTGTTTTTAAAGAACATAAACTATCTTATAGTCCTGAAAGTCAGAATTCTGAAATGAATTTTCACATCAAGGCATTGGCAGGGCTGCATTCCTTTCTAGAAGTCTAGGAGAGAATTCATTTTCTTGCTTTTGCCAGTTTATGGAGGCTGCCCACATTCTGTGCTTGTGTCTCCTTCAGTCTTCAACTCCAGCAATGGCTGGAGTTGTCCTCTCATTACATGGCTCTCTTCCGCCTTTTTCTTCCACCTACCCTTGAGATAATCTAGGATAAGCTCCCTCCATTTTAAGATCAGCTGATTAACAGCCTTAATTCTATCTGCAATCTGAATTCCCCCTTGCCATGTAATGTAACATTCACGGATTTGGGAGATTAGGCAGTTGAATCTTTGGGGGCCATTATTCAGCCTATAAGCCATGAGGCCAATTAGAAAATATTTAACTAAAGAATTAACAAGGGACTGTTTTATTATTTTATGACTTCACATTATAAAAAAAACAAAAACGTTTGAGTATCTTACCTTTGAGAGAAAAATCATTTTGCTTAGTCTCTTCTGCTTCTCATGCTAGGAATTACCTAGTGGGCTAGAATGCAATGATTAGAGTTGGGCTTTCGGACCTTATGGTTTCAGATTTCTCAGTAATGTATACACTTAAGTGACTTAAGTAAACTCAACAATTTTTTTTGGGGGGGGGGAAACTCCCGCAAAATTTTCATTTATTCAACAATTGTTTGGTAAGCCCCAGCCTTATCCCAGACATTGTGCTAGGTACTTCTTATGTCAACACATCTTATCCTCACAATAATCTTATGATGTTACTGGAGACATCTTAATTTATAAATAAAGAAACCAGACTCAAGGTACAGTAGCTTATAAGTCACAGACCCAAAACTTGAGCACAGATTTGAGAAAGTAGGTATTGAGAAAAGATAAAGAAGTTACGATTTTGTGATACGTAAGTTAGTATTTTTATTTAAAAACGCTATCAAGTTTGTTACATTACATCATATGCTTTCAGCACTTTCTTCATGTTACTTATGTGGTTGTATCGCATACTGAATTGAGCCATAATGACTCAGAAGTTGATTGCATGAGTTTTTGTCATCTGACAAATGAGCTGTTTGTGAAAGAGAGGAATTAGGTCGTTTTCATCTTTGTTTTTGGCATCAGTCATTTGTTTCTCAGTTCCAGTGTTAGATGGTTAACCTTTTGAAAGTGAGCTTTCATGTGTAAGTCTCTTTGATAAAGTGGGAAAAACACTGAATTTAGAGTCAAGTGAACTGGGTTCAAGTCTTGACCCTGCCTTCTGCCATTATGGCAGTCTTAGGCAAGGTACCTTCTCTGCAATTTTCTCATCTGTAACGTGTATTTCTATACTGCTGGCATTTCTGATTAGTAAATGTGATAATGAACAGTGAATTTGAAAGTGCTTTATAAATTATAAAGTCGTCTCGTTATTTAATAATGATTTCTTGCTCTAAGGGTCTTTAAAAACTTATTTTTAAAACTAGAAGGAACTTTAATCATAAATCAAGTTTTAAAGTTTACAGTTGTAGAGGCCCGGATATCTATGTAGTCTGTATAGCTTTTTAGTGACATAGCATAAAAGAGATCCCCTAATCCTAGTTCCTTTTTCCTACATAACTGTTTCTGAACTCATTTTTATGCAGGCTTGTCCTAATATTTGTGAGTCTCAGGAAAAGAGTACAAATGGAAGCTCTCATACTGTATGTCAAAATATTTAAATGTTGTGTATAAAGCCAGTAAATTCTTAAATATGTTCTATCCTTCTTCCTTAACAAACAGAAGTCCTGGTTTGGATTTAGAATTATTGGACTCTCTGGAGTCCCACATCCAGAGTGTGGCAGAAGCGGGCCACATTTACATTCCATTTCTGTCCGCTTCCATCCTGCACCTCCAGGGGCCTCTGAACACGGGACTCCTCCGCCTGCATAGCCAAGCTCCACCTTTCTCTCACTCTCTCTGGCCCATGCAGGCGCATACGGGCAATGTGTGTTCCTTGCCAAACAAGGAATTCCTTGAGAGAACAAATCTCTGGAGTAGACACAGAGCCAGGCCGCCTCTGCAAGTGGGTGTGAGACTGTCAGGTGGAGATTCCTGTGCACCTGGAGCGTGTTCGAGGAGAGGGAGGGCTAGTGCATTCTGTTGGCACCGGGGAAGGGTCATTTAGAAAATTAGTAATTAAGCCTGGCATACAGTTATGTGGGGTTTTTTTTGTTGTTGTTGTTTTTTTGCATATTTTCTTATCAGGATGTCCTTTGAAGTGCAGTGATCTATTTGTAAATAGTTATGAGTTCCCCCTCTGTCATTCTTAGAATCTGTTACCTTACCTCTGTTTTAATGTGCTTTCTAAATTTATTTTTTCTTCAGGGAAAATGTTGGCTAAGACTGGGGTAAGTTAAAGGGATTTTGCATAATTTAAGAAAGACAATGAGTTGCTAAGGATCTTTTAGAATTTTTTTTTTTTTTTTTTTTTTTTTTACCCTGGCTGGTTTGGCTCAGTGAAGGGAGCATTGGCCTGTGGATCATAGGGACCCTGATTCTGGGCAGGGCGTGTGCGGGAGGCAACCAACCAGTCAATGTGTTTCTCTCACATTGATATTCCTCTCCATCTTTCCTTTTCTCTTCCACTCTCTCTGATAATCAATGGGAAAATATCCTCAGGTGAAAATTAAAAAAAAAAAAAAAAGATTTCTTTTATCTTGAAGTGAAAGAATGAGAAAGATTATAAATATATTTTTAAAAAATATTTTATTGATTTTTTACAGAGAGGGAGGGAGAGAGATAGAGAGATAGAAACGTCGATGAGAGAGAAACATCGACCAGCTGCCTCTTGCACACCCCCTACTGGGGATGTGCCCGCAACCAAGGTACATGCCCTTGACTGGAATCGAACCCGGGACCTTTCAGTCCTCAGACCGACGCTCTACCACTGAGCCAAACTGGCCTCAGCAGTAATAAACATTTAAATGTACGTAAATGTACATAGTAATTTGAGCTATAAAGAAAAAAAAAATCTATCCTAATTAAATGAAGAAATAAGCCCTAACCAGTTTGGCTCAGTGTATAGAGCATTGGCCTGCGGACTGAAGGGTCCCAGGTTCGATTCTAGTCAAGGGCATGTGCCTTAGTTGTGGGCACATACCCAGTAGGGGGTGTGCCAGAGGCAGCTGATTGATGTTTCTCTCTCATCAATGTTTCTAACTCTCTCCCTCTCCCTTCCTCTCTTTAAAAAAAAAAAAAAATATATATATATATATATATATATATATTTAGAAAAAAATGAATTTATTTTTGTCAGTATTTTAAATGAAATTTATATAAAATATCCTTAATCCTATTAATAAAACATTAAATGTATTAAAATACCACCTTTTATAACAGTTTATTATTCAGAATTATAAATCACCAATAAGATTAAGTATTTTCAATTAATATGTGTATGAATGTGTGAATATACAATTGGCCCTAGCACAATCAGGGGATAGGGGGTGCTGATACAATCAAACTATCTATGCGTAACTTTTGACTCTTCTCCCCCCCGCAAACTTACCTAGTATATGTATATATGTGAGACTGACTATATTAACTAACCTTGTATTTGTTTTATGAACATAGGTCCTTTCAACATTACACCCAACAGCCATTCATCTACTACATAGTATCTTTTTAAAAGTTATTAGAATTGAAATATTGTAACCATTTAAACTATTAGTTTCTAGACTAAGTTTTGAATCAACAAACCTATATGTTGCTACTTCTAACCATGCTAAAACATAAAAATTAGCAGCATTGTAACAGCCATAAACCCATGACATAGTTTTAACAAATGTAATATTTGTTTTAAATCTTTTTTTAATTAAAAAAAAACCACACATATAATGGCTAACCATTGAAATCCCTACTCCCTTTCTTCTTCCTTTCCAGAGCAAACCATCATTTTGACTTTGTGATATATCTTTTCAGTGTATGTGTCTTAACTTCATCTTAGAGGTATAGTTCATAAACATCTGGGGAAGGAAGGGGTCGCAATGGAATAGTTATAGTATATATCTGTTTTATTTATTTAGTAGAGGCCTAGTGCATGGAATTCGTGCACGGGGGAGGGGTCCCCTCAACCCAGCCTGTACCCTCTCCAATCCAGGACCCCTTGCGGGATGTCTGACTGTGGGTTTAGGCCCGATCCCCAGGCCTAAACCGGCAGTCAGACATCCCTCTCACAATCCTGGACCACTGGCTCCTAATTGCTCACCTGCCTGCCTGCCTGATCATTTCTTACTGCTGGCCTGGTAACCCCCAGCTGCCACTCTCTGCAGCCTGCTCACCCCTAACTGCCCACTTTGGTCTGGTTGCCCTCAACTTTTCCCCGCCCCACCGGCATAGTCACCCTTCACTGCCCCTCCCCTCCCCCCAGCCTAATTGCCCCAATTGCTCCCCCTGCTGGCCTGGTGGCCCCAGTCAAATTCCTGAGGGGACACTTTGCATATTAGCCTTTTATATATGTTTTGAATAGCTTTCAGTTTTACGGGTAATTTAGGGACTGATGAATTCGATACATTTAGTGTTGTCAGTCAGTAGTGAACTTGGGTGAGGTTTTGTGCTTTTAAAAATATACTTGTGTTTGGATGCAGTAATGAACTTTTGAACAATACAGCATTGAAAAAGCAACACAAACTGATATACAATAATAGATGGTTGACTATTACATGTTTTTATTTCATGTATGACTTTTTCATAAATAAATAAATTTGTCATCAAATATTCAGCTATATTTATTGGAATAATTTCACAACCTTTGATATAAAAATCTGATCCTGTTACTTCTGTGTGATTATTTACTGATTCCTTTATTCCTTCAGCATAAAGTTCAGATGTTTTACCACTAGAGGCCTGATGCACGAAATTTGTGCAAGAGTAGGCCTTCCTTCCCCCAGCTACTGGCACTGTCTTCCCTCACAGCCCTGGCTTCGTCCGGAAGGCCATCCAGAAGGGCATCCGCTTAATTAGCATATTACACTTTTATTATTATAGGTCATTTATGACACTTAGTAATCTAACCCATTGCTTTTCACTCTTAATTGCTTATCATTCTTCCAACATGCATCTAGCTTTTTCTTGTCCTGCTCTTCACCACTTCATATGTAAATGTTTCAATTTTCATATCTAATAACACAAAGATTTTTGTATTTAAGACAACACAAAATTAGTTTCACACCTAAAATATAACTATACTTCTTTACTAGTCATATAGCCAAAGTTGAAGCTTCCCTTGCAGTTTAGTAAATGTATTTTTACACTTAACGTGTACTTGTTGAAATTAAAAGAAGGGCCACATTGTATTTTTTTTTTTTAAGATTTTATTTGTTTTGTAAAAATAAAAAGGGCCACATATTATAGTTGGTTGATATTTAAGTTTTCTTCTATTTGTTGTTGTTATTTTGGCATTACATTTAGTCTTAAGTATTTTTTAATGTATAGTTCTGAACGCTTTGTTTTGTTTCTTACATTTTCTTTGCTGAAGAAACAACCACTTCCAGAGTTTCCCACATTCTGGATGTTGTGGATTACAACACATTCCTTTCTCTCTCTCTCTGTTTCCTGTAAGTCATGTAATCTTACTTAAAAAAATACAGAACTTTTATGAGAATCCACTATTTGCCTAACCTGCTCTGTGGATGATTAAGATAAAGCAATACTTTTCATAGTATTACCTTTTTAATGTAAGATTCAAAATTTATGATACTTAAAAAAATTAATATCTTGGTTAACTACAAGTAGAAACCTGTGTACTGCACAAGTCACAAGATGAAAATAAGCCATTTATTGTGAACATGGCAGTTACTGATGTGAAGAAAGTGAAAAAAAAATTATTGCTTCACTTCATCAAAAACTCTGAAAGCAAATCTAAGAGTAAAACTCAGAAGAATTCTGACAGATTTATAGTATACTCTTGAATCAATTTTTGCCTCTTTTCTCTTTAAAAGCAAATCTTTATAGATAGCTTGTGGGCCTTGGGAAATCATGTGCAATAAATAAAAAACAAAAGAAGTCACCACACTAATGTTTGACACATTACTGAGATTAATTACAAATTTCTTGTTTTTGGAAGACTCCTTTAATATGCATTTTAAACTATATAATTAGTACGATTCTTCTCGAGGAGATTAAAAGCTAGCACACTGGCTTACCATAAACAGTTTAAGGGAACTAAAATGTCTTGTAAGTTAGCTTTATAATATCACATTACTTTGGGATATTTACTTTGCTTTTCACTGCAGAGCGCTTAACTCTTTCCTGTCACCACTTTTTCCTGATCTTCATCTTGTAGTTCCTTTTGTTTCCTCATTAGTTCCTTTTTATCTGCTAGCTCCTTAAACTTCTAGTTTTGGGGTTTCACTGGTGGTTTTCTTCTGTTACTTTCCTTTTTTATTATTATTATTATTTTTAAATATATATTTTATTGATTTTTTACAGAGAAGAAGGGAGAGGGACAGAGAGTTAGAAACATCGATGAGAGAGAATCATCAATCAGCTGCCTCTTGCACACCCTCACCAGGGATGTGTCCGCAACCAATGTACATGCCCTTGACCGGAATCGAACTGGGACCTTTCAGTCCGCAGGCCGATGCTCTATCCACTGAGCCAAACCGGTTTCGGCTTCTTCTGTTACTTTCTCTGCAGTGTGTGTTCAAGGCTTGCTGTGTCTTTCCTGTTTTGCATTCTCTTCTAATGGACCTCCATCCACCTGGTCCTCCAGGCCTGCGCCTGAGAGTCCTGTCTCCTGAGAAAGCTGGGAAGATGTTTAGCTTCAGTGCAGTGTTATCCGTGTTGTTGAAAACTCCTTGTTCTGGGTTTTATTCTTATTAAGGAATTATACCTGTTTTAATTATTTGAGACCTTTTATTCCTTCATATTTTAAAATAGTGAATTAGAGTTTTTCTATCTACTTTTTCCCCAAGAGAGGAAGCTGTGCCTCCATAGTAGATGTAGAGCAGCCATGTGATCATTCCTCCTCCTTTTTTGAAGTTTGTAATTTCTACTTAAGTCCACACACTGGTAATTCAATAATTTTTAGTATTTGTATACAACTAAAATATTTAAAATGGATGAATTCCCCAGTGTGGGGGTAGAGTAGGTGGGGAAATTATTCCACCAAGAGCGAAGAGACCTGAGTTCCCCCTCAGATTTTAACACCTCTGGTTTCTTGCCAAAATCTCTTTGCTTCATTCTTTCATGAAGGGAAAGAAGATAACGGGTGGTATGAAAACTTTCTGATTTTGTAAGAGTTAACATTCATAAAGGTTAGACACCATCTTTTATCATTCTCATCTATTTCATTTTTTAATGCTAGTCTGACCACACTGAATGTATAACATGTCTTGCTTTTAGGTCATGACCTGTGGTTTGAAAAACACTCATACCATAAATCCTCGAGTTTTTCTAGTATTATAATGTGTCCATGTCTTTCATATATTCCTCCTGGTTGCTACCCAAATAATTAATATATCACTTTATGTTATGCTATAATTTCTTCTTAGAATTTTTATTTTTTATTATTTTATTTATTTATTTATTTTTCTGAGCACAAGTTTATTCAACACAAAATAATCCGTCCAATTTTACTGAGGTGGCTGACCACGTCCACGACCAAATCCGCCCCTAAACTGGAATTCGGTTGCTGACCCATGGCGGCCTCACTTTCTTGTCAGCACCGGGGGCACAGCACCCTGCCTGTAGGCGGCTGTCGGCTTCCCCTCCTGGGAGTCTTGCAGGTCAGGTCGCTCGCCCGCCCTGCAGACCTCTGGGCCTTGGGCGGCGCAGCGCGGCGGGACGATCTCGGGGCAGGTGGAGGCAGTCGCGGAGGTATGGGTGCCCTCCTTGGTCAGGTGCCAGTAGAAGTGTCTCCAGGCAAACTGCTCCTTCACGTAGCCCGGGCCGTGTGGGACTGCATGGCCTTCATGACGTGGAGGTTGGGCACCTTCTTGCCCGCCAGCTCGGGTGCTTGGGACCTGCATGTCCTTGGCCACCATCAGCCCTCCTGAAAGAGGAGCTCGTGGATGGCGATCCGGTTCTTCTTGGGCATCAACATCTCGGCGGCGGCCGCGTCCCGGCCCGAGCTAGAAAGCTTGTTCTTAGAATTATTAGAGATGATATTAATGTATGTCTTTATCTTTTTTTATCTGTTTTTCTTAGCATATAGGTTCTTTGGGACAAAGTCTTTTGTCTTTATTTTTAATATTTACAAAACTGGTGTTTTGAGACTGACAACTTCACAGAAAAAAAACCACAAGTGAAATACAAAGAAACTCTTTCATTTAGTAAATACTTGTAAAGTACAAGGCTGATGTTCCATCACCCTCAAAGATCTTAGTGCATATTTTCTGTGGATAAGAGAGGATATTTTCCTAAGTAACTACAGTGTAATAATTGGAAAACTTAATACAGCAGGACTGCTGGACTAAGAAGAAAACAAAACTAAATACAATTAAGTTCAACAGAATTTGAGTAGTGCTTATATTCAGTAAAGGGAAAAAATATATAACATTGAAAAAAGTTTAGCAGCTATCTTTGAATGTGTGTGAATTGAAAATGTTTAGTTAACACCTCCATGTTGAAATGTGAGAATATAGTTTTAAAATATTGTATTCTAATAGAAGGATATTTAATCATAGATTCCCTGTTGTCTATCATTAAGATTTAATGTTAAGTCATTTAGATTTTGAGTAAAATAATAGAATCTATTGGAAAGCTTTACAGAAGTGAGATATTTTGGAAATCGAAACAATGTTTTGTGGATCATGTCAGTGAGTTAAGGTATTGAAAGAAAACAGCAGAAGGTTCTATATCTGGTATTCTAGACCTGTCCTCTCTGAGAACCTAATTCTAAATTTCCAGTTACTGGAGCTCTCATTTCAAATTCAGTGTAAAATAATTAAACTTGTCACACACACGCACACCCTTTATCAACTAAATTTCCTATTCCTTTTCCTTCTGTACCAGTTACTGATTCTAGAGACCAAATATTGACTCTCCCAGCTCTTCAGCCCTACCCTTCATATCTAGTGGTTTTCTACATCTCGGACAGGGCAGTGATAAGACCTAGATTTCACCCTAGCTTGATTGCTAGTTTCTTTGCAATTTTGAGAAAGTCCAAATTAGTCCCTCTAAATTATGGTATTTGAACCAAATATGATATAGTGATTAAGAGCATGCTTTTCATAATGAGGCTGTCTCTGCCTTTTTTAATATACTAGTGACATGGTGCACAAAATTCATGCACATTAAAAGGGGATTAATTAGAGGAAATAATTTAATATTGCTTTTTGCCCTTTCTCTAAAATAGAAGTGTCAGAGATGAAAAAATTAGTAAAATGTATATGAAAACCCTCCTCCTGTCAGAGTCTGGGGCATACCACATGCACTTCAAAATCGTGTGGGACCCAGACTTAGCCATCTTTCCCCCCACTCCCACCCCCAATTGGGCTAGATCCAGACCCAGCCAGTCCCACCCTTGCCAAGCCCTTCCCGGGCCCAGCACCAGGACAGGGCATGGCCTGAAGTTCCCCAGCACAAACCGGGGCTGGGGTGTGTGCTTTGAGTTCCCCCGTCAAGCCCTGCTGGGCAGGGGCATGGTCTAAGTTCCCCCGACCCAGCACTGGGGGTGCACATGAGGTCCCTGTCAAACCCTGCTGGGCGGGGGTCATGACCTGAGGTCCCCTGTCAGGCCCCATGGGGGTGGGGGAGGGCGTAGCCTCAGGTCCCTGCTGATGGTTCATTAAGGCTCCTCATGGAACTTGCCTCAACTGTGGGTGCAGCCATCTTTTTGATTGAGTGATGATCAATTAGCATATTCCCTCTTTATTAGATAGGATTTTTATTGATTTCAGGGAGTAAGGGAGAGGGGAGAGAGATGGAAACATCAGTGATGAGAGAGAATCATTGATTGGCTGTCTCCTGCACGCCCCCTGCTGGGGATCAGTCCCACAAAGCTGGCATGTGCCCTTGGCTGGAATCGAACCTGGGACTTTTAAGTCCATAGGCCGATGCTCTATCCACTGAGCCAAACCACTAGGGCTGCCTCTGTCTTTTAATCCCTGCTCAATAATTCAGTAGCGGTGTGGTCTTGGGCAAGTCACTTCTCTATGCCTCAATATCCTCAGCTATCAAATGAGGAATAGCAGTCCATCTCTCACAGGATTGTTTCGAAGATCAATTGAGCTATTATAGATGTAATATTAGTAATAGTGCCTGGCACAAAGTAAGGACTAAACAAATGTCATCTCTTGTTATTGTTATGATTTTTAGAATTCTTTGCTCTTAGTTTTGTTCTATCATTTTGTAATTCTGCTGTAGGGGTATGTCTCCCATTTGCTACTGCATCGTCACTATACCCCTATTATCATTCAGGACTAAATTAGTTATTACATGCAAAATGCTTAGCATAGTGCCTGGCACCTAATAAAGGAAGCACTTGGGAACTTAATACAAGTGCGTGGCCTTGTTTTTTGGTCATTGTGATTTTTACATAGATGACCTCTCGGCTCACTCAGAACCTGTCCTTGCCGTTAGTTTATTTTATTTTTTGCCTTTATTTTTTTTTTGTGTGTGTGTGTGTATGATTTTTTTATTAAATTATTATCTGTGTACATATTTTAACATTGCCCCCCCACCCATACATACCCTCCCTCCCTGTCCATTGATTGTACTTACATGCATGTATACATGATCTCTTATCTCCCCCAGATCAGTCCTCTGCCTTTAATTTTCTCTCCTGCGGTCCTGATTGGTCTCTCTAAGACAGTTCATATAATGTCACTCTGTTGTGAGACTTTCCGATGCCTAAAGTGAAAAAAGTTTAAAAAGAATTCTTTATAGAGGTAACAGATGACTTGCCACGACCAAATGAGAAATTAGTATCAGTGAAAGGGGTAAACTTAAGTTTTAAGCAGTGAAAATTATGTTTTGGCTACTTAAGGACACTGCTTACTAAAATAGTCTCAGATTTTTATGTAAGGAAAAGTACTAAAGAACAAATTCAGGAGGACCTGCCCCTTGTTTTTAGCAAGGAACTAAAATTAAAAATTTATCTGAAAAACTCAGCAATGCAATTAAAATGGATTATGAGGGGGAAAGGTTAGGAAGATTTTATATTTTTGTTTTAGGAAAATCAATGTGCTCAGATTTAAGGAAAAATTTAAGTGTGATTAGTAATTCCTTATAGACAGCTCTGGTGTGTTCACTTTAAAACCCTTTTTAGAATTTAAATGAAAATAGCTTAATTTCTCTATTTTGAAAATAGCATCGTTAGCTTATTGTTAGAAGAGTCATAAGGGACCTTATCTGATTTCTTAAAGAGAAGTCACTTGCTATGTGTTCATTTGCATGACCTGCTCTTTAACCCGTTGTTTGCCTTCCGCTATTTTTATGTTTGAAGTATTTGAGGGTGTCCTGAGGAAAAGTGTTTTTCTCCAGTAAAAGTTGCATTGGGTTTTGTTTTTGAATAGCGATAGCTACACCAGCGTTTTAGCTTTCAGGTGATTTTTAAAAGCCTGGCTTTCCATGTTTGTTTTTAAAAGCGTGGCTGCGGGAAATGGCAGAGTGAGAGTTAACGGGCTCCGGGAGGGAAGAGCAGTCCACCGGGGGTTAAATTGCAGAGTCTAATGGAATAATAACTGGTAGCACCATCTGCTGGCCTACTTCCGCAGAAGGAGTCAGTATTTTTAACGACATCTCTAATATTCATGCTGATGCATTTTGATGCTTTGTGCATGCATTTCTTTCTGTGCTTTGTTGGAATCTGGCTATCTGCTTATAGCTGCTGAGGGAAGTCGGCTTTTCCGGAGGACTTCCCAGCCCTTTCCCACCTAAAGAGGAGGCACCGCGGGATACACTTGCCCAGGCAGAAATGTGTTGATCAGTCACAATGTGTGTTTGGGGCGGGCTGGGCACCTCCTGGTTGCAGCTTGCTACACAGGCCGTTTAGGAATCTTCTTTAATGCTTTTTCTTGAGCACTGCCTGGGGCGGTGAGAAAGCAGAGGGCCAGCCTTTGTCTGACGCCAAAAATGTCTTCAGTGAAGAGGCCCAGAGGAAGGGTAAGTGGAAGCCTGAATGAGTGGGAGGAGGAGGGGTCCTTTGGGCTAAAAGGCTAATGGGATTGAATAACCTTCCTTACTACTGGCTGCTGCCGCGGGAGTCGGACTGCATCGCCATCTTGAGCTTGTTGCTGTTTCCCTGAGTCCTGGTTATTTGTTGTAGCCTGTAGGCCTTAAGGTGGCATTTTAGCGAGCGATTCTAAGCCAGCCTTCCTCTCCCCGCGCTGCGGCACTGCGGTGAAACCTTCGATGAGGCAGGGATAAAAGATAGCCAGTGAAGCCCTCTGGACTCAGCGTGAAAATGTGTTTGGGAATTCCTGGTGGCTCTCCCCTTTGCTGTAGTCAGAGGCATGTTCCCGGGTAAGAACATAACAGAACCGGGGTCTCTATGTGGGTGAATGCGTGCTTCAAGAGGATGTTCTTTTAAAAATGCTGTTGATCCGCTTCCTGTGATATTGCTAAATGTTAATAATTTTAACAGAAAACTATAAAACTTGTGTTTTTTTCCCCTCCAGAATTGCTTGAGCAAAATAATTGTGATATGGGGGGCGGGGGGGGGGGCACATTTTAACTCTTCCATGGAAAAACTAAAACTTCCTCTAATTTTAAGTATGGGAATGTTTACTAACTAGCTATGTTGCTGCCTAGATTGCACATTAAAATTATTTCATCATTTCATTGTTTCAGGGTCTAGTTCTAGTTTCTTGTAAACCAGAGGCTTTGTTTTCCTAACAATTATAACAGGAGTAGCCATTCTGTGTTAAAATTGCTAATTTAAATGTATTAATTATTTTCAGAGTTCTGGAACGAAGAAGAAAGAAAATACCTTTTTTAAAAAAAAATTTTCAAATGTATAAAATATTTATAGGGTAAAATTTGAATCAACTAATCAAGAAAGCTATGAAAATAGAAGTGAATCTGTATTATCTGTCCTTTACCTTCATTTTTAAAAGTTGAGCTTTTTATTTCATATCTACACTAATTTCTAGACTAGCAAAATGTTTTAATTTTCAATTTGGAACACTCACATATCTGCTCATGTTTGTTACTTCTTTAAGCCTAATTTAGAATATTCAAATATTTATGTTCTTTTTTTTATGTGCTCTGGTATGTTATATAAATAATATTTTGGCTTTTCTAGCCTCCGTCTTCCAAGAAGAATGATGGTTCTGGGACATACACTAAGTTGCAGAATACCCAGGTGAGAATCATGTCCGAGAAGAAGCAGAGAAAAAAGGCGGAATCAGAAAGCAAGCAAGAAAAGGCCAACCGGATAATATCAGAGGCCATCGCCAAGGCAAAGGAGCGTGGGGAGCGCAATATTCCCCGAGTCATGAGCCCTGAGAACTTCCCCAGTGCTTCAGTGGAAGGGAGAGAGGAGAAGAGAGGCAGAAGGGCGAAAGCCAAGCCGAAGGACAAAGAGAGCAAGAAAGCAAGAACTTGTTCCAAGTTAAAAGAGAAGTCAAAAATTGGGTAAGTTGGTTCAGAATCAAATTTAATTCCTTTGATGTGGGTGCGGTGAGTTTTCTCCCACTTTGGAGTTTTCGGTTGTTAGAGACTGTGTACACGGTTGCTTTTTTGACTGAATTAGGTAATATTCCGGGATCTACTAAAATTTATCATCCTGTGCACATAGCTTTTTTTTTTTCCTTTAGTTAATATTAGTAAATGGAATTTCAAAGGAAAATATTTGTATATAAAACAGAAAAAGAAAAGAAAAACCTAAACCCATATTGCTGTTCCGGTTTCAAATTTACTTTCTTTACAGAATATGCATTAAAATTCTTCATAAGATCTTTTAAGCTCTTAGTCATACTCCATTGGGCACCTAATACTTTGGAAACATGAAATACAAAATTTTCTCATAACCTTTGACTAACTGGAATGGCGTGAAAACTAAGACTTTTAATCAACAGTAAGCAGCCCTTCGGCTCTTACAGTCTTTCGGATTTAATTCATGCAATCAAGAGGCCAGGTGAGGGTTAATGCTCCCAGAGAAATACAAGGACAAAGAATTGCTCTAGGAGGAAATATTAATCCTAGGCATTTTTATCTGACAAATTATCCAATACATTTTCAAAAAATAACATGTAGTATCATTTGTTCTATATGTATGGTTGTTTTAGATGCAAGAGTAAAAACAGCCTAAGGTCAATATAGTTTAGAATTGTTTTCGCAGAACATTTGGCCATTTCTGCAGGTTTTATATGAAAAGTATTTTCTTTTTTCCTTTTTCCCCACACAAGAAAGTACCCAGTAAATAATTCTCTTATTATGAAAATCTTCATTTGCTTAAGAAGTTATTGATACATTATGTAGATATTTAGAACTAATACAGTTTTTTTAAGCAAATTAATTCTCGGCTTTTTAGATGCAACCACCAAATTGAATTATATTGGTAGGTCCTGATGCCTTTCAGTCCAAACCATTAAATAACACGTGCTCTCTTGCACTAATAGAGTAATAATTAATGTTATAGATTTTATATTTTATTTGCAGATAGCTTAAATAAAAATTTAAAAATTACTTTCATACTTAGATGTTTTGGTATGAAAGATCTTATTTTTCCAATATTATGTCTAGTTTTACTTTGCAAAACCTCATTTTAACCCTTTAATGTATTGAAAGTTAACATAATTAAAGTCAGATATAGACAAAGTTGTATACTTTTGAAAGGATATTTCAAAACAACACATAAAATGAGGAAATTTGTAGAAAACTTGAAAAGTTATAGCAAGTTTAAATGTGGGAATGGGGGTAGCTAGCGACAAAAGAAACCAGAAGTGAACTGGGCTCAAGAAAAACAATGTACGTTAGAGGAAATTAGAAATAATTAAGTTATAATAGAGAAATGTGGAGTTTTTTTTTGAAAGATGTGAAATGATATGGTTAAGGAACAATAATTTATTGCAGTCGAGTGATTCTGTGGTGTTTATATTTTTGTTCAAAATAGATTAATAATAAATTATTTTAATATTGCGCAGTATTAATTTAGTACTTGTTTTTACAGATAACATTCTTGAAAACATAAGTTGATAATTGTACTGGATAGATACTGAGTAGTTGCTAAAAAGTACTGTTGAGAGTATATGACTTTTTAAAAATAACATGATTCTATTTAATACACAAGTTCAATAACAAGAAACATGGTATTTCATTTGCAATGCATGAGACTTGGTTAACATCTTTAGTCATAAAACAAGCTCTTAAAAACCAGTAACAGACACTATAACGCAAGGAAACTGAAAAAAATAAGTGAAATAATACAAGTGATGATGAGAGAATAGAACTTTTTGATAGAGGTATTTATAAATTGTAGGCAGGTAAGTAAAATTGAAGCTTGCATATATATTATTATTAAGCTGTTAGAGTAAAACTATCAAAGCCCATGATTATTTTCATTTTAGAGGAAAATATATAGTTGGAAATGAAATTCATATACAATCTAGAGTTGCTATATTAGTCATTTGAAGTATATAATTTCTGTGCTTTCCAATAAACCACTATATTTTGTAATTTTGAACTTGCTGAGTTTTACATTTTTATGTGAAGAGTCATTTAAATAGTCTTGGTTACATCATTTTAATTAATAGCATTTTATGCTATATTAAACATTTTCTTATATAATGTTTTTTCATTAGTTGTGAAGGAACTGAGCTGTTGGTAATATCAAATGATTGATATCAGATAAAATTGAAGGGAATACATTTTAGAATAACCATTAATAATGTGAAATATAAATTTTTAAAGTAAATTTGTAAACAGTAGGTATAGTGGATGTGGAGTCAGTGTTGGTGTTTATTTAACCAATGTGTTTGACTTTATGTACTCCAGGAAGACCCATCTGAAAAAACCAGTACTGCCTGTGCTTGCCAGTGTACTTGGAGTCTTTTTATTATTTCTGACACTTAGAGATTAATGTTTTAACCATACAAGGAGTGGAGTGTCTTTTTCAGAGCGCTTTGATATGATTTAATTTAATCTTGACAGCAGTTCTGTGAGTTAGATTGGGCATGCAATATAATAGTGCGCTCAAATTCTTTGGCTTTGGAACCTGTTGCATTTGTTCAAATTCCAGTTTTGTGACTTAACAAGCAGCATGACTTAACAAATACTTAATCTCTTCAACCTTTAGTTTTCTTACACATAAAATGGGGGTACTGATAGTACTTGCCTTGTGGTATTATTTTGAGGATAAAATGATTTAATAACCTTTAAAGCAAACAGAACAGTACCTGGGATTTGTGTAATAAATGCTAGCTATTATTTCCTGAAAACATACAGAGCAGAGAGCTGTTGAAGGCAAACTGGGCCAGGAGCCACACCCTTCATTCCAACCTGAACGCGCACTCACCTGCCTGGCTTTCTTCCATTAAGGCTCTGTTCCTAAACAGGGTCAGTGAAAAAAAAGCAGTCAGAAACAAAAACAGTTGCTAGGAGAATAGGTTAACTTTCTAATGGCTTTTTCCATGTGAGCATGTCTCTTGGTCAGGTTAGCTAGAGTAGCATTTAGGACAGGTAAATTAAAGTTATTTTATTTTATTTTATTGATTGCAGAGAGGAAGGGAAAGGGAGAGAGAGATAGAAACATCAATGATGAGAGAGAATCATTGGATGGCTGCCTCCTGCACACCCCACACTGGGATTCGAGCCTGGGACAGGTAAATTTCTTTTGAAATACTCCTGAGTTTGAAAGAGTTGCCCGTGGTTATGTGGAAGGATGTAGGTGTAAATAAAGAGGTGGGGCCAGAAACAACCCTTTCCTATTGTAGTGTCTTCATATCTTGGTAATCGTGTTCTAACAAGCTGCCTTTCAAGTAGAATAGCAGCAAAATAGCAGACATTTCTTAAGGAATAGTAGGTACATAATAGATGTGATGAAATAAATTTTATGGGATGAATGCATGAGTGAAGGAATTCAAGTTCAAATATTAAAAGATAAATGGTTGAGTTTGATTTGTTAAATCAAAAACAAATGGCAGGCTAATCCTTCTTGAAACCACAGGGATATAACTATGGTTTAGGAATAGTAGAAACTTAAATTCTAAAATAAAATTCATTCTAAGACTTCCAGTAGCATTTTCCTAAGGCTCTATTCAGTTTTAAATTACATATTAGAAGATCACATGATGAAACATTTTTAAGTTACAGTTTATAACTTTGACAATTAAATTGTTTCCATATTGTCAGTTAGAATTTACTTATTTGTATTATAGGTTATCAGACTGACATAGGTAGAATGCCTTTGATACTTAATGTTCTTGTGGCCCTATACATTTAATCTGTAATAGTCCTTTATGACTAAACTTTCTTTGAATTTGATAATTAGTCTGTTTTAGGAATGCTAGCTATCAGATATTAGAAGTAGCTTTTCCCTTTAGTTAAAGCAGAAACATTTAAATTAGGAAATGTTTATCAAGTTCAAGTAGATATTTAATGATGTCACATTTTAAAGAAAAACAGTGAAACATTGAATAATCTCAATTATATTATCCCCCTTTTTTGCTATAGTCTTTTTGGATCCCTTAGAAGGAAAATAACATTTATTAATTAGCTATCATCAAATATATGTGTGTATTTATTAAAAAAACTAACATGTATATTCACATGCACATCTCTAGAGGGGCATTTATGTCTAAATAAGATCTGAGGGGAAAATTAGATGAATTCAGTAAGTGGGAATGACCAATTTGTAGTTTATATTAATGAAGTGAAAAATGAGATCCTGATTGCAAGTACTCACGATAATAGGAATTTACTATTTGTTTAAATAAACTATAAATGTAGCACTTATTTCATTGTTTCTTGGCATATAATAAAAAAGCAATTTGAAAAATGTATGTATAAATTTATTATGTATTTTTAATCCTATGCCATTAGTAGTCTCTATACATTCTATAATTTTTGAATTCCCAGCAAATAAAATGTTTCATTGATTTCATTCCTAATACCTAAACTTAAACTCAGTGAAAATCCAAAACCTTCATCTGTAGAAAGTATTGCTATATACATTACTTGTATGAATTTAATTAAGGTTTACAGTTCTATTTTTAAGTATACTTTTATATAAATTGTATTAGTAAGACTTAACATTAGTAAGCCATGCGTTTTATTTCATTGCATCTAAGATGTCATTGATTATAAGACACAATAATTTTGTGTTAATAAGAAAAAAATATTGCCAACTAAAACTAGCATATTATTGATGATTAGGTGAATCTTGATTTCATAGACTTTAATATATGGGAAAATGCGTACCTTAGAAGCACTGATATAAAGTATTTGATTTTAATGTCCCTATTTGTCAATAATTTAAAACATAAACACCATTTATTTTTTTAAGGAAAAAAATGGTTATTAGGAATAAAAATTTAACTGTGCTAATATTGAATGTCAATTGTAATTGAAAAATAAAATATTAAAAGAGGATTAAACAGTGCTAATAAATATATTTACTATGACTTATCCTTAATAACTTTGTATGAAATAACTAAGTAATTTCAACTTCTTGAGAAAAATGATGTCCAGCCTTAAATAGGAAGTAATTTATAGTCCAAGTTACCCAAATTACAATACAATGTTAGTCTCACAAATTTAAGGTTAACTAAAATACAAAATCCTTTGAAAACTTGTTTTTTTTCCAGATAAGTATAAGCTGGAGTTTTAAAATGAACTTGAAGCAGGAGAAATCTCACCAAATTAAGTGTTAATAAAAGAAAAAGTTTATGTTTAATAACTTTAAAAATAGCCCCAGTGTTTTTCACTTGGCTTGCAAAGAAAAATTAAAATGTGCATGTATTTTTGCTTGTTTCCTTCACTTATGTTTCATTGGATGCATTAATTACAACAAATTGACTAATTGGATAAGATTCAGTGTTTGTCAAATTTTTGCAGAAAATCAACAGGATGCAATTATAGATTGATACTCTGTAGACTGCAGCTTATTATGCAGACTCTACTAATATGTGGGCAGGATATAGATGAGTGCATAAATTACATCTGAAAATAAATTAGAGATGTCAAGTATGAAGAGGTTTTCTAGTGCTTTAGACTTCTCACATAAGTTAACATTTCACATGTAAACTTCGTTTTGAATTGCTCTTTGCTTTTGGAACCAAGCTATGTTTTGATATCCCAGGTGTACTGGTTAATAATGTGGATTTTTTTCAATAGATGGGATTACACGTATGTTGATATATATGTGATTTGATATGTATGCTATTTTGTTGTATTGACAAGATTCAGAACTTCATATGTCAAATTTTCTGAAGGTGTTAACATCATAGATATTTTTACGCTAAAAAATGTCTAATTTGGTGCCCAAGAAAAAGCATTTGCGGGAAGTTTTAATTCATTACTTTATTTTGAAGAAAAGTGCTGCTGAAAGTTATCATATGGTGAACACGCTCCATCTCAAGATACTTGTGAACACTGGCTTAAATGCTTTAACAGTAATGCTTTCGATGTGAAAGACAAAGAACATCCAAGTCAACCAAAAAAAGTTTGAAGACCAACAATTACAAGCATTATTGGATGCAGATGTGTGTCAAACTCAAAAACAACTTGCAGAAAGGTTAATCGTTGCTCAGCAAACACTTTCTGATCATTTACAAGCAATGGGAAAGATTTTAAAGGAAGGAAAATGGGTGCCATATCAACTGAACGAAAGACACATGGAAAACTAAAAGGGTATCAGTAAAATGTTGCTTCAATGGCACAAAAGAGAGTCTTTTTTGCATCCAGTTATGACTAGCAATGAAAAGTGGATTTATTTTGAGAATCCCAAACACACAAAATCATAGGTTGACCCAGGTCAACCATCAACATTGACTGCAAGGCCAGATCGCTTCGGAAAGAAGGCAATGCTCTGCGTTTGGTGAGATCAGGAAGGCATGGCGTATTGTGAGCTGCTAAAATTATATGAAACCGTTAATACTGATCATTACCAACAGCAAATAATCAATTTGAAATACGCTTTGATTGTGCAACAACCAGAATGGGCCAGAAGACACGGCAAAGTAATTTTGCTTCATGATGACACACCAGTTAAAGACACCTTAAAACTTGCCTGGGAAGTATTAACCCCCCCCGCCGTCTTCACCAGACCTGGCTCCTTCAGATGACCACTTGTTCTGTGTTCCTATTGATGGCCCGTGCAGTTTCTGAGCAGCACTTCAAAACATACGAAGAAGTGGAAAATTGGGTCTCTCAATGGTTTGCCTCAAAACAAGAAAAGTTCTATTGGGACGGTATTCACAAATTACCTGAAAGATGGGGGAAATGTGGAGTCAGCGATGGACATTACTTTGAATAAAGCACTTTTGATGTTTCTCCTGAAATTATCGTGTTTTCTGTGATTATAAAATCCGCATTATTAACTGGTACACCTGGTATAATTATTGTATGGTGCTGAAGTTTGCTAACTGATTAGGAATCTGTATTTTTAATAGACACCTTTTTAATAAAGCCTGCCTCACACATTTAGGAATTACTGATCAATAGCAACCTAATTCTTGTTCTCCTTTGAGGTATCATCTATATACCATTTTAGAACTCAAAATAAACCAATACTACTATATTATTTTCAAGAATCAATATTCTATGTAAGTAATCCTAGTTCTGAAATTTTAAAATATGTCTGTATTTGACTCAGAATTATATCAGTCAATAATTACTTCAAATGTTAGAATCAACTTTTTCTACCATAGAAGTGTACATTTTTGAACAGAAAGGGCATATGTAAAATTTTTAGACTTTGACACATTTATAGGAAACTATAATCTGAATGATCTCTTATAAAGATAGGATTTGAAAAAGATTTTTTCATAGGTTAAGAATGATTAATGAGTTTATAAAGTAATATACTATTTCAGACCTATAGAAAAAATTGAAAGAAAATGCAGTATATTGTAAATAAAATTATTTTTTTTTTGTTTAAAGTACATTTTTAAGATAATACATAATGACGATTTATCTAAGATATGGGAAACAATTGGACCCAACCTACCACTTTCTACCAGATGAATGGGTATTCAGGATTTGGCAGTACTTGTCCTTTGTTGATTTGTTGATGATAGCCATTCTGACAGGTGTGAGATGGCACCACATTGTTGTTTTGATTTACATCTCTCGGACTATCTCTATTCTTACTATCCGTGTGACTTTGAACAAATTATTTAACTTTTCTAAATCTCAGTTTTCTCTTATAAAACAGCTAGAGGCCCAGTGCTGGGATTTGTGCGCCGGTGCTGTCCCTCAGCCTGGCCTGTGCCTCTCAATCCCAGTCCCTTCGGGGATGTCGCACTTCTAGTTTTGGCCCAATTCCTGAGGCCAGGCCAAGGGACCCCACTTGTGCATGAGTTCATGCACCAGGCCTCTAGTATGCATATAAGATATTTGATTAATCTCTTCCTGCCCTCCTCCTTCCCCCCTTCCCTCTGAGACTCATCAGTCTGTTTCATGTTTCCATGCCTGTGCATTGAGCGTCTGTTCCCTGGTGGTCAGTGTGCATCATAGCTAACAATTGAATGGTCTCTTAGGCTTTTATACATATAGATAGTATTTACCTCTCAGAGTTGTAGGAACATCAAGTGAGATAATGTCTAAAGTTCAGATTATAGTGATGAGAGACATGAAGCTGAAACAGTCAGTGTAGGCAACTTTTTTAAGAACTATGAGAAGAAGGAAGAACAAGATCATGTGCTATCTAATAATAGATATAACTGCAAGGCAGATTTTTATTTTAAAAAGGAAACCAGAGTAAGTAAAAGGGACCTGAAGAGAGAGGAAAAGCCCAAATGAAAGTGTGAGAAGGAATGAAGTGTAATTGTGGTTGGTTCCTTAATGTTTTTTTAATATCTTTTTGTACTTTTATTTCCTGGTTCCAACATGAATTGTAGTTTTGCTCTTATTTACCACAAGAGTGCAGGTGAGCTACCAACTAAGAATTAATCATTATCCTGTTGAAGGTAATAATTATACCAATACAATAATAACCTGCAAATAAATCATTCTAGAATTTTTTCTCGCTTCACATATAGCCAGTAATCAAGTCCTACGAATTCCTGCTTCCAAAATTTAAAATTGTGCCTTTTCTTCACCACATCACCATGGCCCTGTCTTGCACTCTTCATCACTCACTCGAATTGTCATTTGCCTTATCACTGGTTTCCATATCACTGGTTTCTGTGCCTGGCATTTCACTTCCTTCTGGTTGCATTGATCTCTCATTTAAAATTCTTCCCCCTCCCAGTTTTATTGAAATACAATTGACATATAACTTTGTATTAGTTTAAGGTGTACAGCATGATTTGCTATATGTGTATATTATGAAATTATTACCATAGTAAGTTTAGGAAACATCGTATCACAGTCATAAATTTTTGTGTGACTTGTGATGAGGACTACTAAGCTTTACTGTTTCAGCAAGTTTCAAATACACAATACGGTGTCGTTGACTCTAGTTTCATCCCCAGAACTCATCCATTTAAATCTCGTATTTTTCACTTTGGGGGCATTCATTTGAAGCTATCCTCCTGCCGTTTGTTGTTAGTGCTGAACATGACATTATTTTTATTACTATATTGATTTTAGAGAGAGAGGAAGGTAGAGGGAGAGAGAGAGAAATGTCAATGAGAGAGAAACGTTCATGGGAGGCCTCCTGCACCTCTCACAGCCCTGTATTGGGGACTAAGCCCGAAACACTGGCATGTGCCCTAAGCAGGACTGAGCTAGTGACCCCTTCTTGGTGCACGGGATGACAGTCAACCAAATTAGCCACACCTGCCAGGCAGTGACACGTGTTTTTAAATTCCTGCCGATAAAAGCTGGCCTTCAAGTAAAATGTTGACTCCTTGCATGTCATACAAGGCCTCCTGTGACCTTTGTAGATGACCATCTCTCTGGCTCTTCCCCTGGCGGTACTCTGCATTCCAGACAGGATCTTATCACTGCATATTCTCATTCTTCTGTGACATCCCCCTCCCTACACTGTACCCTACCGCCTTTTTTCACTGTTTTACTAACTGCCTGTCATCATTCCAATCTCACCTTTTCTCTAGAGCATCCTTTACACTTCAGTAAACATAAGCAGTTCTTCCTTTCTGTTCACGTGGTATCCAGTGCTAAGTTCCATATTAGCGTTTTAACTGTGATCATATTTCAACAATATTTTAAGGTTAGGAACTGTGTCCACTTTCTCTTCAAATCCTAGAACCTAGGAAAATGCCTGGACTATAATAATTCCCTGTAGTGATCCTTAGTTGAGAAATTACTATGTTTCAAGATTTTGCTAAGAGGTAATATGCATTACCCATTTAATTCTCAACAATAGAGGTAGCTATTATAATATCCCTGTTTTCTAGGCAAGGAAATGAAGGCCAAACAAGAGCAAGTAATTTGCCCAGTGTAATAGGTTAACAGTGGAATAACATTTAAAGTCTTGGGTCGTATGATTTCAAACTTCATGCTTTTTTCACTTCCAAGTTGTCCCACATTTGTAAATAATCATTGAAAAGTTCTGAGTTTTTTATGTTTTATCTAAGATAGAATTTTCCTGATTAGCAGTTAGCATGGTTTGTGAGTAACATAGTACTTTGGGATCATGTCCTTTCATCTATTGAACCAGATTAGAAAATGTGGATGGTCTGTACTTCTACCTCTGATCCGGGTCAGGAAATGAAAAACTCATTTTCATTTTAGACATTTGTATTTCATGTGCATGTGTAAATATCAATGAGTGTGTATATATATAAATGAATTATTTTAAGTACTAAATACAGTTATATAAACTTACTTTTCCCCATGAAAAATAATCTTGAGCCTAAGTAACAAGTGACACAACTTGCTTTGAAGCACATTAACTAAATATTAATTTGTGTGAGACTCAGATTCAGTTTTTGTGTTGAAAATGTCATGGGTTTTGTGATAATTAGCATCTTTGGTTGAACATTCGAGTGATATGAAATGGCATAAAGCTTATCATGGCAATCTTAACTTGTCCCTACACTGCTCATGATTCAGCCTTTTGACCCAAAAGGAAAAAATGTAAAAAGATCTTACTGTGTACTCTTTCCCTTTGAAACAGCAAACTCATTATTACATTGGGTAAGAAACAAAAAAGAAAGAATGAGTCTTCAGACGAAATATCTGATGCAGAGCAGATGCCACAGCATGCATGCAAAGAGGAAGACTCTCAAGTGAGTATTAAATTGTTTTCTGAGACATGAAGCACTGGTAGAATTGTGTAGATAGCATAATGTTGCTTTGCGGATATTTATACTGTAGCTTAGTAGTAAAAATACATTTTATTGTATAGCAGAACTTAGCTGACAGCATAACTGCATATGCTCCTAGCAGTATTGCCATAGAATGTTAGTCCCGGGGGAAGCTTCCATTTCCTCTCAAACCCCTCATTGTTCAGATAATGAAACTGAAGCCCAGAGAGGTTGAGCAATAATCCAAAGTTCCCGCTGGTTCTGAGCCTGGAGAAGTATCTAGTGATATTCTTTACTTCCAAAGTCCTTTTGAATTAACTTAATGATGGAGATATTAATTTTTAAAATCACCTACAAAATGGATGTAATCATTCCTAGATATAATTTCTTTGCTTCTGTCAAAGAAAAAGATAAACATTTATATTAAAAAAAATCCCCTGATGTAGACAAAAATGCTGTGCTTTTTGCCCTTTTTTGGGGGAATAAGTGGATATTTAAAATAACCTTGTGAAGTTAACAAATCTATAGTGAAGGTCATAATAATTCAGGCCACCTCTGCTCTCCGATAATTAACGATGACGCTAGGCCGTAGGGGTGGTGGCAGTTGGTGAACTACGGGGCCAGAAAGCCCCTGAATGGCCTTTCTTCTTCCTTATGCAGCTTCTTATCCAATGGGGGAGTAGTGGCTCAAGGCTCCTGGGCTGCTGCAAGAGTTGAGGTAAGGGCAGTGACTGAAGCTCCTAATATACATGGCCTGGCTTTTTCTTCATATGTTATCTTGAACTTAGGTAAACTTATAATTAACTTACTCAACACAAGAAAATTTACTTTAATTTTTACTAGAATAATGCTGGCCATTTTTTCCATTATGTAATTACCAAGCATTGAAATGATAGGTTAGGTTTACACACACATTTCTTCCATACCTTTAACTATAATGTTAGTTTGCATTGGTACGTGGTACTTTAACACAAAAATATTAAGTGGGAAACGAAGGAAATATTTCCTAATAAACACAAATCTATATTATTGATATATGTAAAGATATCATTTTATAAATTATGGAGAAGTCCATGTACCTTTCAACCACAATGGATTTGAAGGCTTAAAAAATAATTTAAGTTTAGAGTTTGGGGTCAGGTGGAAATCTAAAAATATAAATATGATATTTAGTTTTGTGTTTTTAATCTTAATAGAGAGTACTTCAGTAGTCTGACTATATTTAGATTTAACTTTTTAAAAAGCCCTGAGTAGATTTTATTAGGTTTATGATAGGAAACAAGTAATGTGATATCATAATGAAATATTAGTCATTTAAAAGCATAATGTCCCTGACCTCTTATGTAAATGCTATAGACTGATCTGTTATAGCCCTTAAAATATAAGAAGAAAAAAGCTAGGAAAAAGAAATCTAAATAAAGAATTTGTCACTACTTCAAATTATGGTTTAAAAACCAGTGTGGAGGAAGAAAGCCAGAAAAATCACATCAGCAAAAAATGTAGACATCAAGTTAGTTTTTATATTTTAAAAGTAGTGTAGATACTGTATGAGTGAGAAAGATAATTGAGACTTTGTTTGGATTTGCCTAACGTGGAACTATATAATCTAGTATAATACAATTTATGATAAAATAATCTTGTAATTCACACAAAATCTCTTAGACTAACAAAGTCTTCATAGGATTAGAGAGTACTTGACAATAAGTGGTCCTCTTTCTGTCTTGGGAAGAATTACCTGAATGTCCACTTTTGTTAGGATTCTTTCATGTCACTCATTCACTGTTTACTAAAGTGAGGCATTTCCAAGTACTAATAGATGCATAAGTGACTAGAAAGGAAACTAATTCTGAAAATATCTAACAGAACCTTCTAAAAGTATACTGAATTATTCTCAAACTTCGTTATTTAGAAGATTTGTGCCTAGTGAGACATACATTAATAGTACATGTTAGTATTAGAATAATAGATGTCGCTGTTGGTTATTAATTTAAACTATTCTTGAACATTAAGAACTGTGTCACGCCTATAATAGAAATCATAACATTCCTTTAGCCTACTAATAAATTAGAGATCCTAGGAATTCTTTCTCCCCCGCCCCCCGCACCCCCCCCCCCCAGGGAATAATATTTTTTATTTTTCACAACAGCATGTGGGATAATTGGGTTTTTAGAAGTTCTTTTATAATTTTTATGTGCCACCTTCCTGTCTCTGATATTAGCAAAAGAGGCACCCTGAGTTTTGAAATGGAAATGTCCTCTTGTCCAGGAGATGGTGGCCCATGCCTCTCTAAATGAGGCATGGAATTGTCCACTGTGTTTGGCTGAGCTAAATCAGCCTGCTAGTTGCTCTTTCTCTAAATATAGCACTAGTCTCAAGGGAAAGAGGCAGAGGCACATTCAAGGCCACTGCAGCCTTCTGGATGTAGATACGTTTGTCCCTACACTACTCATGATTCAGCCTTTTTTGTCATGGTTATGGGAATATTAAAGACCTACTAAATTGAAGACATTGTCAGAAATCAAAGGAAAAACACATTGGGTTATTTGCTGGTTAGCTTTAAGGAAGGGTATCATGGGGAGTTACCCAATATGCAAAAGAAAATGGAATAGAAAAAGGAAGAATGGATAAATTTACCAAATATTGAGCACTAGAGCAGTTAGCTGAGATACCTCCATCCATGAGATTTTAGGGAGGTGAAAAAAAATCTAAATCCTTTGGGATTTTCTTGTCATTGTGAGAATTTGTTTTTATAGTGGGAACACCAGATATTAGATATTTAGGGAGGTAAGTAAAGCCGTGTGTGATATCTAATTTAAAATTACTTAGATTACTTAAAAATTATGTTACTACATGCAATACTTTTTTGAAGGTTTATTTCGGTTTTTATGATAGTTATGTTATTTAATTTTAAGGAAAGGTAGTAAAATTAGTAAAACACTGGTTCCTCCTCCATTTATACATTTAATTATTTTATAGATTTACTACTTTATTTTGTATATTTCTTATCAAATATTTTGTATTATTTTGTTTTCTGTTTTAAATGCAACTTCATTAGTTTCATAGCAAATATTAATTACTTAATTTCTTCTAGTTTTATATCCTTGATTAGTTATTTAATATAGCATCTGATACATTTTTAAGTTTTGGGCAAGTCTATGAAGGTGTTAGTAGTTTAAAATATGTGTTGCCTGAGGTGTGAAATAGTTACATAAATCAGATACCTTTTACTCTTCTTACTAGTTTCTAAAGAAAAGTAATAACGTAATTACTAATTACTAATAAAACATTTTGCCCGAACTGTGACTACTAACTAAAACAAAATCTTTTCATTTTTAACAATCTCTAAAGAAAATAAATAAAGGTCTTACTAATCTTTGTTATTTGAAGCTTTAGGTCGTAAATATGAAGATTGTAAGCCTGTGTCAAAGGGCAAGTGATAAAAAATGTGAAATGAGGAAAAATGAATATAACGTACATTTTGAGAATGTAATGTACAAAACTGCCACACTGGAGTAATTATTTTAAAATCTTTTCTTTAAAATGAGTGATATAAATATGACCCTTATGGTTCATTACAGAAAAGAAGATCAAATCGACAAATTAAAAGGAAAAAGTACGCAGAGGATGGAGAGGGGAAACAATCTGAGGAAGAGGTTAAAGGTTCTATGAAAATAAAAAAGAACTCAGCTCCGTTACCTGGGGAACAGCCTTTACAGTTATTTGTGGTAAGACACATTTAGGATTATGGCTACAAGATACTTTAAACCAACAGAAATTCTTTAAAATACTTTCATTTGCTTTCTCCTAAAACCGGCTCCAACTTCTCCTGGATTCTTTATTGTAGTTAATAGGACCTTTAATCGTTCAAATTTGGGGCTCATGCACCTCCCAAATTCTTTATATTTATACACACACACATATATAAAAAAAAATTTATTATTATTGAATTCAGAGAGGACAGGGGAGAGAGATAGAAACATCAATAATTAGAATCATCGATTGGCTGTCTCCTGCACGCCCCCTACTGGGGATCGAGCCCACAACGCTGCATGTGCCCTCAACTGGAATTAAAACTGGGACTTGTAAGTCTGCAGGCCCACACTCTATCCACTGGGTCAAATCATCCAGACCCTAATACTAGTATATATTCTTGAAACCTCTCTAAACTCGTCTTTTCTGCAGAATATTTCTAAGTAAGAAGACTAGGTGTAGTACATTTCTACTGAAACTTCTAGTAGTTTCCCAGACTTAAAAAATTATGCCTTCTCAACACTGCAAGTGAAATGCTTTATATGGGTTCCTTGGCCTTCCTTTGCCACTTCTTTGGAAGCAGTCTGTCCACTGGATTTATGAACATAGTGCCCAAAGGCTCTGCTTGACACACCTGTCATTGCATATGAATTTTTCTTTTGGGTTAATTTTTTAATCTCTGCTCTGGAGTGTATGAGCAACCACGATCTGCTAGCTCACTGATCTAGCAATGTGGGCACGTGCTCACCTCTCTGCCCAAGCTTCCTAACCTGTAAAGCAGAGATGGTAATAGTGTCTACCTCACAGTGTAATTGGAAGGATTAAATTAATATATGCAGAGTGCTTAAAATAATGCCTATTCCAGTAAAAAGCACAATATGTTCACTTTGATATTATAGATGAGGTTGAGGACAGTAACAACGATTTATGTTTCTGTTTTATTAGTTCTGACACTTGATGCCTAGCATAGGTGTTGCATAAATATTTGTTGAACTTTTATGTGTTCATAAACATACAAGGTAAAACCTAAAGGAATTTTCAGAATGTGCAATTATATTTTTCCTCCTTTCTACAGGAGAATCCAAGTGAAGAAGATGCGGCAATTGTGGATAAGATATTATCTTCGAGAATTGTGAAAAAGGAAGTAAGTGATAGCACATAACATTTTATACTTTATATTCAATGGTCTGATAATAGAAGTCATAGTTACCGATTTTATTTTTGTAGATATCACCGGGAGTGATGATTGATACAGAAGAATTTTTTGTAAAATACAAGAATTAGTAAGTATTTCAGTTAGGAAAATAAAGAAACGATGTTTATTAATATGTTCAGTTTATCTGCATTTTAAATGTTTTATTATTTCATGAAGTTAAACATTAAAAATGAGAAGACAACCTTTCATGTTAAAATTGAATTTTTCAGAACATCAAAACGCGGGAATCTAAAATAGACTTTTATAAATTATAGAACATTATTTATTATATTTGTATTTTTGAACTTTTCAAACTTTTATTCAGCTTTTTTCTATTCTTTGGTGAAATAAAATTATTTTATCAAAGTTACATTAATTTTAAAACAAATTAGCTTTCTGATCATGGCAAAACTATTACAATGAAGAAATAAATGATAAATCATATCTTGCTACCCCATGATTTAGTGTACCATTCTGTTAATAGCACATTGCAAACCTTAGACTACAATCTCTTTAGGATATAGTGATCCCATGGCTCCTGACATTTAATGAACGATGAATGAACTACCTATTTGTAAAGTGGAAGATAATATTTTGCATTGAATACTATGATTAAAAATAAGTTTTAAACAAAACAAAGCATTGTTTTCTATATTGTTCTAATATGTTGCTTTTATAAATATTGTAGCTCCTATCTTCACTGTGAATGGGCCACAGAACAGCAGCTTTTGAAAGATAAAAGGATCCAGCAGAAAATCAAACGATTCAAACTGAGACAAGCACAAAGAGCACATTTTTTTGCAGATGTAAGAAAAATAATAATCAATGAGACTATTATGTGTTGAATTTGAACCTGCAGTATTTTTTTTTCAAAATTTTAAGTATTATTCATATTATTTCTTTGGTCTTAAACTTTGATGTTGACTACAAATGCTATCCATATATAGTATTTTTCTTTCCCCAAATTTAGCTTGGAAACTAGTTGAAGCAGGAACACTGATAATTCAGAACATAGATTAATTCTATATTGTTAAATTAGCATGCATTTCAATACTTAGAGTTGAAAGTTATTGTGTTAATATCTCAGAATTTAACAAGTTAGTCAGGTAATGGAAATGGTATTATAGCAAATAAGTAGAAAATAAGATTTTTCATGAAATGTATTTAATATTTTTTATACCAGCTTTCTACTTGTGAACAGATAATTGGAAAAATTTATTTACCTTTCTAGATTTTACTAAATAGTCTGATGTCCTTTCCTGCTCTAAATTATTTTTCTTTTAATAGACTTTTTTTCAGAACAGTTTTAAATTCACGTAATTTTTTTTAGGCCCTCCCAGTAGCTCAGATGTTCAGAGTGCCATCCTGATGTACCACGGCTAGCTCTCTAGTCAGGACATACATAAGAAGCACTCAACACATAAATAAGTGGAATAACAAACCATGTCTCTCTTTCTCTCTCAGATCAATAAATAAATTTAATTTTTTAAAACTTTTTTAGACTTTTTATTTTGAGCAATGAAAATGAAGTTGGAAAAATTATAAAGTATTTTTATTGATTTCAGAGAACGGAGAGAGAGTGAGAGAGAGAGAAATATGAAAGATGAGGATCACTGAGTGGCTGGCTCCTACATGCCCTCCAAAAGGATGGTCTTTAACTGTTGGACCTGAGGAAAGTGGCAGAAAGAGGTACAGAGGCTGCTCTAAAGGAATCTTTCAGGAGCATGTTTTTTGGAGTAACTCCCTGGTCTGGAATACCTTACTTATTAGTGCTATTTGGTTAATTTTATGATATAGATTATGCTGATTCATAATATAGACAAATTTTCTACATATCTGTTGGAAATTAAATGGAAGTATTCCAGTAATTGGAAATTTAATTGAAATCAAACTTACATGTTTATTCTATACTGAATAGCTAGTATATTTGTCTTTATTTCACTTTTATCTTTCTAGTTTGTTTAACCCACCCCCCCCCAAAAAAAAATATTGTTACTTTTACATTTTAGATGGAAGAAGAACCATTTAACCCAGACTATGTTGAAGTAGACAGAGTGTTAGAAGTCTCTTTTTGTGAAGATAAAGATACTGGCGAGGTAAATATTTGGCAAAAAGTTTTTAACTAAATAAAAAACCCTAAAACTTTTCAGTGTTAAAGTTAACCGTCTAAAAACAAGAAAAAAAATGTTTCATCCGTTTTTATTGATGTTGGTTGATATATTAAACTATCCTTTTTCAAAATGGTAAAATAAAATTTTTTTTCTTACAGCCTGTTATTTACTACTTAGTAAAGTGGTGCTCATTACCATATGAAGATAGTACCTGGGAACTAAAAGAAGACGTAGATCTTGCAAAAATAGTAGAGTTTGAACAATTGCAATCTTCAAGACCTGACACAAGACATTTGGTAAGAATATATATTACACAACTTCATAAACTCTTAGCATATCTGTATTCAGGTGGTTTAATGTTATTTTTGAAATTTTAACTTAGTCTTTGATATACAATTAATACTATATTTAAAAATACTCATAGTACTATATATGTATGTTAATTTAGTTATTCCTCCATTAGTGGATATTTGAGTGTTTGCTATTATAAACAGTGCTACATTGAACAGTGAGCCCCTGTACAAGTTCATGTAAGACAAACCAAAATTGTAATTGTTTAGCCAGAGCATGTGTATTTAACATTTAGATGAATATTTCCTTCCACATTTCTCTCTTAAAAGGTTTTGAATGTGTCTACTCATTTGTGAATTTTAAATCTTCACACTATACTTTCTTTCAGGTCATTTATAAAAATACTTGTGGGCCAGTCACAAAATTCATGCACAGAAGGAGGTGGGGGGTTGTCCCTCAGCCTGGCTTGCACCCTCTCCAACCTGGGACCCTCTCACAATTCAGGACTGCTCACAAACCACTTACCTGCCTGCCTGATTGTCCCTAGTTTCTTCTGTCTGCCAGCTTGATCGCCCCTTAACCGCTCCTCTGCCAGCCTGATTGATGCCTAACTGCTCCCTTGCCAGCCCAGTTGCCCCATCTGCCCTCCCCTGCTGGCCCAATCGACTCCAACTACCCTACCCTGCTGGCCTGGTTGCTCCCAGCTGCCCTCCTCTGCTGGCCTGGTCACACTCAACTGCCCTCCCCTGCAGGCCTGGTCACCCCCAACTGCCCTTTCCTGCTGGCCCAGTCACCTCTAACTTCCCTCCCCTGCAAGCCTGGTCCCTCCCAACTGCCCTCCCCTGTTGACAAACTTGTGGCGGTCATCTTGTGATGATGTTGCGCGATGCCACCTAGGTTTTTATTATATAGGATTATGAATACCAGTTTCAGTTCTAAGCAGAGTTACTGATTCTCTACTGTTGTTTATGAGATGTAGGGAAATGAAAAAATCTGAAATACATCATCCATTCTCTGATTTTTCACTAAGGAACGTCCTCCCTCTAATATTTGGAAAAAAATAGATCAATCCAGGGAATATAAAAATGGTAATCAACTCAGGGAATATCAACTGGAAGGACTCAACTGGCTTTTGTTCAATTGGTACAATAGGTATGTAGCATGTCTTAGCACAAAAAAGTTAAATGTTATTTTTTTACATGTGTGAAAATATGTTAAGTAAAATTGGTGCTGATGTTTTATTATTATTATGGAGTCTGTTATTGAAAGTAAAATTATCTCAAGAAGATAATTTATAATTTAGGATTTTGACTACAATTGCTTTAAATGTATATCAATCAGAGTAGAATACAGTTGCTATGTTGTTAAAATTTATTAATCAAATTTAAAATACATTTCATAACAAAACATCTGTTAGGGAATGTTTTTCATCTTACCAAGCTTATACTACTGTTGAAGTTGTTCTAAATGCTTTATTGAACATTATCTCATTTTTTAAATTGAGATGAGAAGATAATTACAAAGAAGTAAAATTGTACCATGATTGAGAGAAATGTATAATAGTGTATACAAAGGAGCAGATGAAAGCATTATTATTAGTAGTAACAGTATCAAATGAGATTCAGAATTTTTTTTGTGCTTTTACTTCTCACATGATTCTTCTGAGAAGTTACACTTGCTAATGGTGAGTCAGAAGACTCAGTTGATGAAGATAGGTTTGTCATGCAATACTCTTTTTCCCCTGGTTTATGTTTTGTACATATTTATCATATTCCTCAAGAGAACCTTCCAGATAAAATAGTAATCAAAAGATGTTCTTTAATATTCTTCCCTTGTCCAGACCCTTCCCCATGTTCTAAATTGCTTGTTTTAAACACTCAACACTTAAAACCTCTATCACAGCCCTGCCCCTTACTCTCTGTCTGTGACTGCTTCATGGAGAAGTGTAGGGCCGGCCAGTAAGGGAACTCATTCCAAACCTCGTTTGCCACGCGAGCCTCCACATGTACCTCCATCCATGGCTATTATGTCTGCCTGCATGTATCAGAAGTTACCAGGTCCTGCCCAAGACTAATGTAATGCTACCACCTCCGCTCTTGACATGCATTTCATCCAGGCTTCTCAGACCTCCCTTCATTCTGTCTTCAAGCCATCGCTGAGATCGGTGGCAGTCCTTCCGCCTGTGAACCAGTTTGGGCTGAACCTATAAAGAAAAGGATAAAACTTCTCTTGGCTCTGTTTCTTCTTTTAGCTCCCTGAGAAGCTGTGCAAGCTCTTCCCATGTCTGCCTTTCCGGTTCTCCTGGAACCTGCTGTCTGGGTTTTGATTCTGCATCATCTCTGAAACGCTTTTCCAACCCACAGCACACATCTCAGCCTTACTTTGCTGCATTAGAAAGTAGTTGCTGCTTTTCCCCATTCTCATTGACTCTGCTAGCCCCTCAGCACCTCTCTGACTGTCCCTTCCAGTAGTTTTTGCTGTTTCTTTGTTTTTTCATCTGCCTGCCCTTTCAGTGTTGATTTTTCTTGCCCAAAACTCTGTCTTTTTCTCTCTTCTCTTCTTCCATATTTGTTCCCCCTAAGCCATATTCTGCACCCCTGTCTGCCTTCACATATCAATAACACTAATGATCTCACACTTATCTATAAGGTAAGGCCTTGAATCCCAAACCCATATTTTTTTTTACTTCTTGCTACCTTAATGTCTATCTTAATGAGTGTTTAAACTCAACAGATTCAAAATTAAACTTATTTCCTGTTTCCTCCATACCAGATGTATTCTCCCATATTTTATATCTCAGTTGAGAATAATAAAATTCATGTCGTCACCCAAACTGAAAAATCTGGCTGTCATTCTGCATCCTATGTACTCGGTTGGCCACCGGGTCCAAATCGTTCTAACTCATAATTAATGTTGGAATCAGTTCTCTCCTCAGTCCCTCTTCCCTAGTCCTAGTGTCCTCCCATTCTTTCCTGCATTATTGCAGGCCCTTCCATTAGCTTCCAAACTTCTAGCCATCTCATTTCTAATATCCACAGTGGCTTTGGAGCAAACTTCAAAATAAAAACCTGACCTCATTTAAATTTTTTTTGTCAGATTATTGCAATAATGTCTAACTTTCTTTATATATACTTCTTGCTTATCTTAATAATATCCCCTATCTCTCAAAACCACAGTTATATAACTTGTGGTCCCACAGTGGATCATGTGCTTCCCACTGTGCTCCTTGGCTAAACACTGCCCTCCCCACTCACAGCGGTCTTCCCATCGCGATAGCTTCTGGCCGGAGGTGGACATTTACTCCTCTGAGCTTCCGTAGTAAGCTTAATACTGACGATTCTTAACCAGTCATGTATCATAATCATCTGTGGAGTTTATTTAAAAATTATAGCTGCTTTTATTCTGTTCCATACACCTTGACTCACAGAACGTGTAGGGGAGGGCCCTGGGTGTCTGGGTTTCTTTCAAACATTGTAGGCTCTCTTAATATACAGCCAACGTTGAAAACCGGTGCTATATTTGTTCTTCTATGATAGCACATTGCATGACTACTTATTTGTTTATTTGCATGTCTGCTTCTCTAATAGATACAAGCCCCTGGAAGGCAGAGAACATGTTCTATTTCTTTTGTATCCCATCTTCTCATACTGTCCCTGAGATATAGAAGGTATTTAAAAAATGCTTCCTGAATAAAATATTTAGTCTGCCTTGTGCTTGCCATTTCACTCTTTAAAAAAAACAAACATCTATCGGGTGGTATCTTTATTTTGGAGCTATGTTTCCTCATTGCAGGGTTATAATAAAATTATAATCTTCAGCCTACTCTGCACTGCAGCAACTTTTACATTTTTATAAATGTGAGCATTTTAACTTGATCATGGATTACTTTTGTATATTTATCTTTAAAACTGTTAAAGTATACAGAAAAACCCAATGTCTACTTGGATAATATATTTGTTTATTTCAGACGAAACTGCATTTTAGCAGATGAAATGGGTCTTGGCAAAACTATTCAATCAATTACATTCCTCTACGAAATCCTTCTGACGGGTATAAGAGGACCTTTCCTGATTATTGCTCCACTTTCTACTATTGCAAACTGGGAGAGAGAATTTCGTACGTGGACTGATATTAATGTTGTGGTTTATCATGGGAGCCTGATTAGCAGACAGATGATACAGCGGTATGAGATGTACTTCAGGGACTCACAGGTGTGTTACTGGTCATTTGGTTTGTTTGAATGCTCAGTTTGGAACATGATAAGCATTGCATATTCATTACATTCAAATTGAGGATAGATTTTAATTGACTATTTAGATCTTCAGTCTCGTTATTCATCATATATTTTATAATAAATATTAGTAGCTAAAGAGAACAGTGACTAAAGTAGTTTTGTTGGTGCTCTAATTTATTATAAAGAAGTACTCTTATTTATACAAATGTACAAATCTATATCTAAGTTTTAAACTAAGTAATGTTTTACTAAATGTTTAAAATACACATTAAATTTAGAATTAAAAGGTCTCTTTGATATTCCTGCAGTGTGTTTTTTTTCTTCTTCTCATTTAAAAAATTTAGATCTTAAGTGAAATACCATGAACTTAAAAGCTTATTGAGGTGAAATTTCAAATAGGTTCTTTTTTGTGTTCATTGGATTTTGATTTAGAATTTTTTTTTTTTTTTTAATTTGGTTTGTTGACCCTGGCCAGGTAGGCCATTTGGTGTGAATGTCACCCCAATATGCTACGGTTGTTGGGTTGATCTCTGGTCAGGGAACATACAAGAATCAACCAATGAATGCATGAATAGGTGGAACAAATCAATGTCTGTCTCTCTCTCACGCTCTGTACCTCCCTTCCCCCTTTCCCTCTTCCCCCCTCCTCTTTCTCAAATCAGTTTTTAACAATTTTGGTTTTATATACAGATTAAGCATACCTTTATAAGTTTCCCCCCTTTGGATTTGTTACTCTACAGTGTTTCCCAAACTTTTGACATATGTGTACCCCTTCTATAATTTTCGTAACGCTGAGTACCCCTCGTACTCATGAGAACGTAGAATTAGGCGCAGCTAAGCACCGTGCAGTGCCTATCCCCACCAAACTCCGGTGCAACGCGTGCCCCCACCAAACCCTTCCCGTACCCCTGGGGGTGCGCGTACCACACTTTGGGAAACACTGCATGCTCTGGGGATTTTATGGCTTTCTTCTCCCCTCCATCTTATGGGCACATTTTCCATTTTATTTTGGCTACATACATAAGTCATAAAATTAAGAGATGACATTATAAGAAAGAATTTCCTAGCAGAAAATTAAGACTTGAAAATACAAAGTACCAAGTTGAAGTTTTGAGTAGTAATACAATTATTTTTAGATAAAAACTTTATGAAATAAACAAAATGAAAAAAATCAACACACATTTCATATGAAATTGTACTTTTTAACTGGAATTTGCCTGGCATTCTAGCTCTACTTCAACAGTATCATGATGTTTTATTTTTCTTTCACTGATTCTTCCCTTTTTATAAGGATCATTATAATTTATGGCCAGGTCATGTGATGTGATTCATGGTAAAGTAAGGTATTATACAAAACCTTGTGTTTTTACCTCGCAAATATAACTGGTTTTTTACTTTTTGAAGCTGAAAATTAATTAATTATTGTTGTTCCTTTTACCTCATTTCCCTTCACTTCACATTTCTATGAAATTAAGCATCTACCAAATCTTTCATTATTCAATTCTATGGAAAACTTAACTTTGTACCTTTGGAGCCTATGACATTTTAGCAAGGTTATAGTTTGATTTTCTTCTGTCATGTTTTATAATTCTTAATCTTACATTTGTAGAATTTTAGTGCATCATAGAAATTAGTTCAATTGAATTTTCTTAGAGAAGGTGCAATTAACATTTTGATTGTAAGAGATTTTTAACAAAGTCACAATTTTAATGGCTCAGGAGTTTGGTATTAATATGATAGCCCAAGAGCTGAAAGATTCTTCATGCATTATAAACATATTATGTATTGAATGTTATATTTTTCTGATAATGTTATATATCCTGGAAAAATATTATCTGAAGGGTTTTAAATTTCAAAAGATAAAGATTTCTCATGTAATGAGATAAATAGATTTTTACTTTAAATATAGAAACAACTTTTTTTTTTTTTTTTTTTTTTTGGTTGGACCACAGCGTTTATTTTTGTATTTTGTACCTGGGCCTGCACACTCCAGCCCCAAGGGCCCGAGACCCAGCAGGCAGGGCCAGGCCCTCGGCCCTGTCCCCCCCTCACCCACTGGGCAGCGTGCACTGAGGGTCACTTTGCTGCAGTTTGTTTATAGAAACAACTTTTGTTGTCACTTTTAAATATATATAAATATAAATTAATTGAATATTTAACTTCTGCTTTTTAAATTATTAAATAGCTTGAAGTCACAGTAATAATAAAATTATGCTCAAATTTTCTGAATTGCCATGAGAAGAATAATCACAAACATTTATTGAGTATTTAACCATGTGCCAGGCATTATGTTAAACCATTTACATATAATATCTTATTTAATCCTTGCATTGACAACCTTTAAATATATAATAATATTATTGTTGCCCTTACTGCAGAATTTTATAAATGAGCAAAGTGAGGTATAAATAAGTTACTTAGTTTCCCCCCAAAGTCATAGAGCAAACTGGGAATAACATACTTGAGAGCCCTTACTCTTAAGCAATCCATACAACATATTTCAGGTTTTTGAGCCGTATAAACACTATAGACTTATACTTCCTACTTACTTTTTATTGGAACTGTTGTTCAACTTAATGGCCAGTGAATGTAGTTAATATGAATTAATCTAAGTGAATAGGCATTAAAATCCTGTCACAACACTTGTTTCTTAAGCCTTTATTTCTCTCTAATTCCTAAGAGTTTATGGTTTTCAATCCGACTTACACATTTTTTCCGCTTGGATTGTATTCCTAGCATCACCTGTTCCCTCAGAAGCCCCCTTTACTGGTTTCTTCTCATCTTCTCTGTCTCACCGGGTTGCCTCCGTCTTCTCATGCTTTTATGCCATACTTGATTAGATTTCACTCAGCTGCACAAGTTGATGCCATCTGTACGCCTGGGAATTTCCCAAACTATGTCACTAATTCTAACCTCTTTTCTAAATTCTAGAGTCATATCCAAATGCCTATTCAACTATTCTGCTTGGATATCTACTAGGTGTCTCAAGCAAACATATGCAAAACAAAAATCTGGAATTTCCTCATTGTAGTAAATAGCAATACCAACTTTTACGTTTAAACTACGAATTTTTAGAGTCAAACTGGAATCCTTTGTATTATTGCACAACTGCCCTGTAGCTCATATCCTGTAGCTCTGTTTTCACAACACATCTAAAATTAAGCACTTCTCATGACTTCCAATGAGTATCTCTTGCTTCAATTATATCACAGCCTCTTAACTGGTCTGTATAATCCTTTCTTTGGGTTGTTTTAATCTTTTTACCATGACAGCCAAAAGCGAGTCTTGTAAAATGATGTCAAATCATGAAAGTTCTTGTCTTAAAATTCTCCAGTAGCTCTCTGTTCACAGTAAGAGCCAAAGCTCTTACTGCAGAATTCAGAGTCCCTGTGTAGCCTTATTCCCTCCACACTGGGTGTCAGCCACTCCTGCCTTCTTGCTGTTGTTTGAGGACTCCCACAGGTCCTCCTGTGTCAGGGCCTCCACACTTGCTACTTTTGACAAAAACTTTTCCCCTCAAGACCTCTAGGTATCAACATGGCTTCCGCCCTCATCCTCAGGACTTCGCTTGAATGTCACTTCTCAGTAACGGCCTCTCAGGCACACTGTTTTAAAAATTACAGTGGTCACCTCGGCCCTTATCATATTCTAACTTAGTATTTTTACTAAGTTAATGTTTATTGTTGTGTTGTGTTGTTTCTTTGTTCCTTATGGCTGTGTCTTATCTTTGGAAACTAAGATGTTAAATTCCATGGGGACAGTTATTTGTATGTGTTTTGTTTACTGCTATATCTCTATCAACTAGAACAGCGTCTGGTCCATAGACACTCAGTAAATATTTGCTGACTAAATGACTTGGTAATTTTGATATTAACTTTACCTTTTTGTCGTCCTCTGTGTGGACTCATGGATGTAAGTAATCCACATTAATGCTGAAATTTCAGTGGCCAGCTTGTGTACTGGTCTCTTCACACATGTCCTGAAATCATTATTATAACTTAAAAATTATAAAACATTTTATGGAGGAATGCTTATTTAGTGTAATTATAAACTATGTTATTATGTAAATTATGAGAGGAAGGGAGAGTGAGAGATAAATAGAAACAGCAAAGATGAAAGAAGATCAAAGATAGGCTGCCTCCTGCATGCCCCCTTACTGGGGAGCCAGCCTGCAGAACGGGCATGTGCCCTTGACCGAAATTGAACCCGAAACCCTTCAGTCCACAGGCCAACACTCTATCCACTAAGTCAAACCAGCAAGGGCTATTACCAGTTTTAATGCTAAAACTCCTCATTTCAGGGAGTGTCTATGAATATATGTATATAAAAATTTCAATGGAAAATAGGTTATACCAGATGTCATTAGATGTATTTTTATGCTACTTGTCAGGAATTAAAATTGATGGTCAAGATATTCTACCAAATTACTGTATTTGATAATAAATTTCTAGGGGCGTATCATTCGAGGAGCGTACAGATTCCAAGCCATCATCACCACTTTTGAAATGATTCTTGGAGGTTGTGCCGAGCTTAATGCAATTGAATGGCGATGTGTGATCATTGATGAAGCACATAGGTTAAAAAATAAAAATTGTAAACTTCTAGAAGGTCTGAAACTCATGAATCTGGTAAGTAGCATCTTTACTATGACTTAATTCAGTTTCTTGGCTACGTAGCAAAGGGTCAGATAGAGTCCGAGAACTAATCCTATAAACTTTTTACATTTTAGAGTACGGTAATAACTGATTTCTGTCTGTGCTGATGTGTTTTGTTTTGTTGCTTTATATTATTAAGGGAAAAAATCTCATCTGTTTACTAAGACTTAAAATTTTTTAGCCTTTTCATCAAAATGCTTTAAAAATTAACTTCTAGAATTTAAAAAAAAAAAGGCAACCTCTGTAGAGAGTACTATTGAAAAGAAAATACTATCATAGTTTGAAGCCATAAATTTCTTTTAAAAGCCCTTTTACCAAAGTTGTAATATTATACAGGGATAAAGTGCCTACATGGTTCTACATGCTTAGTATATATAGGTTATAATTAATAAATGGGATTTTTAAAAGTTTTTTTAGTGTGTATACTTCAAAGTGGTTTGCTTTTAAATTTTTACTTAACTAGGATCACATAATTAGTACATGAGCACTTAAAGAAATAATATATATAGAACTGCATACAGAAAACAAAGTGCTGCATTATACTGCTCCCTCCATGCCCACTCCCACTCCCACTCCCACTACCATTTCTCACCCAGGATTCAAAGCTGGATGTATATCTTTCTATGCTATTCACCAGTGCATACTGTAAATGTACAGATGCATATACAAGTATGTTGCTAAGGAATTTAGAGGTATTGTCAAGTCAAATTTTAAATAATTTGTACTATTACCATTAATGCCAGGACCGGTTTGGCTCAATGGATAGAGCGTCGGCTTGGGGACTGAAGGGACCCGGGTTCGATTCCGGTCAAGGGCATGTACCTTGGTTGCGGGCATATCCCCAGTAGAGGGTGTGCAAGAGGCAGCTGATCGATGACTCTCTCTCTCATCGATGTTTCTAACTTTCTATCTCTCTGCCTTCCTCTCTGTACAAAATCAATAAAATATATATTTAAAATAAATGAATAAATAAATAAATAAAACAGTTTCCTTCCATTACTATTGTGTTTCATTTGTAATGCATTTCCAATTTAGACTCATATTCCAAATGGCACTTTGCACTGTTCAGCCTTCATTGTTTGAGAATCTGTTCTTTTGTTAAGTCAAATGACCAGCCAAATTTCAAAGAATGTGCACAGTTTTGTATACAAATTACTATTGCACGAATGATTCAATACAAAAGAAACACTCTCTATTTTTAAAAAACCTGTTTCATTGAGGAAATCTAAAATGTGCTTCTTAATTGTTTAGATATTTTCTTTTAAAGGCATGAATAAGTAAAAACACTGTGTGAAGCGAGGTATTATGAGAATGATAGGGTTTTAAAAAAGTGATTGAGATGTTAATTAATGGATATTTGGGAGTAGAGATATATTTTGATAATGTTAGTCAGAAAAATATTGCTTTACAATCACTGAATATTTGATAACCTATATCAACTTTATATAATTTTTGTATTGTGATAGTTGATGTGAATTATTCTTGCTTCATATAGGAACACAAGGTGCTTTTGACAGGCACACCTCTCCAAAACACAGTTGAAGAACTATTCAGTCTTCTTCACTTTCTAGAACCTTTAAGGTTTCCTTCTGAATCAACATTTATGCAAGAATTTGGGGATCTGAAAACAGAGGAACAGGTAAACATTTGGTCTTTGTGAATAAGTACATCAGATCTTTTATCATTGCAGTTATGTGTGTATATGTGTAATTGTACACATATGTTATATATCTTGTCTTTTTTTTATGTAGGTGCAGAAACTTCAGGCTATACTGAAACCGATGATGTTGAGACGATTAAAGGAAGATGTGGAGAAGAAGTTGGCACCAAAAGAAGAAACCATCATTGAAGTGGAACTTACTAACATTCAAAAGAAATACTACCGGGCTATTTTGGAGAAGAACTTTTCATTTTTATCCAAAGGAGCAGGACAGACCAATGTGCCTAACTTGGTCAATACCATGATGGAGCTCAGGAAGTGCTGCAACCATCCATATCTTATCAAAGGTAGCTAAAAAGGATGACACACAAGTTCTTGTTTCTTCCAAGAAATGCTCATGAATAGAAACACAGCGTGCTGCAGCTGTACTGGCAGTTACAAGAAAAGACATTGATCCAGTACCTTCCCTCTGGTCTTCTGTGGGATTCTGAGTGGTTCAGAGTCAGGGGCACTACTTCAGGTCATGGTCCCAAGTTACCACTTAGGTTGTAATAGAAGGTCTTATGTTCAGTCTCACACGGACTGGAATTTCTCCTTCAATTTAATCATCCTTAGGTACAAACACAGCACATTTATATTTTTTTTTTTTGGTATCTTTCTAGTCCGGGTAGTGTGTATAAATTTTTGTGCTCTCATGTTACTTTTCAAGGTCTTAGATTCTATCTGTACAACATTTGGGTCTTTACACTTACAGTATCTCTGGGAATATACTCCCTATCATTCTTTATCCAAGACAGGTCATTTCTTAGCCTGCAGTCCTTGTACTCCATTGATGACTACACAGACTGAGGGAAGGCAGAGAGCCTTTAATGCAGATACCGGCTCTCTGAAGAAAGTATTCATCAATGTTATACTTTTCCTTGTTTCTCTATTTTGATGGCCATCAGAATCCCATAGATATAACCACATTAAATATGATCACCTTTCAGTGAAGGATCACTGTTATATTGGTGTTTAACTTTTAGAAGTGTGTTTCAAAAGATGTGATTTTCATCTAGGTCAGGACTATATTTTCATTAATTCTTTCCCTAATAGCATTATTAAACATAATGAACATAAATTTATATAAGACATTTTGCCAGGTGTCTGGGGAGATAAAACGATACTTAATAAATTGCCCATATCCTCAATACAATTTCAGTCCTGGGTGGGTTGGGGATTTAGTCACAAACAAATAATTCTAATAAATGTACTGGTAATTCACCTCTCATCCAAGAAGTCTTAGTGTGCTACAGAAACAGGTGCGCTGATTCTGATTTTTGGAACGATGAAAGCAGTTGGGTGTTACCTGCATTTGTGCATTGATGCTCTCAAATTTCTTTGACAGGTGCTGAGGAAAAAATACTTGGAGAATTTAGAGATACATATAATCCTGCTGCTTCTGATTTTCATCTCCAAGCAATGATCCAGTCTGCTGGTAAATTGGTCCTTATTGATAAATTGCTTCCCAAAATGAAAGCAGGAGGTCATAAAGTGCTCATCTTCTCTCAGATGGTACGGTGCCTTGACATCCTGGAGGACTATCTTATACATAAAAGGTAAGGCATGGAATTCATCCTATGAATTATGAATATATGTCACTATGAATTATGAATATATGTCACTAAGGTTTTTGTAACCCACCTTTACTCACATCTAGATAAGAATCTATTCCTATGAGTTTAGATTGCTTAGGGTAAGGTGTCAGGTGTTTCCTAACCTACTTATGTTGTAATAGTAGGTGGGGCTAAGGAGACTAAGAAAACTTTGCAAACTGACAGGTAGTTGTCAACCTAGGAATGGGTTCATTAGTGTACATTTTATTTAATTTGTAAAATTTGCAGTATGGCATTTCAAACAGACTTATAACGATTTTCAAAATGGAAAACAAATTTTTTTCAAGCTTTTTTTCCAATCTCTGTCATTGTTGGAATTAGAGCCTGAACCTTTTCTTAATTTCTTTAATGTCAGAAGTAATATTAGAAACTATACCGCCATTTTACAGGCACTAGAGAGAACCTGCTGCTGAGACGCTAGTCAATGGTTTGTGCAAAGACGTTTCTTAAACCAGGGAAGGGCAAGTGTGCCGTGTGTTCCTCCTCTTGTCTCTAATGTTTTATGTATTTTTATTGAAGGCTACAGCTTTTGGGTTTATGTTAAAGTAGAGGCCCGATGCATGAAATCTGTGCAGGAGTAGCCTTGCTTCCCCGCTGCCGCACCGGCTTCCCTCTGGCGCCGGGACCGGGCTGCACTCACATCCTTTGGTCCATCCAGAAGGTCATCCAGAAGGACCTCCTATCTAATTAGCATATTATGCTTTTGTTATTATAGATGAAGGATAAAGGAAGTTAAAAGTCATTAGCTTATAAATACTGCCTGTGAGGAAACAGCATTCTAGGTTACACTTGCTAGATTTATAGTTTAGAGACTAACACAGTTGACACAGAAAAATATTTCTTCTATAAAGTTATATGAACGTATTTGCTTCCTGTACAAAAAAGTCATTTGTTATAATGAGATCAGCAAAGTAGGTGTCATGGACTATTTTTCCATTTCAACGTCTAAAAATGATATTCTTTATAATGGTATGTTACCTATAAATCAGGAAAGCAGATATTTTTCTATCTGTATATTACTTTGCATTTCATTCTTAGTTTCAGTACAGAGAAGTATAAAACTCCCACTAGGGTAGTAATTGCTTGTTAAGTTGCAGGAAAACAGACTTAACACGAGTCTTCATTATATCCCACTATTTAAATGTATTGCCTCTCATTTGATAGATATTTATATGAGCGAATTGACGGCAGAGTCAGAGGGAATCTTCGACAAGCTGCTATAGATCGATTCAGTAAACCTGACTCAGATCGATTTGTTTTCCTACTGTGTACCCGAGCTGGTGGGCTGGGCATCAATTTAACTGCTGCTGATACGTGTATAATTTTTGACTCTGATTGGAATCCTCAAAATGACCTTCAGGTAAATAAATTCTTCTTCTAAGAAGATTAAACTTATTTTACAAATTTTCTAGCTATTCACATGCTTTTATCTAGACAAGCTAACATGTATATTTCCCTAAGTAATATCAATGCTAAATTAAACTGACATTATTTAATTAAATTTGATGACAATAACTTTTTACTAACTTCTTAAAAGCTTTTCCTATTTGAATAAAGTATTTGATTGTTTAAAATATATATATAGAGAGACACCTAAGATTTTTAAATAAGTTATTTATAACACATTTTTCACAATTTTATTTTCTTAAAAATAAATACTTGCTTATCTTAATTTCAACTTCTCAGTCATTAAATAAGGAAGTATATTTTTATAAAATATTATAGAAATTTAAGGTATTCGTATAAGTTTAAGACTGCTTGGATTTTGTAAGAACAGGAATATCAATTAGAGTGACGATAGGGTCAAAGTTTGCAGAGATAACCTATGGAGGAAAGATGATAAGAAAAACTATAAGAAAAATTAATCTTTTGTTGTCCTTGGTAGTCAATTGTGTTGTAATTAATATTATTTTAAATTTAAAAAATCAAATAAAAGTAAATTATTACAAAATGTATACTTGTCTCAATATAAAGTATCGGTTAAACCTCTCATTTGTGTGACTTTATGTAATCTAGTTCCAAATATCAAAGGTTTATCCAAAATTAATAGATTAAATCAGGGATAAACTATAAAAAGTCAATTAGTAAATATTTTAGGTATTGTGGGCTACATAAAGTCTGTGTCCCACATTTTGTGTTTATTAGCATTAAACATTACTTTAAAAATGTAAAACTTATTCTTAGAAGCAGGCCAGTCCCTAGGTTAAACCCAAATCATCATAATTTGCCTTGGAAATGTATATTTATACTTAAAACTGACCACTCTGCATGTAATGTTTTCAAAGTTAATCTAAAATAAAATAATCAAATTGTATTAAGAAACTGGGAAAAACTTTCAGGTTCCCTAATTCTCCCTCTCACTTGGTTTTCCCTATTTACCTATTTCTAATGTGGACACGTTCTAGACTTATAAGAGAAATTGACCTTTTATACCTTTCACTGGACCTGGAATAATGTTGTTCATTTGCAGTTTTGACTTCCTGTGACACAGAATATACATGGGTAGACTAAGCAAAAGATGTCTGCAAAGGGTATACGTCAATGCGATGTAAAAATTGTAAAGCCACAATTTATACTTTAATTTTCTGAAGATAATACAAAGTTGAATAATAATTTGGGAGAAAGACCATTGGTACTATAGAAACTTTAAAATCAAAATTTATCATGTAAATTTTAAGTATAGCAAGAACTCAAGGTAAAATTTTCAATGTCTATACATGAGATAATTAGTTGTCTTTGTTTAAATAAAATTTAGTTTTCCATAGTTACTTACCTTAGTTTCTTATATACCTTCTCAGTTATCCAGTTTAATTTAAAAATGTTGAAAAAATTGTTGATCGTTTTAAAGGATGAGTTGCCAACAGCCAAAAAAAAAAAAATTCATAGAGTTCATGTTACTGTCTAAAGTTATATATTAATTATATAATTATCTTTAAAAAACTAATTCTTCGATGATTTATAGTCTCTGAAATATTAGATTAAATTTTAGCTTGTAACTGGCTTCATATTTTAGTAAGCTCTACCTTCATTATTAGAAAATGGTTATAGCTTATTCAGTAGCAAAAGTGTCTAAAAATTCTTACATATTCCATCAAGATATTTTACTTTTTAAATGTCTTTTTTATGCTCTTTTGTGCCATTTTGTAAAATAAGTTGAATCTATGACTCTTTATTTTTTATAGGCCCAAGCTCGTTGTCACAGAATTGGTCAAAATAAAGCCGTTAAAGTCTACAGATTAGTGACTCGTAACTCATACGAGAGGGAGATGTTTGACCGAGCCAGTCTGAAACTGGGCCTAGACAAGGCCGTGTTACAGAGCATGAGTGGAAGAGAAAGTAATGTTGGTGGTGTATGTATATTTTCTTTCTCACTTGGAGTTTTTATTTGCATTTCCTTTTAACCTCAAGCAAGGTATTTAATTTTGATCTATACTGAACACCAAATAGCTGATTTCATGTATGGAGGCATTTCAGAACAGTGTAACATTTAGTTAGCACTTTTTATCTTGATCTCTCTGTATAGCTCCAGGGCTTATGAATTCTAATAACTTGTTTTCAAAGTGGAAATGTTTTGTTCTGACTTTAGAACGATTGTATGTATCATGGCATAGCAAAATAGAATTTGTGAGTTTTTCTATGCACAGTTTTTCAGAATTGTTTTTAGTGTTAAACGATTGGCATTGACTTTGTCTTGTAGTACATAATGTTTTTTCCATTACCTCCATGGAGATTGTTTTGTTATATCTTGTGCTTGTAACAACCATAGAATCCTGTAACTAAAAAAAATACCTTGATAGCTCACTGGCCCTCGCATGCTTTGTTTTAACTTCAGATATTTTAGGCAGATGGCAAGTCACATTTAAAGGTAGTAAAGAAGAGCCAAGACTGGTTTGGCTCAATGGATAGAGCGACGGCTTGGGGACTGAAGGGTCCCGGGTTCGATTCCGGTCAAGGGCATGTACCTTGGTTGCGGGCATATCCCCAAGAGAGGGTGTGCAAGAGGCAGCTGATCGATGACTCTCTCTCATCGATGTTTTTAACTCTCTATCTCTCTCCCTTCCTCTCTGTACAAAATCAATAAAATATATATTTAAAAAAATAAATAAAGATAGTAAAGAAGAGTCAACAAGTTTAATGTATTCTTTCAGAGAATTATCTTTTATGTACATATTTAAATATGCCCTCTGTGTTTGACATTCTTTAGGAACTTTAAAAAAATTTTTTTACCAAAAGTTATTTTCTCTTTAGATTCAGCAGCTTTCCAAAAAGGAAATAGAAGATCTGCTTCGAAGAGGTGCTTATGGTGCAATTATGGATGAAGAAGATGAAGGCTCTAAGTTCTGTGAAGAGGACATTGATCAGATTTTACTGCGACGTACCAAAACTATTACAATTGAGTCAGAAGGACGTGGGTCAACGTTTGCTAAGGTAACAGGGAGTGCTGTTTTTTATATGTGCCCGTAACACTACTGAAAAAATGTACGTGTCACCGGGACCAGTTTGGCTCAGTGGATAGAGCGTCAGCCTGTGGACTGAAAGGTCCCAGGTTCGATTCCGGTCAAGGGCCTGTGCCTTGGTTGCGGGCGCGTCCCCAGTGGGGGGCTGCGGAAGGCAGCTGGTCCATGATTCTCTCTCATCGATGTTTCTAGCTCTCTGTCCCTCTCTTTTCCTCTCTGTGAAAAATCAGTGGAATATATTGAAAATAAATAAATAAAATAATTTAAGTGTCTCTTACTCTACTGATTATCTGCAGAGCATCTACCTAATGCTTAACTAAACTGAAACATTGTAATGTGATGAGATAATGTTTTAAATGTGCTTTGATAGGTTTTTTCCTCTAGCTTCAAGACATTTTGAAAAACTGCCATTCTGTATTTCAGGCGAGTTTTGTGGCATCTGGAAATCGGACAGATATTTCCTTAGATGACCCCAACTTCTGGCAGAAATGGGCTAAAAAGGCAGAAATAGATATAGATACCATCAGTGGCAGAGTAAGTCTTTCTTTTTAAAAATATTGTTTCTTGGGATGATTTGGTAATACTGTTACATTTTAAGGTATTGAACTATGCACTTACCAAAATAAATTTATCTGCATCAATAAATTGATATAGGGTAGTAGAAGGATGACATTTTGAGTCAGACACTGCTTCAATTTCATACTTAGGATATTCATGATAGGTTGTAATTCAAGGAAAGCTTAACTTAGGGTATTACTTATATATTTTGAAATTATAATTTTTTTTTAATTTTCTGTCTTTAAATCACATGTACTTTTTGTGTATCTTTGTTGACTTGGTGTCAGATCCCAGTCATGATGGTCCATTCAGTTGTATCCTTCTTGTGTCATAAGATATTCCATGCTGAGTAGCTGTTTGTTTCCACATTAGCCTGACCCTCAAGACTACAGATTTTTAATGAGCAAAAGACTACATGTATATATCTATGTCCACAGTCCATAACATAGTGCTTAACTTAGAGAAATTTCTTAGTAAAAGTAAAAGGCAGGTAAACTTAGGTTGATTTTGAATTAATTAAACTGAACTGAACATAGTGAATTTACACACTTCTTGCCTTGCTTTTTGTGTGTTTCAGTAAGTTTTGGAAAGTTCTGAAACCTGTTTACATAAATGTTTACATCCTTTGATCAATATTTCTATTCTTAAATATTTCCCTTATTTTGAAGTTTTAGAATAAATGTAGGTCACGAAGATTTATTTTAGCACAACCTACATTGAATTGTGAATTAGGTGAAGAAAATCATGATTCAGAAATTTAGCTTAAAATTATTTTTTATGGTTATTGCAGATGCAAATACAATAACCTTCATATTATTTACAAAGCCAAAATCCAGATTCTTTTTAATTATACTACTGTCCTATCATAAAATTATAAATATATGATAATAAGGGTTTTAAAGGAGTATAAAAGCTTTTAAGTTGATTTGGTATGTTGGTGAAATTATTAGTAATTTCTTTTTCTCACTTTCTATAATTATTTTTTATACAATTGAAAGGAGATAATGTAAGACAGTGTTATAAGCCAAATAGAAAAAGGACGTTCAAGTAATAGCTGTTAAATCTTACAGAACAGCTTGGTTATTGACACTCCAAGAATTAGGAAGCAAACAAGACCCTTTAGTGCCACAAAAGATGAATTGGCTGAATTATCTGAAGCGGAAAGTGAAGGAGAAGAAAAGCCCAAACTCCGAAGGCCCTGTGACCGTTCCAATGGATATGGAAGAACTGAGTGCTTCAGAGTAGAGAAAAATCTGCTGGTTTATGGGTAAATATTGTTTTTAACATCTACTGTTAGTAGGCTGCTTTGTAAAGTTACTGAAAACCAACTCTATATTCTAATATATTTTTACCTTGTTAAAATCAATAGAACATATTTTAAAAGTACCCTGAATTTATATGTTTAACATATATTTAATAACAGAATGATGGGACCTTCTTATGTTTTAAATTATAAATGTATCACTAAAGTCAAATCCCTTGTTCTCAGATTTGCATATTTAGTAATACAAAATGAATAATGTTATCCATTAAGAAATAAAATATACTAGAAATTACTATACCATGGCTCTGCCTTTTACTCATGGGGGAAACACTTCATTAGGTAAATCCTATTAGTGACAAAATGTGTGTATTGCAGTTTTCATGCCATTTATCCATGAGCTGTGTTTTTCTTTAAAATCTGACTGAGGAATCATGTAAACGTACACTCTGTTACCAGGTGGGGCCGCTGGGGAGAGATCCTGTCTCACGGTCGCTTTAAGAGGCAGCTAAACGAGCACGATGTGGAGATAATTTGCCGAGCTCTCTTAGCGTATTGCCTCATTCACTACCGAGGAGATGAGAAGATTAAAGGCTTCATATGGGACCTCATCACTCCAACTGAAGACGGACAAACTCGAGAGCTTCAGAATCATCTAGGCAAGAATCTTCTTTCATTTTCTTTTTAAATTTATTTTTACTTATCTAATTAGTACTTACTTATCATAGTACCCTATAAAATATTGTGGCATTACAATGTTAAAGAACCTTTCATCTTCACCCTCAATTCAATGTTATACTTTTTTTGGGGGGCGAAAGGGGGGGAGTTCATATTGGGCAAACAACCAGGATTAGGAAAGACTCCCATATGAGAGACAAAGTGTAAAAAGAAACTCATAAATTGAACTTGAAGTCAAGGACTATAAAAGGAGAACACAGCTTAAAAAAAAACCCCACATCATTAATGTCTTCAAAGATATTCTTTTTTTAAAAAATATATTTTATTGATTTTTCACAGAGAGGAAGAGAGAGGGATAGAGAGTTAGAAACATCGATGAGAAACATTGATCAGCTGCCTCTTGCACACCCCCTACTGGGGATGTGCTGCAACCAGGGTATATGCCCTTGACCAGAATCGAACCCAGGACCTTTCAGTCCTCAGGCCGACGCTCCATCCACTGAGCCCAACTGGTTTCGCTTCAAAGATATTTCAACTATATGTTGATTTTGAAAGATTAGTAAGGTGTGGTAGAAACATTCACAGCACAAGCAGACCTCTTTTAAATTATAAGTATAAATAAAACAGTAAATAGGATTAAATGATGGATGTGTGATAATTTTGTTAGGGAAAAGTTCAAAAATATAGAACATTGCTGGTTTTATTAGGAAAATTTAAGTATGTGTCTTTAAATATGCACTGTTTAGTTTCCAAACCGGCAAAGGTGAAGAGGACTGGAATGCAAAACGATGTTAACGTAGAACAAAATACAATTTGAGGTGGAAGGCATTGATTGGCATTTTTAAAAGGCCATTACATAATAGAAAAGACCAATCCATAAAAGAAGTATGACCTTGTGTGCACTGAAAAAATAGTCTCAAAACATAAAGACAACATCCGCCAAAATTTTAAGGAGAAACGGACAAATCTGCATAGGGCTTGTATTCACAGTTGTGATGGAACTTCTAGCTGGTAGAATACAGCAAGGAAAAGATGAACGAGGTAAGAATCGAAAGGAGAGGGGACACATGTAATACTTTAAACAATAAAGATATAAAATTGTTTTTTAAAAAATTGAAAGGAGGAATCCAAACTGCTCGAGTAGTGATTGTGAAAAATTGTAAATGAAACAATTCAAGCATCATTGAAGATTAATACAAGATGTATAATCTTACAATAGATTTTACACAGCAATTAAAATGGATGAATTAGAGTCTCACCAAATATAAACCTCAAAAAAATATCAAGAGTAGTCAATACATTGCTGAATTACATGTATAATATAATGTCTGAATATTTAATACTGAATATTTATCCAACATAGGAGTATAAATACGCATGTAATGCAAAAGCAAATTCAGGACAGAGATTCTCTCTGGAGAGGAAGGAGTGAAGCGAACTTCAGCTGTGTGTTATTTCTTCAGTAAAAACGACCAAAGAGAAGATATGTTCACATTAAGAATGGGAATCTTTTATTGTATTTTTGAAATATTTCACAACAAAAATGACAAAGAAATAAAATGAATGTAGCTCTCTTGAATAGGAATCCAGCATGGCTATGCATAATCCATGTTATTAATAAAATCAGTTTTGAAAATCCAGGCCAAATCTTATAGTCTATAGGGGAGCAAAAATAAAGCAAAGGGAAAGGTTTGATCTTTTAGTTTTCACATTTGAAAAAGAAAATGTGTTTTGGAACAAAAAGGAAAGGAGACTCATTTGAGATAGAATAATTATTGGGGGAAGTTGTCTTAATGTGTGTGTAACGTTGACCCATCTTCTTGTGATTGAATCAGTATTGTTACCATTGTCATTTTAAAGATCTTTGTATAGCCAGTAAGGACCTCTGAAAGTCTCCAGAAGTTCATTACATTGGAAAAAATCTTTCAAATTGCAGGTTTGTATACAAATTATCCCTGATTTCACATGTCCGTCTCATTTCTACAGGCCTTTCAGCCCCCGTACCCAGGGGCCGAAAAGGGAAGAAAGTAAAGACCCAGACAAGCTCATTTGACATACAGAAAGCAGAATGGCTTCGAAAATATAATCCTGAGCAGCTACTTCAAGATGAAGGCTACAAAAAACACATAAAGCACCATTGTAATAAGTATGTCGTGGGGTATTTTTAGCACAACTCATTATAAGTTTATTTTTCTAAATTAATTAACAACCTTTAAGCATGCTGATCTTGAGTACAGAGACAGTGTGGTCTAGGACTAGTCCTAATCTAATCTTTCAGAGTATACATCCATAAATCATGGTCCTCTTGTGTCCTTTTCTATCAACAGAGAAAACTAGCCATTGTATCTTTCTTGGATATTAAATAATGATGATTGTGAAGATTTTGGAGAAATCTCTTTGATATATATGGTAGTAATGAGATTTATTTATTCAAAATTAATTATTTCATTATAAAAATTCCACGTACAAATTCTTTCCTAATCTAAACCCCATGGATGGCTTTTCTTTAGTGATTAATACTTTTGTATCTTTTAACTTTTTCCTCATCGTTAGGGTTTTGCTTCGTGTAAGAATGCTATATTATCTAAAGCAAGAAGTCATTGGAAATGAGTGCCAGAAAGTATTTGATGGAGTTGATGCAAGGTAAGTGTAATAACTTGTTTATATTTTTCAGTAACATGATTAGGCAAAAAACTGTAACTGTCTGTATAAGTGGCTCATTTGTCAATAAAATTCACAAGAAGAAAAATTCACCAAACTTAGAGCATTAACCCTTGCTAATTTGTTACCTTCCATTTATTTATTTTTTTAAGTGACATTGATGTTTGGGTCCCAGAACCAGACCACTCAGAAGTTCCTGCTGACTGGTGGGATTTTGATGCTGATAAGTCACTCCTTATTGGAGTTTTTAAACATGGTAAGTGAAAAGCAAAGTTGGTGGACTCTAGTTCTCCTCATTGATTTCCCCTGGCAGCCTTATGCAGTCACATTCACGTTGCTATGTGTGTCATATAAAGCATTCACATCCATGCTGTCTCTCATCACTGCATTTCCTAGTGAAGAATCGGGGGCTATGTTCACTGTGCCCTGCACGTAGCCGCACACAGCTCCCCTCGAAGCAAGACTTCTTACGGGAAGCGTGCTGTGTGTGTTTGATCAGCTTTTCCCCTTTTTCATTCTAACAGATAAATTCAACCTAAACTTTCAAATATACATAGTACCAGGTCATGTACTATTTGTGATAATTTTAGAAAACATGCATGTATCATTTTGATATCCAGTCCCTTTAGTCTAGGAATGTCATTCTTCATACATATGAGGGTGCTGGTATGCATACATCTTCCTTTTATCTTCTTGACTTTGACCATTGGTGACCTCCAGGCTATGAGAAATATAACACGATCCGAGCAGACCCGGCGCTGTGCTTCTTGGAAAGAGTGGGGAAGCCCGACGAAAAAGCAGTGGCTGCCGAGCAGAGGGCCAATGACTACATGGACGGGTATGTGCACCCCCAAGGCACTTCCCGCATCCCTGCCAGCGTCGGCATCTTCTGTCACAGACAATGCAGGCACAGCAGAACTGGAGCCTATGGCCTAGAAGAGCTAATGGAAAGAGCTCTAGGAAGTTAGCGCTTGTCAGCAGAGTAGGATCAGGAGGAGCTAGACCTGCCCCACTCGCTTTTTTTGGATGAGTCCTGTAATTCCCCATCCCTCATGGTCATGGTCATTCGGGCCATAGCACGTTAGGGGTGTTGGAGGGAAGAACGCTACAACGGAAGAGAAATAAAATGTTCCTTATACCACTCATAAGGCCCTTTTATTATCTTACCAACAGAAGAAAGTAAGAGACTGTATGTTAAGGTTAATAATTCCACATTTGAAAGTGAACATGGGAGAATGAGTAAGTTAAAACTAGATTTCTTCTCACTTTGCATGTAACAGTGTTTATGCCAAGGCTAGGTTTCCCCTGGCCAAAGGACAGAGACTTGTCTCACTTTTAAAACACCAGAGTCCTTCCCACAAGATTCCACTTGCTTGTTTTATCAAGAGAAATGTAAGTCCAGTCAAATTATTATTAAATTTGTTGGTGTTTTAATAGGGATGTGGAAGATCCAGAATACAAACCTGCCCCAGCTTTCTTTAAAGATGACATAGAGGTATGCTTTAGATCATATTTTTAAATCCTCAATTTTAATTGTTCTGTGGTTTCTTTTGTGTGCTTTTCCTAACACATAATCTGTGGAGTGGGGGAGGAATGGTAAAAGAGATTAGGAATTTCCGTATTCTATATGAGAGCATGCTAAAGACTAGATGATGCTATAGCTGTCAGGTAGGATTTGCTAGTCTTGGGTGCCATGGGGCTACCAACAGGGATGTTTCTAGCGAAGGCTGCTGGCCAGCAGGTGCTAAAGTAGCTGCCTGGTCTACAGGAAGTGGCGCTTCTCCTACAGTGTCTCTCAAGCAGAACTTATCATGCTGTCTAAGAAATAAAAGATTTAAAGAGCCCACATCTGTTTTCTTAGAGCTAACAAGAGGCATTGAGAGAGGCGGTAAATTTAGAGCTGAGGCAATAAATCAATAACCAACACAGTGGAATACATAATAAAATTTTTTAGTGACAAAGAGAATAGTATGATAATATCTTTACAGTATGAGAAATAGGCATTCCAGGAGAGACCAGAAAGTATAAGGGAGAAAGAAGAATTTTTCCAAATTTGATGAAAGACATGAATTCTCAGATTCAAACAATAATGTGAATGTTGTCAAGATAAATAAAATTAAATCTACTTTATTCCTGCTGGAACTATAGATACACCAAACAAAGAGATGTTAAAAATTAACGAGACAAAAAAAGACCCACCTATAAAGGGATGATAAATCTAACTAAGCTTTTTTAAAACAATACAAACTGCCGAGACTGGTTTGGCTCAATGGATAGAGCGACGGCTTGGGGACTGAAAGGTCCCAGGTTCGATTTCGGTCAAGGGCATGTACCTTGGTTGCGGGCATATCCCCAGTAGGGGGTGTGCAAGAGGCAGCTGGTTGATGACTCTCTCTCTCATCAATGTTTCTAACTCTTTGTCTCTCTCCCTTTAGAGAAAGGGTGGAGGAAAAGAAACCAATTTAAATATAATCATAGAAAAAAATAATTTTAATAATGATTGGTCTAAATATCAAAGTCTATAGAGAAATACGAAGGGGTGAGAATTAATAACAGATTATAGTTTTTAGTTTTTTTAGTTTTGCTAAATAGATCATTTAACAAAGTTTGATTTGCTTTTCTTCTTATATGTATTTTGACCCAATGACCCTGTGACAATTTCTATTTTCTTTTAAAAGGATGATGTTTCCTCACCAGGAGATCTTGTTATAGCAGATGGAGGTAAATTGCACTTAATTATTTAATATTGTAAATTACTATCCTCATGAGATCAAAAACTAATAAATTTTTGTAATGCTTCAAATGTATGTGAAATTTTTATTGAAGACAATTGCAGTGACTATTGGACATACTTGTTGACTGAGAATTTAACAATATTTTTAGGTGCAAGTCTTCATTCAGTGAATTGTTAGAAAACGGAAGCTGATTTTTTTATGTCTCGATTATTAAACTTATATATGAGATTTTATCATTAAAGTGTTAATTCAATAATTCATTCAGCATGTTATTAGTTCCATATGCACATTAGGGAACATTCTACACAGCTTTGCTGTGTGATACCCAGATAGGAAGGCACTGTCCCCAGAGTACACTCATGTCCTCCTGTGAACCCAGGGGAGTCTGCCTCACCCATGTATAGTTCACTGAGAACTGAAGAGGAGATTTGCTTAGCATGAATGATTCCTGCTTGGTGGTGGTATATTTAAGTATAATATCACACCCGGGAAATAGACTACAAGATCCTGCGCTGTATTGGGACAAACTTAAAGATTGTAGCATTATCCTATTGAAACATAAGTTCCCCCCAATGGCTTGTAAAATGTTTTGATTTTAGTTGAGAAAAATTTAATACAGAATAGATTGATTAGAAAAGTTTACAGTATTCAACTTCTCATGGATTTCAATTTGACTTTTTATTGAAGGCATTGAGTACTCACCAGCCAGTAAGATAGATTAGACAGACCTGTTGATACAAGGTTGTATTTTCTGTGCAAGTAGAGTTTGCTTTAAATATATAACATGTGGTTCTTCATTCCACTGTGATTACTTATTTTGAGTTGCTCTTAAAGCTTGTTGTGATGTTTTTAGAGCTATAGTTAAAACTATATTTAATGATGAGAGATTTGATTTGATTTTTCACATAATCAGGTTGAAAGAAAATTTTGGTTTAGAATAGGGAACTGTTGTTACTTTTGTAAACTTCATCACAGTGTTGGTTTGGTTTTTTTAGTCTTTTTCAATTGACGTGAGTTTCTTTAAATATAGATGGTCAACTGATGGAGGGTGATAAAGTTTATTGGCCTACTCAGTCAGCTTTAACCACACGTTTGAGGCGTCTCATCACTGCATATCAGCGCACTAATAAAAATAGACAAGTCCAGCAAATCCAACCTACTTTCTCAGTGCCTGCCAGCGTCATGCAGCCTCTTTATGAAGAAGCCACTCTTAATCCTAAAATGGCAGCCAAGATAGAAAGACAGCAAAGGTAAGATAAAAAATCACACTGTACTATAAGTATCTAAATATAATTGGTAATTCTGAAGGCCATTAGGGTGTGATTCACTTTGTGAAAAGCATCTATGGGTAGAGAAATTGGTCAAAACAAAACATATACACATATGTATAAATATATACCCAAATATGATAAAACTAATAAATATTATTGCAGCTTATGGTTACTAGGCATATGTGTCAGTTCTTCATTCTTTTGTCATGTTTATGACCAGTTTGATGTGAAAAATAGGAAAATACAGAGCAAGCTCAAGAATTATCAGTGAAACTTTGAAATTACATAAAATAAATTCCGTTCTCTTTAAATTGTTATACTTCTATGAAATATTAGAATATATGAAAGACAAACCCATCTATGCTTTATACACAGGAAGAACCCTTGGAACTACTATGTCAAAGGGGCACAAATGATGATAGAACTTCTCACAAGAGACCCCCTTAAGAAAACAGGCGAACATCGCATCCCCAAACTTAACTTCTTAGGAATGATAGAGTACACAGAAAAGAATAGGAATGTTTAGCCATAACCTGGCCCCTTACTAAACCTGATCCTTGGATATTCTCTGGGAGTTGAATCAAGGGTTGTTGGTGGTTTCCTTGATGTTGGTTTTTTGTTTTGTTTTGTTTTGCGTTTTGGTGTGTGTTTTTCCCCCCATTTGCAGTTCATCATTGTAACCAGAGCTTACTTAGTCTGAAACTTTAGATTTTAGCGATTCTAGACATAATTTTCAAATACTACTAACTCTATAACTAAAACAACATCAGCGTTTTATTTCTCACATTTAATTGTGTTGATCAGGTAGTTGTGCTTCTCATGGAATTTGCTGGAAGGTCTGAAGTGGCCTCATTCCCATGGCTGACTGGCTGCCAGCGGGGGCTCCAATCTAAGAGGGAGCCTTCCTAGTGGCAGAGACAGAAGCTGCAGGTTTCTTTTGGGCCAGCCCCAGGATTCCAAAGTGCCACTTCTGCCAGCTTCTGCTGGTCAACAAACATCAACAGGGCCAACCAAGATTTAACGGAAAGAGAAAAATTCTACAAATAATTTGTGCCATCTTTACTCCACCACATACATTTTCCTCAATATGTGGGATCTGGATTAGTTCTCCTAAGATACAGGTTTTATTGCGATACTCAGTGACTCCTTACTTATTAAAGGTGTAAAGTCAACTTCAATTTAGGCATCATTGTGCATTTCTAATTTTATCCACTATTGTTCTCTCAGCCAGAATGACCTCCTCATTATTCAACATTTTATCGCCTGTAATTATACTCCTTTTCCTACTCCCCAGTCCATACCTACTCCATCCTTCAGAGCTCAACACATGTCCAAGCCTTTATTATAGTACTAATTTTTTTCTCAACCAGTTCAGCTTCCAGTACTCTCTGTTTTCTGCACTCTTCTAGCACTCATTTAAATAAATGATTCATTTGTCACAGTAATATAAGATATTATAATGACATTTATTTTTCCCTTTCTGTGTCTGCCCGAGTTGTAAATTCTTTGAAAGTAGGCACTGTGTTATGTTATGTTTTGTTTTGTTTTGCTTTGTTTTCTCTCTATGCACTCTTCCAGTTCATCCTTTTTTGCCATTCTTTTATCACTGTGTTGCAAGGTTCATATGACTTGATTGGTTTCCCATACTCACAGTTTTACAACATCATTACCTTAGTCTTCTTAATGCATCGATATAAAAAAAAAAAGTCACCTGTTAATGTCCTTTAAAGGACTTTCTCGTGCTTTTTCTAATTTACACAATAGTTGTGTGAGTTAAATATTACCCTCTTAAGTATCTCTATTGAATAGTCTAGTAATGATTTTTAGGCAGTCATTTAGAGTGTTCCCGAATCTGTCCCCAGTGTAAACCGTTTCCTTGTCAATCTGGAATACTATCCCCCCAAAATGTAGATTTCTTCCTATTTTGCTTATTTGGTGCCCTCTTTCTTACATGTCCTGCCAATCTTAGCTTGTTCCATCTTAAATACCACTCTGAAAGACTTTATCTCATCATGCAAGGCTAAATTGACCCTTCTTCTGTGCTCTAATAGTCTTTGGTTTCTATTTTATACAATAAACATTTTAAATGTTTTATCTTTTTCCTGATGGTAGGGTCATCATATCTTATAATCTCGTATCGTGGGTATTTCTCACATAAATATGCCAAAAACTATTAAAGTGTTAGATACTTGCAGTGTTTTAAGTGTTTATTCTGGTCATTATATTCAGCATTTTAATAAATGTTAACTTCAGTAACCAGTATGACTTTTTCTTTCATCTGATTCAAAATAGATGGACAAGAAGAGAAGAAGCTGACTTTTACAGAGTGGTGTCTACATTTGGAGTGGTATTTGATCCTGACAGAGGTCAATTTGATTGGACAAAGTTCAGAGCTCTGGCTAGGCTGCATAAGAAAACTGACGGTAGCTTGGAGAAATATCTGTATGCATTCATGTCTATGTGTCGGAGGGTTTGCCGTCTTCCTTCCAAAGAAGGTGTGTATAAAATTTCTCCCCCCAGCCCCCCGTTTTGGTGAAAGAAGCAAAATCATTAAAATTACAAAAATTTTTTTTATTTTATTGAATTTATTGGGGTGACATTAGTTAATAAAATCAGAAATTTTCAATATTATCTAATTCAACAAGTCAGCACTTTTCCAGAATTGTAAATAAAATATGACAAAAGATTCCCCGATTTCTTCTTCCTGTTAAAATGAGATCTAAAGAGAATAAAGGTACACATTGCATTTTGAAAAAATAGCTAGTGTTTTATTAGATTTATGATTCGAGGAGGTAGCAGATGAAGGATAGCTTTTAGTAAATAGCAGTAACTTACATTTTTAGCCCATAAGAACTGAGAGGAGCTATGCCAGAGGGCATATTTACATGCATTATTTTGCAGGCAATGAGGCCTTCACTCAAAGGCCATTTTAAAGAGTTTTAGTAAGATGAAATCACCCAGGGCCTTCAAAAAAGACAGCTAACCCCAGGTGCTAATGCTCATCTAAGGGACTGTGCTGGGGTGTACTTCATGGTTTTTGACGCTGTCAGCAGTTGTTGCTATGTTGTGAGCTGCTGTCTTCATTCTTTGTTGATTAAGAGTTCTGGCTCCTAAAGCCACTGGCTTCCTACTCCTATCTCACAGGAAGTGTATTATAAAAGGACTTAAATTCTAGGACTTGGTTTCCTTCCTCCCTCACCCCCCAGCAGATTTGTTTTCAGTTCACTAAATAGAGTAGCCAATCACTTGATTCCCCAAATAACATATAATTCAGAGTAGATTTTAGTCTTAGTTAAGGTCTGTTGTAACCATAAATGGGGTTGAGAAGATGGATAATGCATAGTACTGGGTCTCCCATTATTGATGGTTGCCAAGAGGCCCTCATTTCCTCTTTTTATCTTCTTAATTCTGACCAGCAATGTAAAGCTATGTAGATAAGTCCATTACATTGATTCAAGTTTTAAAAGAAAGGGAGAGGGTTAGTTACTAAATGATGATTGCAAAGATGTTAGACTTGTGAGTGAGGTTTTTACTTAACTCAGTTTCCCAAACTTCCTCAGTTCACAGTGCCCTTAATGTCTCTTGAGTTTTTCACAGCACCAGAGGCCTAATAGTTCTGTTTAATAAATAATTAGGTTCAAAAGACTTAAAAAATTTCTGTGTCCTGCCCTAACTGGTTTGGCTCAATGGATAGAGCATCAGCCTGCAGACTGAAGGGTCCCGAGTTTGTTTCCAGTCAAGAGCATGTACCTTGTTGTGGGCACATCCCCAGTAGGGGGTGTATAGGAGGCAGCTGATCGATGTTTCTCTATCATTAATTTTTTACTATTTTAGAGAGTTTCTAACTCTCCCTCTCCCTTCGCTGTAAAAAAATCAATAAATTATAAAATATTAAAATTTTTTTTTAAAGTTCCTGTGTTCTAATAGTCTAGAAATTGCTTGAAAATATACCATAAATTGAGTGAAGAAATAATGTTATTTCTTATATAACCCTAGTTACTTACTGATGGGATGTGTGCACGTGTTGGGCACTGTACACCTGTTCAAATCTTGGAAGTAGAATAGATACTCCCACACTCTTATTTGCTGTTCCATATTGATTTTTGCATAGTCCATTTATTTTATTTTATTTATCTTTTTATTTTGAACGACTTTCAGAAAAGTTGCAAAAACCAATCAAGGAGTTCTATAGGTCCTTGCTTTGCCAGAATGCTGACAAAAATATGACATCATGAAAAAAAGTATAAAAACAGCCTGTTAAAATTGACTTATCTGAAGCTAGTAGTTCATACAGTGTTTCCTTTAAATTGTAAGAGAGCCTTTGGTGAGTTCTCTGCAATTGCCTGAGTGTCCTCATGGCGTTAGGGACATATGGACTTACATTTGTTTATGGGGCACTTAATAGTTTTAATTTATATTTAGAAGTGGGATAACTAAGTTTTGCTCTTTGATTAAGGTACAGAATAGTAAGACATGATTCATGAAGGATTTCTTAAAAGTAAACTCCTGTTTATATTAACGTACTTCCAAAAATTCATAGTTTTACTTTCTGTGTAGATCCAATATTCATATATTTTATGGTAAATGATTTTTGAAACTTCTTTTTAAACCTTATATTCTCATTTTAAAAAGAAATCATGGAAACTCAGTGATAATGAAGTAGAGGTACACTTTAGAAGTTGCATTATTTGTTTTAAATCTGTAATAAAGTATTTTTGATGTTAATATCTTTGCTCTGTTTTAATGTAGAATTGGTGGATCCAAATATTTTTATTCAGCCAATCACAGAAGAACGTGCTTCTAGGACTTTGTATCGCATTGAACTTCTAAGGAAAGTAAGGGAACAGGCGCTCCGCCATCCCCAATTGTGTGAACGCTTGAAGCTTTGCCATCCAAATCCAGACTTGCCAGTCTGGTGGGAATGTGGCCCTCATGATAGGGACTTGCTTATCGGGGCCGCTAAACATGGGGTGAGCCGAACGGACTATCACATCCTTCGTGATCCTGAGCTCTCATTTATGGCAGCACAGAGGAGCTACAGCCAGAACAGGATGGCTCATTCGAGGACCGCCACGCCACTCTTACAGCAATATCAAGCAGCTCTTTCTGCCTCTCCTCTTCCCTCTCTCCCTAGGATCCTAGATGCTAAAGGGACTGTTCTAGAGGACCTGAAAGCTAAAAATGAAAACCTTAAAGACGAACCTCAGTCTTCTGAAGAAGAATCCATGTCTTCTGAGGAAACCAGGACACTAATAAAGTCTGAGCCTGTCAGTCCAAAGAATGGGGTTTTACCACAGGCTGCTGGAGAGCAGAAATCTGGCGGAAAGGGGGAAGCAGATAGACGCATGGTTGCCGCCAGAACAGAACCCCTGACTCCAAACCCTGCGTCTACCAAACAGCGCCTCCGCAAAAGAGGGTCAGCATGTAGTTCGGATTCTGACTCTGACTCCGAGAGGTCCTCCTGTTCTTCCAGATCGTCTTCTTCCTCGTCTTCCTCCTCCTCTTGTTCCCACTCTCGTTCAGGCTCCAGTTCTTCTTCTTCCTCCTCTTGTTCTTCGGCATCGTCTTCGTCCTCATCGTCTTCCTCCTCTTCCTCCTCCTCTTCGTCGTCATCAGAAGAAAGTGACAGTGAAGAAGAGGAAGTCCAAAAGCGAGGTATATGCATAAATTGCTGTTGCTATTTTAAGACAGGATTACAGGTGAAAAGGAAAAAACTTGGGTTTTGATAACTTAAGGGTGTTTAAAATTGTTAGCTTAAATGTTATGTCTACAGATATTCTTAGAGAAGCACTATTGCAAAGGAAACGAGAATTACTTTAATTTTCAGGGCATTGCCAACTGAGTTTGTCAAACAAAGATATTAGTGATATGACACAGTAATTTTATTCCCTTGTGATTGCCTTAAATTTAGTGTTAGAGTTTTACTGGAACCAGTTGATCAGTGAACAAACGAAGATAATGTTCTATAACAGCCACCAGGACTCTTTGAGTAAGCAGTCAGACCAATAAGAGTGTCCTAGGCCCTTCGTGGCAGCTGTCCACTCGGGAAGATGCAGGATAGGAACTGTCAGCAGAGGAGTGGGCAGTGGTCCTCTTGTGCAGGCCCCTGGCAGCAGTCCAGTTCGGCTACAAGTAAGTGAGTTCCCATCATGTGGGCGCAGTGGACACTCGGGTTTAAAGAACCTCCAGACCTCCCAGAGGCTGGGCTCTCCCATAGCCGCTGCATAGGCGCACATTCCAGGGCTGCCGCAGGGGCGCCACCCCTTTCCTCCGGAGTTACAGTATCCGCATCGGATATTGATGAGCCTCTCAGGCCAAAAATGGGCTACCAGCCTGTTGTCTACCCGTATTGGGGAAACGGATCTAGACAGTTAAACGAGGGTCAGATTCTTATGCATTAAAGGATGTTCTGTTAACCCTCTGTCCTCAAATTTCTTAGCATCATTTATTTTACTTTTGTGCTAATTTTTAAAGTGAGTATTGTATTCTACTTGAATTTTCCCTTTTTTTGCTTCTAACTTTTTCAGACGTGTCTGAATAATTATATGAGGCTTGAAGTTTATGTACAAAGACTTATGCAGTCTGACTAGACAGTTTCAATTGTCGTTAGCAGGAGGCACCCCTCACAGGAAAGCGTATGATGAAGAAAGCGTAGCATCACTGAGCACTACCCAGGATGAGACCCAGGATAGCTTCCAGATGAACAATGGGACGCCAGAGTCTGCCTACATCTTGCACAGTGGATACATGCTGGCAGCTTCCTATTGGCCAAAGGTACATTAATACTTCCTTGTTGGAACAGTTCTCCTTTTTTCGTATTTTTCTATATTGCTTTATGAAGTAGAAAAATAGGTCACTCAAAATGTAGGATAACGTTTTCGTGTCAGTATTAAAAATATCAAGTACTACTATCAAATAAATTAGATCTACTGAAATGTATATGTTTCTCAATATAACCTTATAATGTCTAGAGTAAAAGAAAATGAATTATTTTGTTCATAAAGAAATTAATATGCAAGTGCTTCCTTATTAAGTGAGTGCTTTCCACTGAGCCTCCTTGGAGAAATTAATCATTGCAAGTTCTGACCCAAGGAGGAAAAAGGTCATTTAAGTGTACGTATATTCAGTGGTAAGAGTTTCGATTAAATTAATACAGTTCTTCTAGAATATGACTAGACTAGTACAAAACTATTTACCTTTGGAAGTGAGGAGGAATAGAGAACTCTCTACTCCTTTATATACTTCTATGTTTGAATTTTTTGTATTATTTTTTTCATTATAAAAACAAAAGTATAGAAAAGTTATCTTTAGGATATAATAATTTTTAACTTTACCAGTGGGAACTTGTGTTTGAATAACTTCATATAGAATTGTGATATGTCTCTGAGAATATGCATTCCAAATACACAGGAATAATTTATGTCTGTTGTTAGTGTTAGATGCATCCAGGCTTGGAGCCATTTGACATCCAAAGGTCTGGCCTAATTGTTAAAATTAAGCTTTGATGTGGTATGCTCTCCCAGGATCGTGTGATGATCAACCGGCTGGACAGTATTTGTCAGACAGTTCTGAAGGGGAAGTGGCCCTCAGCTAGAAGAAGTTACGATGCCAACACAGTGGCCTCCTTCTATACCACAAAGCTGCTGGACAGCCCTGGCGCCGCCACAGAGCCCCGAGAGCCCAGCGCGCCCACTCCGCCCCGTGCCGCCGTGAAGGAAGAGCATGACCAGTCAGCACAGATGTCAAAGGTGAAGAAGCATGTGCGAGAAAAGGAGTTTACAGTGAAAATCAAAGACGTATGTGTATTTTTATTGCCCTAGGGCCTGGTTGCGATTGTGGTGTGCAGCATGCTTTTCCTGCAAATGGCTGCCTGCTCTAACTCTCACTTCCCTCACGTACTTGTTTTCTGGTATTTGGATTATTTTCCTTTTGATATCCAGGTTATTAAACTTGAATACTCTACTAGAGGGATCATCATTAAATATGTTTCTCTACCTATACTTCTGAAAATAGTCCTTCTGCTGATCAAGATGCTTTCTTAAACAGTCTGACAGTTTCTAATGTTTCGGTTCTTCTATATAATCTTTCAATGGTATGTCAGTGCACTTTCTGTTTTAAACATTTAGCATGCCCTGTTTTCAGTGACCTTTTATTTGTTTTCTGTGTGATTTTTGAAGCAGAATTTACTACTCAGTGTCTTACACTCTCTAAAATGTCATTTGAATACGTATATAGAGATGTATGTCCATAGCTGAAAGTTACAATGTACCAGTCATGTGAAAAACTTTGTTTTGCTCATAAAAGTGTGTATAGTGCCTGGATATTTTCCCCCCACTTCAGATAGACGTTGATTTAATGTTTTCTTCCATTGATTTTGTGAGCAAAAGAGTGGTAACTTAATGTTTCAGGGTTACTTCACTTTTTCTAAGTAAAACATTTCTCTAGGTATCCTGTATGAGATTATGTAAATTGACCCTTACTTAATAATGGTGATTGTTTCCCAGGAAGGTGGTTTGAAGCTGACATTTCAGAAGCAAGGATTTGCTCAGAAAAGGCCACCCGACGCCGAGGACGGCGGGCGGGGCCCGCAGCAGCACGTCCCTCGGCTGCGGGAGCTGCAGGTGGCCCCTGAGACCAGCCTCGCCGGTGTTGCCAAGGGTCCGCCCCTGTCAGGTGAGTTCCCTGGTGTAACCACCTTAGTGTGAAGCGTTTCCTGTCATTTCCAAAGCCTCTTCCTTTTATCTGCTCTCCGAATAAAAATTCACTCGTCCTTTAATGTGAAAGCATAGAGGCCAATGTAGATTTGGGAGCTTATATGTTTGGGTGAAAATATCATTTTATCAAGTATACCTTTATTCAGATAAGAGTTCAAAAAGTATTTCAACATGAGGATAAATTATAAATTTAAAGAAAAACACCTAAGTCACACGTGAATGGTGTTTGGTAGAGCAAGTTAAAGTGAGAAGCTTTGGGAAGGTTATAGAGACAGTGTAGTGAAGGCAGCCACAAGATACAGGAATAATTTATGTCTCATCCCTGAAAGAATGGTCTTTTATTCTCAAGGGACCCGGGCAGGGAAAAGATTGATACTGGTGAGAGATTTGTGTCAGATCAGAGCCTGCTTAGGAACATGAATCTTGGTTATGGGCAACATAAAAAACTGAGCTGGAGTCCTAGCTGGTTTGGCTCAGTGAGTAGAGCACATGCCCAGGTTTCGAGGTTGATCCCCAGTTGGGTGTGTGCAGGAGGCAGCCGATCAATGATTCTCTTTCATCACTGATGTTTCTGTCTCTCTCTCCCTTTCTCTCTGAAATCAATAAAACTATATATATTTTATAAAAAGCTGAGCTGGGGAGGGATTGGTTTTAATGTTCATGCAAGAATGGGGATTAATGTAAGACATTTCATTTACATTAGAATAGGAAGCCATGAAAAGTTCTTATAAAAAGAATAGTATTTTTTAAAGTGGCACATTAAATTAAGAAAGTTTATTATAGGTAGAATATAGTGAAAGAATTTTCAAATCCTATAATAATTCATTAATATGCTTATAATAAAACTTACTGTGTGGCCATAATAAAAGCATTTATATGCAGAAGTGATGTTTACCGGTAATTGTTGTAATTAGTTATTCTTTCCCTGTGATTTTGAATTTTTGAAACTGAGAAGTAGGAAGGCAGTTAACTTTTATAAGATTGCACAGCCAACCACAGGACTTGCTCAAAAAATTTCCCCTGAATGATTGAAAATATATTCATACTACGGCAGTGAACCATTTAAAACAAAGATCTGATCCTTAATAATATTTCTTTTAGTAACAGTGCTCTAGATTGTGTAATACTCTTTAAGGAAAGAAACTGATTACTTAATTCTTCTTTCAACTATCATAGTACCTTGTACGTAGAAATTTGATAAATATCTACTTATTGGAATGACTGAATGCATGAAACTGTTTCATTTATATATCTTTCAGACAGTTTTTGTGTGATCAAGTGCCTACTGAAATAAGGAATGAGTGTAATTTTGTAACTGAACAGTTAATGGTGATCTTAAAGAAAATACCTCACCTAGGTTGGAGCAGAATGGACTATGAGAAATTCAGGAATGAGTTCATTGCAATAAAGAGGAACACAATAGAGACAAACCTTTTAAACATGTTAAAAATTGTAAAAAAGGCAGAAGTTCATTTTTCATTTGTTTGAGTTAGGCCGTTTTTTTAAAGTTTAGAAGAATTTAATGTAGAAAAAGACATTGTGGCACAAGAAAGCAAAGCTATGTTATAAAACAAGCTGGCAAAAGTAGGAATAAATGGATTCAAAGAAAAGGGAAAGGTTTATCTTGTACACAAGAAAAGCATGCTTCTCCCTCTAAAAGGGCAAGTATCCTATATAATCAAAGGCTGATATTGGAACATCGGAACCACCACTCGCTATGAGACACAGCTCCTGCGTTGAACATCTGCCCCCTGGTGGTCAGTGTGCTCCCGCTGTGGGGGCTCAGCCAGAATGCCTCCACAGCAGCACTAATGATGTCCAGCTGCTGCCTTAGGCCTGCTCCTTAAGCCAGCGGTTGGACATCTCCGAGACCTCCTGCACTACCAGAGGGTGCAGGCCAGGCTGAGGGATCCCCCAGTTCATGAATTTCATGGACTGGGCCTCTGGTAAGAAGATACGTGAATATCTGAGTAGGGGAGGTGAGTAGTAAGTCAGAGGTTAAAAGAGGCCTAAATTTATAAGGCTCCACATTTTTAAATGACAAATTGTTGGTGTTTTTAGTCATAAGAATTGCTTGATTTAGGACATATAAACTAGAACTAACACTTCTGTGTATTTTAAAAAAGTGATTGCTTTTAATATGTTTATGAACACGATTTTTATCACTATTTTTCATTTTAAATTTGATTAGGTCCTTCCAATCAATGTGCCGCTGGTGCCAATGGAGTTATATTAGACAGCCAGCCTATAGTCAAAAAAAGACGGGGAAGGAGGAAGAATGTAGAAGGTGCTGACATCCTCTTTTTTAACAAAAATAAACCACCTAATCATGTAAGTAAAACCATCCTTGAAAACTAATGATCCCTGAGTGCAAAATTAAACCAAAGAAAGTTATATATTACTGTTTTGGGAATGTTTTGTAGACTAATAATTAGTAAATTAGAAGTACACTACATAGTCTTAGATTGTATCTCAGTATAATTCCACCCTGGCCAAGATTCATGAAAACCTTAAACTTGAAAGATTTTGCAGACTTTTAAACAATTTATTTTCTTGTTGTTCAAAAGGAAATCTTTTAGCAGGACAAAATTAGAATAATAAAACATGGAAACACAATTTTCTTTTGGTGTTTTCTCCAGGTTACTTTGGGCTTACCCACCTCACAAATTACCCCAGGGATAAATCCAGCACTGTCCTATCCTCAGCCCCAAGGCATTCCTGATACAGAAAGTCCAGTCCCAGTGATTCACCTGAAAGATGGAACAAGACTTGCTGGTGATGACGCACCCAAGAGAAAGGATTTGGAAAAATGGCTTAAGGAGCACCCAGGTTATGTGGAAGATTTAGGAGCTTTCATTCCTGTAGGTGATCATTTACGAATCTTGGTTTATGTTGTTTCTATGATTTTACCAAACCTCTAATGATAAAGCTTAAATTCTTACCCACTTTTAATTCAATTTAAAAAAATGAGAATTGTTAGTTTAGCGCTGTAAATTTATAGGTTACGAAATAATATGTATTGTCAGTAAATTATTTTTTAAAAATATATTTTATTGATTTTTCACAGAGAGGAAGTGAGAGAGATAGAGAGCCAGAAACATCAATGAATGGGAGGGGGGGAGTTAAAATATGTACACAGATAATAATTCAATAAAAAAATATTAAAAAAAAATCAAAAAAAAAAAAAAAAAAAAAAAGAAACATCAATGAGAGAGACACATTGACCAGCTGCCTCCTGCACACCCCCCACTGGGGACGTGCCCGCAATCAATGTATATGCCCTTGACCGGAATCAAACTCGGGACCCTCAGTCCGCAGGCCGACGCTCTATCCACTGAGCCAAATCGGTCTCGGCAGTAAATTATTATTAAAACTATTGTGTGCTGGTTGCTATTTTAAAAGATTTTCTTATTGCAGCAAAGGAATCTTTATTAATTGTTTAAACTTGTATCCATTTATTATTTTTGTTTATTTTTCACTGCAAATGAACTTTATATTGTAATGTTTGGTATAATTTTGTTAAGATTTTAACAACACTTTTAAAAGCAGCTTTTATTACAATAAAGAATATGAACTAATAGCTAGTTTAACTTTCCTAGGATACTTGAATGATTTCTTGATCACATGTGCTATTGTGATATATATATATATAGCTAAATAATTATAACATGGTTTATGTATACTGTAACAGGGATATGTATAAAATGTCATGGTTGCAAATAAAAGAATGATTACTCTATGTAGGCAGAGTAAAGTATCTGGGGAAAGACAGAGGAAAACACAGTTGACATGTAACGGACGGATCATAAACGATTTACTGGGCATTTGACCATGTTATTATAGAGGAGCATATTCTAGGCGTTACAAAACAATTCTGAAGAGAGTCAAATGAAGATAGGAGTGTAAGGCATATACATAAAACAATGACCAGTCTGATATTACAAATTTGTGAGGGAATTTGTGGGGGAATAGTAACTGGATGAAAAGGTCGAATTAGATCCTGGCTGTGATGGAGTTGGTATGCCACGCTGAAGAGTTTGAGCATCAGTCCCTTTAAGTGTTCTGATTGGCTGGAAGGAGCTACAAACATTCAGCCCTGTTTTGTTGACAGTTGCAAAGCGAAGCAGCATGGAAAGAGTTATTTTGTTTCATTTTTTATAGCAAAGGGGGAGATTTATTGAAGAACAAGTATAGACTCCCACAGGGGAAGGGGGAAAGGGTTCCAAAAAAGCTTTTATTGCAAGATTTTGCCTCTCACAGGCTGCAGGATCTTGAGGGAGATGAACTCTGAGCCTGGAGTCTCATTTGTAAAATAAGAAGAATGTCTTTCAGTATTGTGACGATTATGTGAGAAGAGATAAGAAAGTCTGTCTGTGAGATGACAAGAAGTGAAAGCCACTAGTCCATGTAGCACTCATATAAATTGAGTCAGAACCCAGAGAAAAATCTGATGTTTTAGGTGAAATTTAGCAGGAAAAGAAGGGAAACTCTCTACAATTTAGAGGAAGCTGCGCCAGCATTATTGGTAACCTCTTTAAACAGTTCTGTAGGCACACAGTGGTCTTGGAAGACATTAAAGAAGGAACTAGCAATATCTTTATGCCGGGAGCCTACTCTCATCCAGGATGTTCATGATGCATTATCCTTCTGATGGCCGAGAATAATGTTTAAATTTGTCATTGGAGGAAAAGATTGGTGCAATAATTTTTAAAGTCTTATTTAATATTGTTATATTAAATATAAAAATATTTAAAGATTACACATTTTTAGAGTTTAACTACTGGATGAATTCTCCTATATGAAATATTAAAGATATAACATGGAAGATAAGTTATATAATAAATGACATATCTTCATTATTACCAGATTAAATTACTTCACCAGCCTGTTTGCACAGTTTGCACACATGAAGATTTTAAGGCTCTTTCTGCGTCTTTTGTTTTAGAGAACACAGCTCCATGAAGGGAGGCCCAAACAAAAGAGGCATCGCTGCCGAAACCCCAATAAGCTAGACGTCAACAGTCTCACTGGGGAGGAGCGTGTCCAGCTGATTAACAGAAGAAATGCCAGAAAGGTAGTTACATCTTTGCTGTTCTTTTCTGTGAATTCAATAAGAGATCTCTCAAACTCTATTTGTTATGCAGTATTTTCTAGCAGGTCCGGAAATGGGTTGAACCTAGCAGATTTGTGGGGAAAGGTGTGGACTGTAATTTTATATCTTTGGTTAAGCTGTTGAACGGAATAAAGAAGGCACTTTTCCTAGCTGTGCCTGAGCTTTGATTCTCCAGTCCAAGGCAGTGGTTCTCCACAGGGGCAGTTTTGTCCTCCAGGTACTGGGTAATGTCTGGAGACATTTTTGATAGCCACCCAAGAGTAGTGAGGTGGGTGTTGGGGCGGTAGCAGGGAGAGGGCAGGGGGAGGATGCTTTTGACCTCCAGTGGTGGAGGCTGGTGATGCTGATAAACTGTGGGCAGCACATAGGACCACCCACACCACAATTCTAAACGCCTCTAGTGCGAAGGTGGAAAAACCATGATGAAATGGGACAGTTCTCTCTTCACAACGTGACAGACTTACGTTTTTATCACTGTGAGTAGTGAGGTATAGTGAGAACTAAAATTATATACTTCAAGTCCTTAGCACAATACCTGGCATATAATAATAATATATATTTATGTGCCAGAGACTCTATGCTAAAGCACTTGTATCTTTTTGTCTTCATAAAACCCTATGGGAGAAGTGTTATTCTCATTTTATAGATAAGAAAACTGAGGCTCAGAGAGATTTATTGATTGGCTTAAGTTTCCTCCTAACTAGGCTATACTACCTATCCAGCATAGTTAAGTACACAGTAAATGGTAATTATTTATTTTACTACTCTAGTTATTTTACTTAAAACATTAATAATTTAAATTTCCTTGTGTTTATACAGGGGTGGGCAAAAGTAATTGATAGTTGTGAATACACAGAACAGTTTATTCATGTATTATTATTTATTAATAATGTATTATTTTCCATATGAACAATACCCTGAATAGTATTTTAATAGTCCTTATGAGTTGTGGTAGTCCTTTTTAATATAATAAAGATTGTCAAAGGTTCAAAGAATGCATGTTTTAAAGAAATATAACTGTATAAATTCTGAACAAAAGCAAGACACTGTATACAGAAATATACTGTATAAATTCTGAATAAAAGCAAGTGTCTCCATATGTAATAGAGTTTTACGTAACAGTCTTCTTGTTTACAGGTTGGAGGTGCATTTGCTCCTCCTCTGAAAGATTTATGTAGATTCCTGAAAGAAAATTCAGAATATGGAGTCGCTCCTGAATGGGGAGACGTTGTTAAACAATCTGTGAGTATTTCATAAACACTAACTCGGTTATCATTTAAAAAGTTAGATGCCATTTAGTTTTATCCCTGAACAATGCCGCAAAGAATAATCACAGATGTGGGGAAAGAACTACATAAAAGTCATAATATAGTATTAAAAAGTTGGGAATATGCTAATAGTTTACCCATATGTTATAAAACCATGCAAATATTTGAAAAAATTGTATCTTAGAGGCACATTAACGAGAAGGCAGAGAAGTTCACAGGCTGTTAAATGGGATAGTGGTTAATCTCTTGGAATAGCCAGGCCTAACCACGAGGTCAGTGCTGAGTGAACAATAGCTGTTATTTCTGTAGGTGTCCAGCGGAAAGTACAGGTTATAGTGGGGAGCGGTCTCGGTGTGACAAGGTCCCGAGGAGACTGGCGCACCAGGCGGGCTGTCTGGCACCCGCTCCCTTGGCCCCTGCGGCTTGCCGGTGTGCAGACAAAGCGGTATACCGTGAGGCAGACAAAAGGTGGGATCGGGAGGGCAAACAGTTCAAGATTGCAGCCCAGAATTTATTTCTCTCAGCATATTTATGCAGTTATGATTACTTAAGTATCAGGTGAGCATAAGCAATTTTATTATTAGGTCTGCACCGCTTTTTCTTGCCAGCCTTTACAGACTTGCCAGCTTCCCTCTGACCTGCCTCGGGGCTACAGCCAGCTTCCTTGTTTTCCCAGCCATCCGGCTTACTTCCCTTTTCTCACACTCTGTCTGTCTCACAGGATCTTGCTTTGTCTGCAAACTGGCAAGCCTCGGGGGCCAAGGGAGCGGGGGCCAGACAGCCCGCCTTGTGCAACACTGTCTCCTCGGGACTTGTCACACCGAGACCGCTCCCCACAGTCACACAACTGTGTGCAGAGTGACTCCATTTTCCTTTAGAATTGTAGAATCTGGGTTTATGTACAAAAGAAAAACGGAAACACACATTCTGACACATTTGCTGTGGCTGTCTCTGAATGGTGAAGTTGCATACTTTCGTTGTTTTGCTTTTTGCTGTGGAACCTAGTGCTTATATACAGAGGACAAATAAGTTGTTCCATTCAAAACACAATGTAAAAACAATCCTATGAGATGGCTAAACCATTGTCTACAACTGAGCGGTCACAGCTGGTAGCTTGTAGGCCGGTGTGGCTATGGAGCATTTGAAATATGACTTGTCTGAATTAAAATGTGTTGTGAGAGTGAAACACTGGCTTTGGATTTTGAAGACTTGGTTTAGAAAAAAGAAAATAAGGTATCGCAGTAATTTTCACAGATTACATATTAAACTGATAATATTTTGCTTATATTATGTTAAATAGATTATATTACAAAAATAATATTATCTATTTCTATTTTACCTTTTAATGTTGCTACTAGGAAATTTAAAATTGCTTATGTAACTTAAATTATCTTTTTGTTGGACAGTGCTGGTCTGAAGGTACTAAACTCCTAAAAATTCTAGGATTTTTAAGTCTGAGAAAGTCAGGGAGAATAATAAGAAAGTATAGATTGTTCTCTATTGTCCTGGACTTGACGCTTTCCAGTCTGTAGGTGCTGCTGCAGTTCTGAGCCAAGGGGTTTTCCCTTGTTGAGTGTCTTTTTCAGTTTTGCTATGTTCCTGATTTCCAAAGTGATAGTCAAAAGATTCCTATGAAGCCTCTCATTTTAACCTTACCCACCCACTCACTTCCTCTGTCCTTTCCTTATTGTTATTCCAGCTTAGAAGAGGGGCACTAATTTAGTCTTCCAGAACAGTTCATGATACAAAACAAGTAAGGGTGTAGGGAGTAACCCTCAACAAACAATTTCTTTGGACTTCCCATTTTCTAAAATTATTCTACAAATGTGTGTGTGTCCTTACGGAGGAAAGCTAGAAGGCTCTCTGCTCTCTTATAGCATAAAATGAGGCGGAAGAGCTGTTTCAAACCACTGAAAATAATAAGAAATTAGAGTATCTCTTGCATGATTGATTATCTTATACATACAGAGCTTATTAATAATTATCTATTTTTTAAATATTTTTTTATTGATTTTTTTACAGAGAGGAGAGGGAGAGAGAGTTAGAAACATCGATGAGAGAGAAACATCTATCACCTGCCTCCTGCACACCCCCTAGCAGGGATGTGCCCGCAACCAAGGTACATGCCCTTGACCGGAATCGAACCTGAGACCCTTGAGTCCACAGGCCAACGCTCTATATCCACTGAGCCAAACCAGTTCGGGCAATAATTATCTACTTTTAATAGGTTACTGGCATCATAAGATAATAGCTATCGATTTTAATATAGCTGTTACAATGATTTTCTTTTTCAGGGGTTTCTTCCCGAAAGCATGTATGAACGGATCCTCACTGGCCCTGTTGTGCGAGAGGAAGTGAGCAGGCGAGGGAGGCGGCCCAAAGGTGGAATCACGAAGGCGGCTGCTGCGGCGCCCGCCAGGGCCTCCGGCGTCGCAGGCAGTCCTTTGTTAGCCAATGGATTACTTCCAGGTATGGATCTCACAACTCTGCAGGCCTTACAACAAAACCTACAAAACTTGCAGTCACTGCAAGTGACCGCAGGGCTGATGGGAATGCCTGCCGGCCTTTCTTCTGGAGGAGAAGCTAAAAACGTGGCCGCCATGTTCCCCATGCTGCTGTCAGGAATGCCTGGATTACCAAATCTGTTGGGCATGGGCGGACTCTTGACAAAGCCTGCAGAATCTGGAACAGAAGAGAAAAAGGGCAATGGCTGTAAGGAGCTAGAAGGAAAAAAAGAAAGGACAGAAAGCCAAAAGTCAGAGAATGGTGGAGAAAACTCTGTGTCAAGTTCTCCTTCAACATCCTCTACCGCCGCCCTAAATGCGGCTGCAGCTGCCAACTCCCTAGCTCTTAACCCGCTGCTCCTCTCTAACATACTCTATCCAGGGCTTCTCACTCCAGGCCTTAACCTTCATATTCCAGCCTTGTCCCCGCCCAGTACTTTCGATGTACAGAAAAGCAAGAGCAGTGGCTTAGGCTCGCCTAAGTCTGTGGAAGTAAAGGAAGAAGATTCCAGAGTTAGCGATCAGGAAGACAAAGGGGGCACTGAGCCGAGTCCCCTCAATGAAAACAGCACAGATGAGGGTTCAGAGAAAGCCGATGCTTCCTCTGGATCTGACAGTACCTCGTCGTCATCCGAGGACTCAGATTCTAGTAACGAAGACTGATCCCCAGACTATGCTTAAATTATGAACTGGCTTTGGATTTTTTTCCCTTTAATTATCATTGTAAATACCCCAGTGTGGAGTGCATCCATAACTTACCGAACATTTCAGTTATTTGTTTAGAAGTGCACACTGCTTTCAGAGACATTTTGCATGTAATATTTCTTAAGGTTCATAAGTTTTTGAACTCGTATGTACTATCAACTACATAAAGGTGTAAAATTACAACAAAAGGCATTATAATTTTGTTGGGGGTTAATTTTATGAAAATTATGCTCAATAAGAGTTGTATATTTAATATATTTGCAGTGAACACAGAATACTTTATGCATATTACTGATTTAATTTGAATATAGTTTTACAGCCTCCTTGACACCTATAATTTACAGATCAAAACTCAGCAATAATTTGGGCAGCTAATGAATGTCATGAAAGCTGTAGAATCTACATCACCATTCATTGCTTTAATTACATGAACATGCTCTAGTGTTTTGATGCACTGCTGATGTTTCCAATTCAGGTACAAGTATGTTTGGAAGAAGAAATAAGTTTCCCAATCAGCCAATTTAACTGGCTACCTGTTACCTCAGCTGAGTTAGTTTAGGAAGTTTACATTCGTTTCTAATTCTATACTTGTTTTCAGGGGTTTTTTAAACACATCCTCTATATCATGTTAATCTGGCAAGAAATATGACTTGCTTTTCGCTGAACTTAACTCTGGTATTAGTGAAGTCGAGTCATAACATAATCCTGTGTCATGTGACTTTGGCACCCGCTAGACACACCGAGTTTTTACTTCGCAAAGTCTGGCCTCCCATTACAAATAATTATATCTCAGATAAGTACTATCTGCTTCCCAGGGTTCTGAAAAGGCAAACTCTTGACATGCCACTGAAAAGAACTTCCAGCACAGCATACTTCATGTAAAAGGATTGTTCGTTCGCTTCCTTTGTGTAGATTCCTGGTTGTGTTTTACGTTACGGTCATATTCCACAATGAACAGAGAACAGCGGTAAAGTGATGTGCAAACAGTCTAAATTCACCTTGAGTTTTTTCTAGGTGTAAGCAGACTGCATGTTGCCCAGAATCAGTGTTGGGTGTTCAGTTTATATTAAATGTACTGAGTCGCCCATTTTGAAAATGCACTTTGAATAATCTCAAAAAATAGGCGAGTTATACCTGTAAACCACAAAACGAAGCCCAAGGCTTCTGATCATTTTCTTCGAGCTCTTTACTTACCATGTAAAATTTGTCTGATCTTTGATTTGTGATACAGTTCCTCCTTCTAAAGCTGCTATTATTCAGACAAAGGAGAGGTCCAGGTTTATCTGCAAATACATATAAAACAAAGAACTGAATGGGATGTAAAATACCACTTATATCCTAAGGAGAGATAGATGTTAGCGTTCTTCTGGTACTTGAATAAGTCAGTGATAAAGTTTGCGAGGGGATACCGTTAGGGTGGGAAACGTACTCCACTTGTCTTTCACAGGAAATAAAAACCACTTTCAGTATGTTTTGATTATAGAAATCTATTGCTTTGTCATGAATTAAGCAATTATATTGGATTTTACAAGACATTTACCAGTAAATTATGTTTCTCGGTATGTAAAGTAACTAGCTCCTTATTAGAGAGACAGTGTTATATGTATTTACAAAAGCTATGTAAGTTCCATTGGGATAGTATTGATTTTTGTATTTTTCCAAAGTAGTACATTGAATTGCTAGTCCTTTATCCAATGTCTTAGCAATAGTCACCCTACGGCCCCTCCAAAAGTACGTAGTAATTTTTTATCATGAAAACAATAAGTTATACACTTAGTCTCTTCCCTTTGCAGTATTGCACTTTTGTTTAACCAGAGCACACCTTTGAGATAGCCAAAGTTTTTCTCACACAGTACACTAAGTTGCCGATGAAGTATGTCATCACTATCCAGAGCTCCCTTCCCTCACTCTACTTCTACCCACATGATCTTTATTACTTTACCCAATTAAAAAAGAAAAAGAAAAAAAGCGGGGGGGGGGGGCCCCTAATCTAATTTATATCAAATTTATGAGATAAAGTATTTTCCTAATTAATGCTCAAGTGAATTTGGTTACCATCTTAGTTATTCCCTTTCTATGTAATAAGGTAATTGCCGTTTTAAAAGTATTAAGGCTGATATTAACTTTAAACATTCTCTTGAGTTTCGAGACACTTCTATTATTGGTTAGGGGAAGGTTATCCAGCTATCAGGTTTTTGTTTTTGTTTTTTTTTAAATAAAGAAAACATGCAAATATGGTTGTAGAGAGTTAAGGGTTATAAGGAAAAAAATCAGTAGAATTACTTGATACTAAAGTTGCATTTGAAAGGATCTCCAAGTATGTGTTGGTAGTGACTAAAAGAATTATAGCTGTTATTGCCTTGTATTTACAGTCCTCGTTTCAGGTTTCATGATACAAGTCTTTTTCCAACTTTTCTTTTGGACATTTGCAATATTTACCAGTTGTGTTTTGTGTAGTCTGAATTTGCTTTCTGTAGTTGAGCAAACGTCTTAAAAAGTCATTTGTAATTTATTAAATTACTTTCTATGATGTTCTATAGAGCAAATGGAAGTTTAATTATTTTTTATTAAACATATTCTTTGACTACCCATGATGTCAGCCTCTGTACATGACAAGATTTCTTTTTTTTTTTTTTATTGAATTTTACATAGTTCATTTATCTTCAAAGTTATGAAAGCACCCATAGTCCTGAATCTTTAAAAGGAAAGTATACTTGGGAAGAATTTTTAAAAGGAAGAATTTGGTAATAATTATATCCACAACATTATTATTTCCTTAAGTTTTCTTCCCCAGGATCTTGAAAAATAATCCAGAAGGACTCAGATATGCCTAACCTTGAAAAGGGGTTCATTTGGAAATCAGTAAATATTTTTTTTATGTAGTCTTATGACTCTCAATTCATAGCCATTATTGGTAGTGTTTTTTGTCAAGATGAAAAGACTAGTTTTTTCTAAAGTAAAACAGTGGAGTCTCGTGATACACTCATTTAACTTGAACACTTTCAACTATACTTTTATGCTTAGAAAACCTCTTTTTCTTTTTTCGTACAATATAGCATGTAAACACAAGCCAACTGCTTCATCTAGCGCTAACCCCGAAGGCCGGTAATCCACGCTGATGCTGGAGGAAGACGTGGCGGTGGCGGTGCTTTTGAGAGAAGATACACTATACACTTATGTGTTCTGTATTTTGTGAGCTGTAGGAGGGAAAAGAGTGATATTTGACTACAGGTAATCTTCACCTTATACAATAAATTGAGACCTTCTTTAATCCCTACATAATTGTAACTACAGTACATAAGCTATTTATTTTTAAGTGCAGAAAAAAACACAAAGAAAAAATATTTAAGTCATTCATTAAATCCACCCTGGGATTAAAAATACTGTTGATACAGATTTTCAGTCTTTTTTTATATGTATGTTCTGTACATGTAGTGGGCTGACGGGTGCCCTACAAAAATTTATGTCAACGAAAAACCTCAGAACGTGCGTGACCTTTGAAAATAGTCTTGAGAGATGTTATTAGTTAAGATGCTATCTTGATAGATTAGGGTGGGCCCTTAATCCAGTGACTGGCATTCTCCAAGTGAAGACAGGGAGGGGGACAAGGCTACGAGACAACCCCCAGTGACTGGAGTGATGTGGCTACAAGCCAAGGAACGCCAAGGCTTGCCAGCAACCACCAGATGCTGGGAGAGGCGTGGAACGGATCCTCTTTCAGAGCCTCCAGAAGCAGCTACCCTGCCAGCACCTTGATTTTTGGACTCCTAGCCTCCAGAATAAGTTTCTGTTTTAAGCCACCCGGTTTGTGGTCATATGTGATGGTAGCCCTAGGAAACTAATACACTTTCATATTAAATCAGTATTACATGGGGCATACTATTTACTCTTCTGCCCTTGATAATACTGACCTATGTCAATGAGTATCCTGCAATGTGATTTTTAATATGAATAATTTAGTATTGGCGCATACTGATGTAGTAACTTATTTAACCATGTACTTAAAAATAGACATTTGGGTTTATATATGCCTTTTTTTTTTTTTTTTTTTTTTGCATTTACCCCTAATGATTTTCTTAATCCCTAAAAGTGAAAATACTGTGTTTTTGAAGAGTTTTGTTTTGCTGAGCTTATAATGATGCTGTTAGTAGCGATTTATACTACCATTAGCAGGGTACATTTTGTGAATGTTGATTTACCCCAAATCCTTACCAATACTGTGTATTGTCCTTTGAAATAACATTTGCCAACTTATTAGGCAAAAATAACATCTTGATGAATTTTTAAATTCTTTTTCTTAGTGAAAAGCAAGACATGTGTATTACAGAAAATCTGGGGAGGGGGAAGGGAAGTAGGGAAAGCACAAAGTAAACAACCTCCTCTTTCCCCCCCGCCCCATAACGCTGTACACTCAGATAACTGTTCAATGTTGGGTCATTTTTCTTTGCAGATACATATTATATATTAATAAGAATGGATGGAGTTATACTGTACCTACCATTTTGTAACCTTTTCTTTTTTTCATTTACTATACCATGATTTTCTTTCCATGTCATTAAAAAATCTTCCAAAACATTTTTAAGTACTTTCTTATTCTAATATACAGATGCAGTATAATTTATTTAAGGCCAAATTATTGAGCTCCTCAACACACACACACCACAGAGTTTTAAGGTCTCTTGAGATGCACTCATAGAGCTCCCTGAATTTCTGTTTTATGTTTACACTTGACAATTACTTGCTCTAGGTCTGCTTTACCCATGGGGTCATAAGCCCTGAGGGCAGAGGCCATGCTTGTCTTATTCATGACTGTACACTCTGTGCTGGTCACTGTACTTGACATACAGTCAACACTGACTAAACATTTGTTGAATATTTGGATGGATGGCAGACTTTGGCTGAGTGAGTGAGTGTGTGATGGCATAATCAGAACCTGAGAACCAAACTTCTTAATGACCAATACTGAGTTTTAATTGATATGTAATTGACATTGTACAACATTCTGTATAATAAAAACCTAATATGCAAATCAGCTCAACAGCAGAATGAGTGGTCGCTGTGACACTGACCACACTCAGTGTAGGAGCTGCCCCCTAGTGGTCAGTGCACTCCTATGGGGAGCGCTACTCAGCCAGAAACCAGGCTCTAGGGTGGCAAGTGCAGCTGTGGTAGCTGGAGCCTCTCCCACCTCCACTGCAGGACTAGGGATGTCCCACCGATGGCTTAGGCCCACCATCAGTCAGACATCCCCCGAAGGGCTCCGGACTGCAAGAGGGCACTGGCTGGGCTGAGGCTCCCTGCCCCCAGAGGCAGAATTTCATGCACCAGGTTATATATACACACAAAATCCTGTGTGTGTGTGTGTGTGTGTGTGTGTGTGTGTATAGTGAAATAATTACCATAAGTTTAGTTAACATCCATCACCACACAGAGATACAAAATTTTTTTGGGGGGATAAGATTTTTAAGTTCTCTCTTAGCAACTTCCAATACAGCCCTGTTCAGTATAGTCAGTATGCTATCCATTACATCCCCAGGACATATAAGTTGGGAAGTTTGTATCTTTTGACCATCTTCCTATGCCTCTCCCTCTCCCTCAATCTCCCGGGAACCACCAATCTGTTCTCTGTACCTATGTATTTGTTGTTTTTTTTTGTTTTTAGATTCCACAAGTGAGATCATACAGTATTTGCCTTCCTTTCTGGATTATTTCACGTATATATAATGCACGCAAGGTCCATCCATGTCACAAGTGGCAGGATTTTCATTTATATGGCTGAGTAATATTCCATTGTGTATGTATATATTTTTGTCCATCTGTTGAAGAACACGGGTTTGCATGTCTTTACTGTTTGTAAATAATGGCACCATGAATATACAGTACAGGTTGCAGAAATTTCCTCCAAGATAGTGATTTTGTTTCCTCCAGGAGTGGAATTGCTGGATCATGTGAAAACTTGTGTCACCCAAAAAACATGCACATGCAAGTTAGTAGCAGCTATGCTCATAATCACCAAAGGCAACAACCTGGATGTTTTCAGGATAAATAAATGTTGGGACACAGATGAGAGACTTGGCAATAAAAAGGAACCAACGCTGGCACATGCAGCAGCACGAGTGAATCTGAGAGGCATTATGCTAAGCTGGAAGAAGCCCGATCAAGGTTACATAATGTATGATTGCATTTCTATGACATTTTGGAAAATAGAGAACCATGGGACAGAAAACTGGCCAGTGGTTGCCCGCGGCCGTGTGAGGAGGGATCACTACACAGGGGTACCAGGAAAACTTTGAATGATGGAAATGGCTAGTGTCTTGGTTATGGTGGACATGACTATTTTTCACACTTCATAGGACTGTGTACTACTTGAAAGTGAATTTTACTACATGCAAATTATACCTCAATGAGTCGGACCTAAAAGAATAAACAGAAGGATACCTAAAAATTAATTTGCACACTTTTTCTTTATTTTTATTCTCACCCAAGGGTATGCTTTTGTTACAGAGAGAGACTGCCTAGAGATGTGCACTAACCCGGAACTGAACCCCCAGCCTTTTAGTGTATGGACTGATGCTCTAACCCACTGAGCCACCCAGCTAGGGCAGTACATACATTTTTGATGACAGGAAATATGGAAGATTCAATACAATAAGATAAAATTTTATTGATATAGTAGGATGGGTATACTAGGTAAAGGAGAAACAGGGATGATATAAAATTACTAATAGTTAAAAGTTTTGTAAACGTACTTTTAAAATGGATGATAGTATCAAATTACTATACTAATTAGAATCCACTGGCTTTGAAAATATTGGTATTAACAAGCAAAGCATATTTTTATAAAACATTTGATGGCTTATTACCATTAATTTTATTTCATTCAACTTTACTAAAAATGGTAAACAAATTTTACCTCTAAGCAAATCAAAGTTTTGTTCTAGTAAAACTGTTTTGCTGGTGTACAAAATAATATTTTTCTAAAATTTAGTATCCCCAGCCTAAATATAAGGAAACTACCGGTACTAGAATTTCTTATGAACTTACAAATACTTATAAAGCAGTTGTACTTGACCTTTGTTCTTGCCCGTGATCACCTTATCTCAACCATGAAAAAGAAAATCCAGAAATTGTCTCTGAGTGTCCTGTTTTCTTTCTCCAGATCCTCCTCTCCGTTGCCAGGCATCCTCACTGTCTCCTGTTCCTGCTAAAGTTCCCTGAAACTCGGGTTTTTGCCCAGTGTTTCTTTTCCTCCGTTCACATTGGTTTCAGGCTCCTCAAGCATGGAAATGTACCCTATACTCATTTATATACCAAGCCTATAGATAGGAAAAGAGAAAGCAAAATAAAAAGTATTAATAAAAAGGCATAAAGTTAACTGGGTGACCGAGGGTGGGGGCAGAGGAAAGAACTGCTTTCTAAAAATCCAGTAATTATTTAAAAGGCTCAAATGCAATGCAAACTTAGGGAAAAGCTAGAAATGAGGAGCGAGGCCGAAAAATGAACTTGGCAGACAAGCCCTTGCTATTCTTATTTTTTAACATTAGGACACCGAGCTGTGTCCTAATGTTAAAGCTTTCTGGGAACAGCTTGGCTATGAAACCTCATGTCAATGCTCCCTGGATGTTTTCTTTTCGAGACCGCCCTGCTGCGTGGCTCTCGCGATGCGGGACACGCCTACCATGTAGAGAAACCGCTTTAATCTGGGCCCAGGCGAGACTGCGCGAAGTGGTCATTGTGAAATGCTTTTTGACCCGCGTGGGCCTCCGGCGCGGACTACATTTCCCTGCGGGCCCTCCTCGGCGCTACGGGTGCCGACGTGAGGTCACGCGCCGTCGTCCGCGGCGCAGTCGCCGTGCGAGCGGCGGAGACGGGCGGGCGCTTCGCGGTTTGAATGGCTGCGGGCCCGGGCCTGCAGCTCCCCTGAGGACCGGCCGCCCGGCGGTGCGCCATGCCATCCGGAGGCGACCAGTCGCCGCCGCCCCCGCCACCGGCGGCGGCCGGCTCCGAGGAGGAGGAGGAGGAGGAGGAGGAGGAGGAGGAAGAGGAGGAAGAGGAGGACGACGACGGGGAGGCAGAGGACTCGGCGCAGCCGACCCGGACGCCGACTCCTCAGACCCAGCAGCGGTTCGACGAGCTGTGCTGCCGCCTCAACATGGACGAGGCGGCGCGGGCGGAGGCCTGGGACAGCTACCGGAGCATGAGCGAGAGCTACACGCTGGAGGTGCGCCCGGGGCGGGCCGGAGGGCACGCCCGCCGGGGAGCGGACCTGTCCGCCCCCCCATCCCCATCCCCATCCCCATCCCCATCCCCATCCCCATGCCCATTCCCCCCCCCCCCCCCCGATCCCCATGGGCCGGGCGCCCCGCGGGCACCCCGACCGGCCCCGGCGTGGGCACCCCCGCTGCGCGCATTGGGCCGGGAAGCCTGGCTTTTGCAAAGCTCCCGGCGGCTCCGGAGGCGGGCCCCGTCCTGATGCTTTTCCCTTTGGGGCTCCCAACGGGGAACACCTGTTGCCCTAACGCAGCCCCCGGGAGGGAGGCCGGGGTCGTGACTGCACCGTGACAGCCACCTGGGCGGCGGCGGGAGCAGGTGCGGCGGCCGAGGCCGCGCGGGGACCGGGCGGGACTAGCCCGTGTGGGCGCCGCGATTCGCCCGAGGTTTTTTGTGTGTTTGTTTGTTTGTTTTTTGTGGGGGGGAGAGGTCCCTGGTCTCCTCCTTCCGATCCTTTTCTGCGGAACCAGATCGCCTGTGTCCGGGCATGGCCTCTGCTTGGGTCGGCGCGCGAGGTGTCAGGGGCTGGGCTCAGGGACGTGGGAACGCGGGGAGCCGCTCCCAGCGGCCGTGAAAAGGGGGCCCCGGCCCCTTTGACATGAGGAAGCCAGGGCTGCGACGGCCTTGAACCCCTTTCGGCCACCCCCTCACCCCCTCACCCCCTCACCCCACCCCCGACTCGGCCCCGGGCTCCTACAGTCCCCGTGGTTTGGGCTCCTGGCGGTGCCCCTGTCTGCGGACGGAGAAAGACGCTCTCTGTAGCCAATGAGGATCGAGGCTGGCAAGCCCCGCCCCTCCGCGGGCCAATGGGAAGCGACGCGGAAGTGCGGGTTGTTTATCAGCTGTTTGCTTGCCCCGGGACCCTGCAGCCCGCAGACGGGAAGCCACGTGACTTTCACAAGTGGTTTGACAGGTTTTGGAAAGAGGAGTAAGGCTGGGGAGGTAGGCCCTGGGTGGAAAAGCCTAGCCAGGGATTGGAATACGCCGAGTCGTTTTTGCATTAATAGGGTTATTTTTTAAATATGTTTTATTGATTTTTTTTTTTTTTTTTACAGAGTGGAAGGGAGAGGGATAGAGAGTTAGAAACATCCAGGAGAGACAAACATCGACCAGCTGCCTCCTGCACACCCCTCACTGGGGATGTGCCCTGCAAACAAGGTACATGCCCTTGACCGGAATCGAACCTGGAACCTTTCAGTCCGCAGGCTGACGCTCCATCCACTGAGTCAAACTGGTTTGGGCTCATTAATAGGATTTTAATTCCATTGTTTTTTTGTGGGTTTTTTTTTTTTTTTCCTTCCCATTGTTATGTGGACAGGAAGAAACAAAAGCTAAGTACTACAGTGGCTTTAGTATGGGACAGATCTAGGAGATTTTGGACAACTTACTTAACCACTCTAAAATCAGTTTTGTGATATGTACAATTGAGATATTTGTATCTGAGTCACAGAGCTGTTCTGGAAGTTAAATGAGGTAGGAATAGGTAGTTTCTGGCACATCCAGCACCCGCAGGGACAGTGCTGTAGAGTCGACCAAGATACTTAGGTGATCTGATTGAGCAGGCCATGTTTCTGTTCATTGCCCAGTGGTTTCTGGGGTCAGGCAAAGAGAAGAATTCTTTTGGTGCTGAGCTTCCGTGCCTCCCAATAAGCTCTTATTGTACCCTCTTGAGAATCCTGTAAATTACATAGAACAAGCGTTATCACCATGCAATTGGGGTCTTTAAATTCATAGAGAGGAAGTCCGGTGTTCCACAAGCAAGCGACAAAAAACAGATGGTTAGTAAGTTATTTTTGAAAATGAGTGACTCCTTAATTTTTTATGACTTTAGTCTCGGAGTCTTAGCTCAGCATAGCCAATAGATTAGTATTTATTCATATATTAAATATTTTTTTGACCAACTGTTCTGTGCCAGGCACTATTGTAGGTGCAGGGAATAGATTGGGGCACAAAACTTAAACGCCGCTGGCTTGTGGAGCTTGTAGTCAGGTCCGCTACCAGGTGTAAGAGAAGGCAATACTTACTACAGAATATGGCTGCAGAGTTTTATCTTCTGATTTTTTGTATCTTCCTGTACTTCATACCTGTGGCTCATTCCATTCTCGCAGCCCGCCCTCAGATAAGAAAACTGAGCCTCGGTGACGGTTAAGAATTTGCCCAAGGTGTTCTGCTCCCAGGCCGGGCCTCCCCTGGTACAGGTCCTGACAGAGCCGGGTGAATGTTATCGCTTTTTTTGCCCTTGAAAGTTCAAAGTGAGGGAACACAGACCCCTCCTCTCAGCAGAAAATGGCCCTGGCCAGTTTTCCCAGTGCTTAGAGCGTTGGCCGACGGGTCATGGGCTCCATTCCCAGTCAAGGGCGCGTACCTTGGTTGCAGTCTCATCTATACCCTGGTCCGGGTGGGAACCAGAGGCAGCCAGTTGATGTCTCTCTCTCTCACGTGGATGTCCTCCCTCCGTTCTCTCTGAGAAAGTCAATGGAAAAAATATCCTCACGTGATAAAGACGAGCACATCCATGAGGGCCGTCACTGGAAGTACCCACAAACACATCAATATAAATAACACTTTGAGATTAAACCTAAGAATTTTTATATTGGAGAAAAAAAAAAAAAAATATATATATATATATATATATATATACTAGTAGCCCTGCGCATGAATCCGTGCCCCAGTAGCCCCCTCTGCTCCTCCCCCCCCCCCCAATAGCTTGCTGCCCTGCCCCCTCCTGTAGCCCTCGGTCACCCCACCCTCCTGCTGATCCGTGATCCTGATCCCGTCGTTGTGCGGCCTGTCATCACGCTTCACAGCATAACGACCATCTGCATATTGCATCTTTATTATATAGGATAACTCATTAGGTAACAATTTTCACTTCTTTTTCTAGGGAAATGATCTTCATTGGTTGGCATGTGCCTTATATGTGGCTTGCAGAAAATCTGTGCCGACTGTAAGCAAAGGGACAGCTGAAGGAAACTATGTGTCTTTAACTAGACTCCTGCGATGTTCAGAGCAGAGGTAACTATGCTTGAACTTGAAAAATAGTGTGACTAATACAGCAGGCGCTTGTATGAAGAGTTTACTGTTAGGAGGTGATCTCATCATTCTGTCCTATTGAAGAATTCTAAATAAGGATATTGAGAAACCTTCGGAAATACTCCAGATTGAAAAGTTAAATAAAATATTGCATGCTGTTATTTACATGCACAGGACTTGTATAGTAATATATATGGAACGTGTACATGTTTCTAAGTTCCTATTTGGTATATAAGCAGCACTGTTATAATCAGTTATAAAAAGGGCCAGATAATGCTTTTAAGAAGAGGCAGAAATGCTTTTCCTATTGGTTGTGTAATTAAATTATTTTACTTACTATTTGTGTCTTGTGGGTGAATTTTTTTCTATGGCTTTTTGAAGATTGGTGGGAAAAGGATGTTTGGCATTTCGGAAGGTAAATATTTCTTGTCATAATTTATGAACCTAGTGATTTTTTAAAAATCACTATTAAAATAATTACCAAGAAATGTAATATTTAGCTGTAGTCTATTGACTTTGAACTGACTCCATTCTGAGTAATATTTAGGCCTAAGAACAAGAGGCAGTGCATAAAGAGCTGAAGTCAAAGTAAAAAACAAACAAAAAAACAAACCAAGCATTTCATACTCATTAGGTTGGAGAAATTTGAAGTCTGATAATACCAATATTGGTCATTATATAGAGAAAGAGAAACTATATTACTGGTGTGCATTGCTGGAGAATAAATGGACAGATCACTTCAGTGGGAAATTTGGCACATTTCTGGTAAAGTTGAAAATGCACATTTCTCTGACTCAATTCTACTTCTGGGTAGCTGGTAAAGAAATGCTTATGTACAAGAATGTGCTCATTACAGTATTTTTGGTTATAATAAAAGTTAGGAACCTCAATTTCAAATGATTGGGGAATGCAAAAATTCATGGTAGTTCATCTGAAGGAATACGTCTAGCAGTTAAAATGAATGAATTGATCTACATGTATCAACATTAGCAACAGCATTGAATGAAAAAGCAAGTTGCAAAATGCTACTTATTATATAAAATTATAATCACTCATACAAAAGATACTGCTTACTGTTTTTGGATACAAGTGTATCCAAATAGTAACTCTAGTAAGTGGTGGGTGGGAAAGAGTCAGACTAACTTTAGAATGGTGTTTCGGGAGAGAAGAGTGGGGAATGAGATTGAGGGAGAGTCCAAATGGGAACTTTGGCTGTTTCTATAGAGCAAGCAGACACGGCCGAATTTATTCACTATTTGTGAAATCTGGCAGTCGGATACATGAATATTCGTTGCGTTACTCTGGTTAATTATTTGGTTTTTTTAAATCAATTTTGTAAATAAAACCTAGGGTACTATGAGAATAAAAGTTGATTCAGAAGATCAGAGAAATCATTGTATAGGAGAGTAAGCTAGTCAGAGGCAGGAGTTTTGATTTTACTGTCTAAAATTAAAGTAATTCAATGAATTAGTTTTGATTTAATTGCATTTGTATACTTGGGGTAATTGAGAAAAATGTCTTTTATTTTTAATATTAGCCTAATTGAATTTTTTAACAAGATGAAGAAATGGGAAGAGATGGCAAATCTACCCCAAGATTTCAGAGAACGGACTGAGAGACTCGAAAGAAACTTCACCGTCTCTGCTGTCATTTTTAAGAAGTACGAGCCCATTTTTCAGGACATTTTTAAATATCCTCAGGAGGAGCAGCCTCGTCAACAAAGAGGAAGAAAGCAGCGGTATGCTTTTCTCTCTGCTGGCTCGGGATGCGCGTGTGTCTGTCTGCCACCGTTCTGATCCCTTGAATTTTGTCCTGCAGTTTATTTTGCTTAGTCTTACAAATGTGACTTCATAAAGAACATTTTCCTCCTGTAGCTTTCTTCTAATAATAATTTCTTGCTTTTCATTGCATATTAACCATGAACAGTTTGGCTACTTTCATATTTCAAAATGTATGAAATCCCTTTTCATACGTTTTCATAAACTTTCACTTTTCACTTAAGCAACCAAATATGCAAAAGTCAGAACACAGATATTTTCACCAAAATATTTAACTTGGGTGTAGAATTTGACCGCTTGATTTTCTATTACTGACAATATTTACTAGTATGTCATTTTCTCTATTATAATATACCGACAATTCCTGTTATTTTACTTTTATGTCAAATTGAATACTAAATAATCCCCATGAAGGGGCTTCTCTGTGTATTTTGATATTTAAGACCAATCAAGAGTCCAGAAGATGGATTGGGGGCATCAGTGGGGAGCAGAAACTTACGAACTCGTGCTTTCTGATCATGTCTGGAACGCCTGCACACTTAACTTTGACCCAATATTTTTCACTTTTCCAGATAGATAAGCACAATTATGGGATGCAAATCCTCTACCTTTACCACAGAGGCTTTTTTTTAATAAAGTAGAAATGGAAATTTGTTCCTAAAATGGAACTAGAGAAATGCTGACAAGATAAGTAGGGGAAAGGAGTTAATGTAAGTGAGTGAATAGCGTTTGCTTCTCTTTTGACATAAAAATTTCCCCATATTGTGAAGGATGCTTGCAATAGTAAGTAGCTTTTAAAAATAGAACAAGCTGTACATTTTTATATGATCCCACTGATATGGAAGCGGCTCACCTGGCTTCCTTGTATTTTTTTATTTTTTTATTTTTTGGGGGGGGAATTGACTATTTACAATGAAGTATTTTGAAGTTTGGGTAGAGATCTGTCCTGAGTCTGAGCAACACTGATGTGATCATGTACAGAAAGATACAGATTATTTTCTTCCTTTGCAGTGTTGTAGAAAATAATTTCAGATTGTGCTTTCTTTGATGTTTATTAGGGTATCTATACCAACTAATCTTAAGAAAATTGTAAGACACTTTATTTAAAAATTTTCCATACATATTTTTACCCTGTATACTTTTTATTAGTACTTTTGGCTAATAGTAATAATAATGTATACCATTTAGTGAGTATTATGGGATAGGGACTCTTCTAAGCCTTAAATGTACATTATTTTAATGAATCCCTATGACGCGTTTATGAGGTGGATACTGTTGGTAAAGGTGGGAGAATAAGCCCTGGAGGGGTTAAGTAATTTGGCCAAGGTCACACAGTGGGGCTGTCACTGCAGCTCACATAGTCTTCCTGTATGTAGAGCCCGTGTTGTAACTGACTCTACAACGTGTATCGCACACAGGCAGCCTTTGGGAGCGTGCCACTGAGTACTTATTGAGAATTCACTGTGTAAAGTGCTTCGTGAGGTGTATCGTGGGACACAAGGATTTAAAAACAAATCCAGTCACTGTCTTTTGAGAGCTTACTGGATAGCGGGGAGAGGAGGTGTACAAAAATGCAAAAGGCAATAGACAGGCAGGACTTCGGAGGCACAGCAAACCACTGGGTCTGGGTCGCTCAGTAAGGCTCCGGGGACTAAGCAGAAATAGGTCTTCAGTAGTGGGTAGGATTTCTGGAGGTGAATTCGGAGACAAAATAGCCCCCTCCTTGTTCCGTTTCCCTTCCCTTGGTTTCAGTTACTTACGGTCAACTGCGGTCTGAAAATAGTAAAATTTATAGGAAATTCCAGAAATAAAGAATTGCTCAGTTCAGATTGTGCCGTTTTGAGTGGCATGATGAAATCACCTCTGTCCCGAGGGACGTGAGTCACCCCTGCGGCCAGCTTCCCCACCCTGCCCAGTTACAGTCTCTGGTTATCAGATGACTGGCTTGCTAAAACCTTAACCCTGTTTTATATAATAATGGCCCAAAGGACTAAGTCATGCAGGCAATTCAGATATGCCTAGGGAAGCCATAAAAAATGCTTCCATTAAGTGAGAAGGTATGTATGTATGTACCTGTAGGAAAAAAGCATAGCATGTGTAGAATTATGTACTTTGACAGTTTCAAGACTTCCCCCAGAGGTCTTGGAAGAACCCTGTGCCCATAAGGGGACCACTATAGCGAGGATCAAACCCCCTGAGCAGTTTGCTCTCGGGTCTTCACCTTATAGAGCCGGTTTATTTATTTATTTATTCGTTTAATATATTTTATTTTTTACAGAGAGGAAGAGAGAGGGATAGAGAGTTAGAAACATCAATGAGAGAGAATCATCAATCAGCTGCCTCCTGCACACCCCCTACTGGGGATGTGCCCGCAACCAAGGTACATACATGCCCTTGACCGGAATCGAACCCGGGACCTTTCAGTCTGCAGGCCGACGCTCTATCCACTGAGCCAAGCCGGTTTCGGCTAGAGCCAGTTTTTAGAGCGCCTTGCGTGTTAAACTAAAAAGTCTGCCTCTTCCCTTGATCAAAACGAGATCGATTCTCACCTGCCTGAGGTCGGGAAGCCGCTTTCTAAGGCAGGGCGCTGGCAGTTAGTCCTTGCTGGGGCTGGTGAATCAGGTCCCGAGAGCCAGTGCGGGAGCCAAGCCTCAGACTCCCAGTGCCTCCCATCGGAGCGCTTTATTAGAAGGCGTGTAGTGGGATGTGGATGCGACCGATGTCTACACCCGAGCGGGCTTTGAGCAGGAAAGCCCAGCCCAAAACAGGTCTGAACCTCCAGGCAGACAGCTTGGCAAAAGACAACAGGTCCTCTGAATAACAGGAGGACAAGGAATGACAGGAAGCCCAGACTTGACGTTAAGAAGGCCCATTGTGACTTGAGATAGCGGGGAATGTGTTTAGCGACAGGGTTTACCTCCCTTCAGCAGTGGCCGGGGGAAAACATCGGGGACATAGCTGACTGCATGCTGGGTCTTTTTTTTTTTTTTTTTTTTTAATATATTTTATTGATTTTGTACAGAGAGGAAGGGAGAGAGATACAGAGTTAGAAACATCGATGAGAGAGAGTCATCGACCAGCTGCCTCTTGCACACCCCCCACTGGGGATATGCCCGCAACCAAGGTACATACATGCCCTTGACCGGAATCGAACCCGGGACCTTTCAGTCCCCAAGCCAACGCTCTATCCATTGAGCCAAACCGGTCCCAGCTGCATGCTGGGTCTTAAAGCAGCGTTCGCCCTGCTGGTGCCACTGAGGGTACTGCGGGTCCTTGTGGGTTTTCTGCGCTGCCTTCCGGGCCTCCAGAAGCTTTTGTGGTTATCTGGAACCTTCTTTCTGAGCCGGGCTCTTCCCTGGCTCCCAGCTCATCCTTAATAGGATGGGTGGGAGTAGAACTTCTTACACGCTTTCCCTGTGAAGCGACCTGCTCTCACAGCGTCTAACGGGGGTCTTGTGTCTCACCCGAGGTAATCATTTGTGGTGTCTCACGAATTCTTCTGTTATCGTCTGATTTCTCTCTCCCCACAGGCGTCAGCCTTGCACCGTGTCTGAAATTTTCCAGTTTTGTTGGGTGCTTTTTATATATGCCAAAGGTAAGAAAAGTCATAATTATTTAGATGCTAGTTTATTTAAATGTTTGGACACTACTTTTGTCAACCTATAATGTATACCAGGGAAAGGTTCTCGCTGAAAATGTCTCAATGGTTTTATTCACAGGCTCGTTTTTTTTTTTGTTTTTTTTTAAGTATTGCCTTTTCATAAAAGTCTTGGGTTTCTTTATAAGATCCAAAACTCCTCTTATTAAATGGAAAAGTTTAAAGTTTTAAGAACAATGATTTTCTAGCCAAACCTATTCTTCTGAATTATGGACTGAAAACACATTAGTGTGTGTCTGCATTTTTCAAGTCTTATTTAGTTGAGTGGGACTGAGTATCCTCAGTAGTTCAGATTGCTTTCTGCATCTTATTCAGATAAATATGCCTGACCAATACCTTTACATACAATTTATTTCCTCTCCCTTTTTTCTCATTTTACTTGACCTACCCAAGGTCCGCATTCAGTAAAAAAAAAAAAAAAAAGAAAAGATTTGATTTGTTTTGTCCTGTCTGTGTTTCTCAGTAGAAATGATTCTTATTAATCTAAAGAAGAAAAGGAAGTGCAGTCACATAAGTCACATGCTTTTTTTTTTCTGGACTCTATAGAATGAATGCCTTTGGCATAAAGATAGCCCAGTGAAATGCAAAGTTAAAATAAAAGTCAGAGCTGCAAGGAGTTTCATAAATAAAAGAAATTCTCGTTATTAGATCAACTAGCCCACCTTTACTTACTTTCAAGATTAGGAAAGTGAGCCCCGGAAACAAAGCTGGCATTGAGCTTTGTTTCATGCTGGAAGTGAAGGCCCTCCATCCAGAGAGGACCAGCACCCCGTTGGTCTTGCTGTTAGACCTGTCAGATTACACTGGTCCTTCCTGGCTAGCTAGGAGAGCTCTCCCTTCCCCCTCTGGGCTGCATGCTTCATCGGAAAGAAGAATCTTCTGTCAGAAGTAAGCTCTTCGATCTTTACTTTCCAGCACTCTTAACTATTTCTTTATTTTTATTTATTTATTTATTTATTTTATAAACTTCTTTTTAAAAAAATATATATATATTTTATTGATTTATCACAGAGAGGAAGAGAGAGAGGGATAGAGAGTTAGAGACATTGATGGGAGACAGACATCGATCAGCTGCCTCCTGCACCCCCCCCCACTGGGGATGTGCCCGCAACCAAGGTACATGCCCTTGACCGGAATCGAACCCGGGACCTTTCAGTCCGCAGGCCGACGCTCTATCCGCTGACCCACACCGGTTTCGGCTCTGACTATTTCTTTAGAGGAGACGGGGGGATAGGATCACAGCAGGAAGTAAAAGGCTTAGAGCCTGCAAACGGCTGTCATGCCGGCTGCAGTCCCGGCTGCCACGTTGGCCTGCTGTGGCGTGTCTTCCGTGTGATGCTTATCTGGTCACTTGTGGGCAGGTATGTCTGACTCCGGGTTTTTGTTTTGCTTCTGCCTTTTATGGCAGAGTGTGACTGAGAGGCAGCGTGCTATCGAAGTCGAAGTCATTTGTACAGAATGGTGTTGCCCTTGTGTGGATTTTGGTCTCACCTGATCCACGAGGGTGGCATGTGTTTTGTCTCTGCAGCTGGGTTTTACCTTATTCATTCAGCCTGCAAGTGCTTCATCTGAACAGCCTTTGCTCCCTCACAACCAAGACTGTGGTCCTTGTGATTCTCTAGGATCTTTCCTATGAGAGCAGTGCATACCAGTTCGTGATGTCCGTATTTGGGGGAGATGTAGCCACCTTCATGCTCATGGCTTTCTCTGCACCCTGCGCCACCCACACGGTCTCCTCCTTGCTCAGTGAGCCCACTGTGTGCCTGTGTTGGCTTCCTGTGGCGAGCACAGGCCAGGACAGGCCCGGGCTCGTCCTCCCGAGGGGCTGTGTGGTGGCCCACATCCTCTCTTTCCCGTAAATAAGCCAACGCCGGAGGTTTCGCAGGTGGTTTTGTTGACTGAAAGGTGAACTATCGCACGGTGAGATTTACCCCCGAGCTGGCATTTGAAATGTGAAGCATGTCAGTGGGGACAGTCCAGGAGTTTAGCTTAGATCCTAATCTTCAAGGGCGGGCAGCGCTTCTCAGAGGCCGCAGGGCCTTTTCCTCCTGCGGCCAGTGCAGCCGGCGCCAGCCCGGCGCGCAGGGCGCTTGCTCTGTAGCTGGAAGCCATAGACGCTACCACTTCCTGTTTCACACCCGAGGAACTGGGTACATTTAGTGCTAGCCGTATCTAGAGCAGAGCCGAGCCAGTTTCTGTGGTTATAGCAATGTAATTTTTTACCTATTAATCATCATTTGCCTGTCTCGCAACGGAAAAATATTTTTTCTCTCATTAATTTATTTAAGTTGACTTGTTGAATGTTTCCATCTGTACAAGATAGAATTCCTCAAGAGTGATGGGGCGGTAAGTGGTAAGTTTACTCGGTGGGGAGGAGAGAAAAGGCCTGAAACAAAGCTGAGTGAGTGTGCGTGTGCGTGTGTGCGTGTGTGCGTGTGTGTGTGCGTGTGCTTTTGTGTGTGCGCGTGTGCTTTTGTGTGTGTGCGTGTGTGAATGTGTGTGTGCGTGTGTGTGTGCGTGTGTGTGTGTGCACGCGTGTGTGTGCGCGCACTCACATGCGTACATTGGGTAGGCATGAAGTGGGAAACTTGAGTTTTAGAAATATTTCGGATGTCTGGCAGATATTTAAATTGAATTCATTTGACGTTATAAGAAAGTAAAATCAACATGAAGCATATACCGCATATGCAGTGTTTAATGAAAAAAGGATATGCTCAAAGTTACAAGTCTACAACTACTTAATTTCTGAGAATAACAAAACTGGTTACTGGCTGGAGAAATTGTTTTCAGTGTCGGAGTTCCACCAGCACTGCAGAAACGACATGGTTTCACTTTTCCCCCTTCGTTATGAGCATCAGCAGTTTGTGCGATATCGGCTCTAGATCTTAAATATCTTTCATTGTGATCCTGTCGCTTTCATTTGTATGAGTTTGTGTTCATACGCAGAAAAATATTTTAATACCTACTGTTAGGAGTCTGGTTATAGGTTATGGTCTTTATAAAATACACACATAAAAAAAATTACATGAATAATTTTTTAGCTGTTCACATGTAAGTGATTCTCTTGATTTTCTTGACAGAAAAATATTTTCATATAAAACAATTACTTGCAGTTCGGGATCATTTATAAAGTTGTTGGTGTTCTGAGTTTTCCAAAGACAGACCAATGATTATAAAATGTTGGGCAGCTAATGGGCAGTAAATAAATGCTTGTTTAATGAATACTAAGTGAACAAATGGCATTTTTAGTAAAGTTTTAATTTTCATTAAACTCTAAGAAACTCATTAAACTGTAAGTAAGATTTCAGGATGTAAATTTGCCAAAACACTTTGTGTACCTCTTGATTCCGTTTTGTACAGGGTTGTGACGTCGTTCTCACTAAAGGAAGGGATCCTTTTCGGCACACTGTAGAGTTGATGCGTTCTAACTCTCTCCCTGTAATTATACAGGCAATTTCCCCATGATTAGCGATGACTTAGTCAACTCCTATCACCTGCTGCTGTGTGCTCTGGACCTAGTCTATGGAAATGCCCTTCAGTGTTCCAATCGCAAGGAGCTTGTGAACCCCAATTTTAAAGGTGAGCCTGTCCGCCGAAGACTTGGACGGCCCACGTGTCTCCGTCGTGCGCACTCTGGGGAGCTTGTACACAGCGTGGGTTCCCAGCCGGGGCTCCCCCTGCGCAGTTCGGTTTGTTACACGCCACCTGCATCTCCGTCCTGTGGTTCTGCTCCCCGCAGGCCTGTCGGAAGATTTCCACGCCAAGGACTACAAACCTTCCTCCGACCCGCCCTGCATCATTGAGAAGCTCTGCTCCTTGCACGACGGCCTGGTTCTGGAAGCCAAGGGCATAAAGGAGCACTTCTGGAAGCCCTACATCAGGAAACTCTACGAGAAGAAGGTTGGTGAGCAGCCCCGGGCGGTGTTCTCTGGGAAAGAGTTGGCTTACTAGGGCGACTGAGGGATCTTCTCTTTCTTCGTAGCTCCTCAAGGGGAAAGAAGAAAACCTTACAGGCTTCCTGGAGCCTGGGAACTTTGGAGAGAATCTGTGAGTACTTCTGTTAGAAAACTGTCTTTGTGTTTAGAGTTGTGTGCTTAGAAAACCTCAGCGTGTGCTGTGGTGATCAGCTGTTACTCCAAGAACGTTCTCGAGTTTATTAGAAATTGTATTGCTGCTCTTGAGAGCTTTCGTAGTTCGGCTTTCGGATCATAACTTTTGAAGTCCATTCTTTTGGGATGTACAGGGGGCGCACGGGAGTTCTTAGGTCTAGGGAGGTGCTGGGGCAGTGGGGAGAGGCAGTGAGGCTTCTCGCCGGAAGCTGGACGGACTGACCAGGCAGAACGCGCTGTGTGCGAGGGCTGAGCACGGCACAGAGGCCCCTCAGCTCCGCAGGGAGAGCTTTGGGGGATCGTTACGTGGACGAAAGCAGGAGCAGACGTGGCCTTGCCCACTTCCCACAGGAAAGCCATCAGCAAGGCCTACGAGGAGTACGTGCTGACGGTCGGGAACCTGGATGAGCGGGTGTTTCTCGGGGAGGATGCGGACGAGGACCTGGGGCTGCTGTCCCGGTCCCTGAGCGCCGGGCCGGGCGCGGAGCCCACGGAGAGGGCGCAGGTGAGGAGCGCCCTGCAGCAGCAGCTGGACAAGGTGAGCGGGCGGGAGCGGCGCAGCACACGCTCAGGGTCCCAGCCATCAGGGTCTGCGGTCCTGTGTGCGTTCTGCCTGCTTCCGTGGTGAAAGAGAAACCTCCCATCACGTTTACCTTAACTGAGTTATCTCCATTTTTTAAAATGTTTTTTTATTTATTTTTAGAAAGAGGAAGCGAGAGGGACAGAGAGCTAGAAACATGATGAGAGGGGGAAATATACTTTCTTGAATATTAAAAAAAAATACTCTTAAGCTATTTAAGCCTTTAAGAGTGTGTTGGAAAAATGAGAAGAGGTGCTTTATTACCATACATATTCATGCTTACATTCTGGGACATCAGGTCATGTCTCTTTCGTGTGTATGTTCAAGAACGGTGACTCGCTCTGTGTGAAGCTGTGTCCGCTGGGGCAGCTGTGCTGGGCTCAGGGGCCTGGGCGAAGGCGGGCAGGAGGGCGCTATTGTGCCCGGTGCCCCCGCACCTCACCGTAGTGCTTAGCCTCTCTCAGAAGCAGATGTGTCGTTAGGCGGGCTTTTGTGCAATCCTGCATTTCACTTGGGCCAGATTGATTTGACAATCTTGAAGTATTCACAAAAATAGCAGGAGGTGCTAGCTGTTTCTCAAAGATATTCTGAATTGTCTAATGCTTGTTTTTGCCTTCAAGCTTAAGTTTTGAAGGAGGGAGTCATAGGGCAATATGCCTTACCTTAAAGATTTAACTTCCAAGAGGCGAAATTTCAGTTAGCTGAAATGCAGACTGCTCTTTGACACATCTTCAGGGGATCATGGTGGCTCTAGGGAGCCATGTTTCAATCCCAAGAATGGGGATACATGCATCCCTAGACCTATTAAAAATACAAAGTCTGATTGCCTTCAGTTTCCGTTTGGGAAGTAACCGAGTCTTTCTGAGCTAAAATAGTGTTCTTTCTTCCCGTTAGTCTAAAGCGCTTAGAATCTCCACGCCGCTCACGGGGGTGAGCTACATTAAGGATAACAGCAGCCCCTGCGTGACCCCGGTCTCCGCGGCCACACACAGCCTGAGCCGTCTCCACACCATGCTGGCGGGCCTCCGGAACGCGCCCAGTGAGAGGCTGGGCCAGATCCTGAGGTCAGTGCGAGCCCTTCCTGCCTTCCCAGTTTGGCTGTGGACTCTCCTAATTTTTTATTTTAATTTTTCACTACTTGTGCCTTAATGTCCACATTAATAATCTTAGATCAGTTGTTTGCAGAAGACATAGCAACGTAAGATGTATGGTTAGAAGCTCCATCTTCCTCAGTGACTTAGTCTGTCCATGCTGCTCTCACCGAGCACGGAGACTGGGTGGCTTATAAACAACAGAGACCAGCACTAGACCCTTTAGGATAAAGCGCCAGCTGTTCTATCTTAAAATTCCAGGGAAGGGGGATCGGTGAAGATGGTGGTTCTCAAACACTTCCGAAGGGTGGGTCCCACTGGAGAAGGTGGGCAGTTCCATGCTTAGCCAGTGTAAAAGCACTCTGACTTCTGTAAACTCTACAGAACACCCGTAGCCTGAAAGGGAGGTTAGTCCTAATAGTTTATGATTGGATGACATGGGTCTTTCAGGTTTTATGACATAAGAAGGCCCTAGGTACACATATTAGTAATTCCCCACTCATAGCTGGAATCATTAAATAGTAAGCTGACTGATTTCCCTTTACGTTTTTATGAAGTCTCCTTTTTTCATAAACGTGATGTAATTAACACCCAACAGGCTCTGTCTGTATGGCCTCTTCCTAAGTCGTGTTTTTAAAATGGACCTTGTTAACCTGGAATTCACAAGTATTTCATGAACACACTTTAGAAGCCTGATTGAACCTCTGTAGCTTCCAAATCTTTGTACGATCTCTGACAAGAAGTAGCCGCTTCTTTCATCTTAAATACCAGCCATGGTCTTAAATACCAGCAGGCACTAGGTAAAGCAGAAGGGCTTTGTTGTAAAAAGGTACCTGTGTGTGTCCAGAAATACAATTCTGTTTGTATACATATCCAGTAGCTATCTCTAGCAAGATTATAAAGAAACAAAAACCGGTTATAATTTTCTGAACTTGTTACACTTTTACAATCAATATGCATATTTATGATCAAAATAAAAACTTAGTTGTTACAAAAGCCCACATGGTGATACTCTGTATGCTTCTGCATTGGACATACAATTGTCTTTCTAGTAAAATAAATAGATAAAAAAGGAGATAATCTTGCTTTTCAGGAAAGGATGTAGAATATCAGTGATGGTGTATCTGAGTCTGTGGTTGAGATTATCTTCCCCTTCAGCTGTTTCTCGGAGTTGGAATAGGCGTTGTCTGCCCCCTAGAGGAAAGTGGAGGGCCGTTAGTTGGCCATCTGTGATTGCAAACGTATAGGTGCGGTCCGGTCATGGACTTTAGACAGGCACAGACTACAGCAGAGAAGGTACAACTATACACAATACTTTTTTCTCTCTCCTTTGTCAAAGAAATATGGGATCTCCTGGAGGGAGTGTATAGTTTGTGTTCAAAGTATTTTATATTTACAGGTTAGTACAAATACAGAGTTGTAAACACTTTCTCTCTTGGTAACTCTGCAAGATCTTTAAATTAGATAATTTCTTTTTATTTTCTAGAACATGTTCTAGAGATCCAACCCAGGCCATTGCCAACAGATTGAAAGAAATGTATGAAATATATTCTCAGCATTCCCAGCCAGCGGAGGATTTGGGTAATTGTGCTAAAGGTGAGGCTAAATATTGTCTTTACTGTTCTCATCTTCAAATTTAACTACATGGAGTCCTTTCTTGGTAACTGAGTCAGAAACGTGAAGAAAAGATTTATGCTTTTAGATTGAAAGCTAGAATATGGATGTCGAATTTTATGTCAGCCCGGTGATTTCTGAGCTCTTCTCAATAAGAGAAATTTTTATTTTATTTACTTATTTTTTGTTAGTCCTCACCCAAGGATATTTTCCCCATTGCTTTTTAGAGAGTGGAAGGGAGGCAGTAGAGAAAGACAGAAACATGGATGTGAGAGAGCTTCATTGAAGGCTGCCTCCTGCACGCCCCACACTGGAGATCAAGCCCGCAACCTGGGCATGTGCCCTTAACCAGAATCAAACCCAAGAACCTTTTGTCCGCAGACCAATGCTCTACCCACTGAGCCAAACCAGCTGGGGCTATTCTGATACCTTTATTACGTTGACCTGCTGGTACTTTTTTCACTTGGGAAACTTTAGTTTTCATTTGTAGACTGGATATTAAATACAGAAATATTGTGATTCTTTAGAATTTTAAAAACAAGAAGACGTAGCTGTTTTCATGCCCAGACCTGCACTAGGTGTTTTTGTTGTTTTTAATTAAAACCACATCTGAGTGGAATAGTGAACCAACTATATGCCTCCCAGCACAGAGCTGCTCTACAGAATAAAATGTGCATCTTCATGGGATGCTGTCATAGTTATTGATAGGAAAATTTCACTTCACAGTTTTAGAAAAATTAAGTGTTAACATGAGAAAAATTAAGGGATCTTAGGGATGATTGAAATAGCAATTGTAGGAAGTATATTGTTTTTTAAATTTTATATTGTGGGCAAGGGATGGAATGGGCCCTCATTTTTCACAATATTTATTTTCTTTGCATGTGATGGTTGTGTGTTGTTTTTTTTTTTATTATGCAGAAATTGCCAGCAGACACTTCCGTTTCGCAGAGATGCTTTACTATAAAGTATTAGAATCCATTATTGAGCAGGAACAAAAGAGATTGGGAGACACGGATTTATCTGTGAGTAAATATCCAATGTATTGATCAGAACAGTAAAATGTACTTTCCTGTCGGCCCTAGCCACTAAAAAAAGAAAACAATTCGACACCATTATTGAACAAGAGAAATGATATGTGGCTTCCCGGGAATAAGATTGGCACCTAAGGAAACTGGCTATTATGAATAATGGTTCTGAGTTCTTTTTTAAATATATTATTGATTTCAGAGAGGAAGGGAGAGGGAGAAAGAGATAGAAACATCAATGATGAGAGAGAATGACGGATTGTCTGCCTTCTGCACGCCCCCTACTGGGGATCGAGCCCACAACCTGGGCATAAGTCCTCTATGAGAATGGATCCGAGGACCATTCGGTCTGCAGGCAGACACTCTTATCTACTGAGCCAAACCAGTGAGGGCTGGTTCTGAGTTCTTTGATCTTCAGTCCCTCACTCAGCGCCTTGCTGCAGCAGGCCATGCATTACAGCTTCTGTGAGTAGTAAAACTGGTTAAGGATTAAAACACTCAGACTTAATCTTTACTGAGCTTCTAAATAATGTGGAGTTTTTATCAAGCCTTCTTTCTATAGCAAGAATAAATTGAGTATTGACTCAGTAGGACTTTAATAAATATTCAGCCATTTCTCTTGGCTAAGATAATTCTTTTTTATTGGTTTTAGAGAAAGAGGAAGGGAGAGGGATAGAAAGAAATGTCAATGAGAGAAAAATCACTTCAATCAGCTGCCTCCTGCACGCCCCCTACTGGGGATCAAGCCTGAAACCTGGGCTTATGTACTGGGGACCGCTTGGTTCATGGACCACACAGACCGTTTGTTGCCTATGCTTTTTGTGTCTATGTAACTTTTTAGTTTAAAAAATGTATGATTTTAAGAAATAAATAAGCAAAAAAAAGTAAATGTAAAAAGCAACTGTGATTACATCACCCGGAATAAGGATGTTGACCATTTAGCCAAGTAGCCTGTCCTCTTTCCAGCCATCTTTTTACGACAGTGGCCTCTGACTGCGATGCTATTGTGTGACATCTTTCCAGATCATTGGTCTTCTAAGCATCAGAGTGTATGCACATTTTAATCAGGGATGTAATTTTTTGTGTTAGATATATTTCAAAATATATAAGGTTTTTGAAAGTTGCTAAAAAAATTGACTTATTTATGAAGTTAAGAAAAGTTGTAAGAAAAGAAGCACATCTCACTAATTCAGAGCATAAGACTTTTGTTATTTTTATTTAACTTGACTGGGTATGAAATGTTTATTGGAGCAGACCAATGTTTCTGAATGTTAATAACTGTCTTACAGAGCATTCTGGAGCAAGATGCATTCCACAGATCACTCTTGGCCTGCTGCCTGGAGGTTGTCACTTTCTCCTATAAGCCTCCTGGGAATTTTCCATTCATTACTGAACTATTTGAGGTGCCACTTTATCACTTTTACAAGGTATTTTCAAAAATCTGATACTAATGAGAAAATTACAGATTAAACCAAATTCTTGTTGTCAGCCATCTAGTTCATTTTAATATCTAAGTACATTTATTTTTAATTGCATGTTTAATAATTTCTACTCTATTTGGGGAGCAGAGAAGAAATAAAGTCCCAAGACTATAAATTCTTTTACTATATAATAAAGACCTGTGCTCGCAAGCTTCATTTTATTCCTTTCATTTCATAAAGACTTTTAGAATACTTTTTTAAGCTTAAGTTTAAAAAAACAAAACAGCAAACATATCACTAGCTTATCTTATATAGCAATCTTTTCTATGGAATTTAAATAATATTGAATGTGTCTTTTAGAAACACAGATCCTCTTGACATGTTCTATAGAGCACAGAAGAAGGGCATTGACTGTTGTTTCCTTCTTGATATTTATTTAGATCAAGAAGGAATTTATTTATTTATTGGTTGAATTTATTTAATTCATTTACAGCAGTCACAATGTTTTAAATACAAAATTTAAAGAGTAATGTTTCCATCTCAATAGGTAAGACATTCTTTCATTTAAATGTTGGAATTCAGCACTATAAAAATATTTTACATGGCTCATAAGTGCAATTCAGATATTAATTATAAAGGCAGAAGGGAAGAGCAGCTGTTTCAAAACAGCACCATTCTTTAAACTTGAAATTTTTATAAATTGTCTTTGTTGTGCCTATAAATGTGTAAAAAAAAAGTTTTAAATCATATATATATATTATTAAACCAGGTGATAGAAGTCTTCATCCGAGCAGAAGACGGCCTTTGCAGGGAGGTGGTGAAGCACCTCAATCAGATTGAAGAGCAGATCCTGGACCATCTGGCCTGGAAGCCAGATTCTCCACTCTGGGACAGGATCCGAGAGAATGACAGCCGAGTCCCTGCCTGTGAAGAGGTTTGTGAGAGATTGTACATCTTTCCGTGAGGAAAACATGTCGGTTTCTCTTCTGCTCATCACCCTTCTTCCCAGGGAGCAGTTAAACTCCGTGTCCTCCGTGTGCAGGGTGAGAGGGCAAATAGGAAACAAGAATCAGAACTAACTTGTGTGACCGCCCAGGTTTTCAGTGACAGAGGAGGAAAACGGTGTTCTACCCTGATCTCTGAAGTTTCTCTGCCTTAGGATGCCTGCTGCTCCAGTTCTCCAAATCAGGAAGGACTGTTGGTTCATATTTAATAGCTGTTGACCAGGTTTTGAAATGGTTAAGCCTGCCAGTGGAAAGGACAGCTGATAGATGGAATAAGGATGAGCCAGGACAGTTGAATTTTACCCTAGGTGATTACTGTATGCTTAATGATGCTTTTGAATGGTGGCATTCTGTGCGAACATTCTTTCTAGGTCATGCCAGCTCAGAACCTGGAGAGAGCCGATGACATCTGTATGGCCGGCTCCCCTCTGACCCCCAGGAGGGTGAGCGAGGTTCGCGCTGACCCTGGAGGAGTTGGCAGAAGTAAGTGTAAATAAACACTGCCTTTACAATTATTCAACCCGTGTAGACATTTTCTGGGGGATACACTGTATTTTACCACAATGTTTAAAAATTGAATACCAGCCCTGGCTGGTTTGGCTCAGTGGGTAAAGCGTCGGCTTGCACGCGGAAGGGGCTCGGGTTTGATCCCAGTCCAGGGCACGTGCCCGGGTTGCAGGCTCGATCCCCAGGAAGGGGGCGTGCCAGGAGGCATCGGTCAATGAATGTCATCATTGATGTTTCTCTCTCTCTCTCCCTCTCTCTCTCCCTCTCCTTTATATCAATAAAAAATATATTTTTTAAAAAGCTAAAAAAAAAAAAAATTTGAATACCAAAAAACGTTGAATTACACAATTCTAAATTGGTGAAATGTTAAGAATTATCTCTCAATAGAGTTGTTTTAAAAAAAAATTAAGCTTCATTGAATTAAAAAACACGCATGTCCATTTTTTCTAAAGGAAATTATTGAGTTGTAGTAATTTTCTATATTTGGACAAAGTTGAGGATTCCTAAAACTTGGGTAAAAATGCTCCCAGATGGTACCATCAGGGCCCCTTATCGAGTGGTGGGCTTATGGTAAAATCACATTTTACGTGAGCATTAGGTAGAAATTGAATATGGTTAAAAATATCGTGGAAAAGTGGAATAATTCCTTGAATTGCCTCTCACTCGCCGAGGCCCTGAAGCAGTGGAGGCCAAAGCCTGGTTTGATTTAGCAGAAGGTGGCATGAGAGACAGAAACCTTTCTGTAAATTTTGCTCAGAACAGTGTTTAGTTAAATTATGAATTATGATGCGACTCCGGTAATTTCTGTGGGCTTTTAGATTAGCTTTTCGCACTCGAAACAGCTTGGCTGGGTCCTCTCCCTCCCCGAGCTCAGTGGTGTGATTTTCCCCCCTTAGGCCTCAGCTCTCCGACCACGCTGTATGACCGGTACAGCTCCCCGACGGCCAGCTCCACGCGGAGACGGCTCTTCATGGACAGCGACAGCCCCTTGGACAGAGGAGGGCCGGGGCGCCTGCCCCCGCAACCCCTGGTCAGCGCTGTCCCCGTGCAGAGCGTGCCCGGGGAGGCGGTCCCCGTCACGCCGGTTCCCGGACAGACTCTGGTCCCCATGGCAACGGCCACGGTCACCGCCAACAATGGACAGACTGTGACCATCCCTGTCCAAGGTGAGGCAGGCCGGGCCGGACCCCGAGTTCTCTGTCCGCGGCGGTCACTGGGGAGTTCCCTGAGATTTGGCTGGAATGACGACGAGACAGGGAAGGGGCCGGGAGGGGGCGGGCTGGGAACCCTGCCCGGGGACCCTGCATTATCAGCATTTCCCTTGTGCTTTTGTCTTGGCCGCAAACTGCAGGCATTGCCAACGAGAACGGAGGGATCACCTTCTTCCCGGTCCAAGTGAACGTCGGGGGGCAGGCCCAGGCCGTGCCGGGCTCCGTGCAGCCGCTCAGTGCCCAGGCGCTGGCCGGGAACCTGGGCTCCCAGCCGGTGCCGGGAGCCGCCTTGCAGGTCCCGGGGCCAGCGGCCCTTCCGCAGCTCTCGCCCGGCGGCCAGCAGAAGCCAGCGGCCCCCGGACCCGGCGGCGGCAGGCCCCGGAAGACCGGCTCCTTATCGCTCTTCTTCAGGAAGGTAGCGCTGCCCGTCTCTGCCTGGCCACGAGTTTGGGGAACGTGCTAGATAAACAGGCTTTGAGATGCTTTATTTTTATTTTATTTTTATCTCCCAGGTTTACCACTTAGCAGGAGTCCGCCTTCGGGACCTTTGTGCTAAGCTGGATATTTCCGACGAGCTAAGGAAAAAAATCTGGACCTGCTTTGAGTTCTCCATAATTCAGTGTCCTGAGCTGATGATGGACAGACATCTGGACCAGTTGTTGATGTGTGCCATTTACGTGATGGCAAAAGTGAGTGCTTTGGATTATAAAAGGAAAAAGATACTTCCCTACTCTCAGAAAAAAAAAATTTTTATCCTCACCTGAGGATTTTTTCCATTGAGAGAGGAAGGGATAGAGAGACACACACACACACACACACACATCCATTGGTTGTCTCACATACCCTGTCTGGGGCTGGATATCAAACTCACAAGGTTTGGTGCGCAGGGGGGCACTCTAACCAGAGCACCCTGGCCAGGACATCTGTGATTATCTATTCATTTCATTTTAATTTTTGAAAGATAACTGTTGGATACTGGATTCTTTAGATTTTTTTTTTTTTACTTTGAGCACTTTTAATATGATGTTTGATTGCCTCTTTGCCTGCATAGTTTCTGAGTAGTTGTCTATCATTTGACTGGGGTTCTGTAGAAAGAGAAATGCTGTGTTTTTTTTTCCCCCTCTTGTGAAATGTTACACCAGGTCTTGGTTTAGGTACCGTTCACCACCTCTGTTGTTGCCGAATTTTAAATTTTCTTTCCTAGATATTTCTTCATTTGTTTGTGTGCCAGGACCATGTCTAGATGTTATGTGCCTAATTTGAAATAATTTTCACCAGTTTCGCTGTGGACAAGTGTCTGGCGCTCACAGTATGTTGCCGGAAGTATGTCGCTCTCACAGAATACTCCTGTTCTTCCCCAGGTCACCAAAGAGGACAAGTCCTTCCAGAACATCATGCGCTGCTACAGGACGCAGCCACAGGCCCGGAGCCAGGTAACGCCTCCTCTTAGGGCTCACGACGGAGCCTCGCTCCTCGCGTCTTTGAGAAACACAGGACGTCAGCCAGGGCTGCTTCTCTAGCCTTTTCCCCAGACTCTCCTGTAAAGGAAGTCTTTAGCTCAAGTTCTCTTTCCTCCCAGAGGCAGTGATGTGAGATCACAGGCGGGGTCATTTAGCTCACCACAGGAAAGAGGTAGAGGAGGAAGCTGTTTGGTTTCTGTGCCACCTTTCAGTCTGATTCAGGAACCGTGGTACATTTAACCAAGGCGACATCTCCTGAAGGCTTAAGACTCGTTTTACCTTTAATGTCGTTCATCTGTCTTAAAGAGGCAGGCGCGTGACCCGTGTGGCTTAGAAGGACTCGGCTCTCTGGTGGGCCCTTTAACTGCTCTGTTGCCTTGCGGGCTGTACTTGGGATTCCAAGCAGCAGGCCCGATGCCCACCCTGGATCTGTCTCATGGACAGTAAGACCCTGGCTCCATTGATTAACTCCCCCTGAGGAGGAGGACTGTCATGTCATAGGATGGTGAGAACTAAATAGCGTGTCAGGCTCGTGTAACCTAGGCCGTATTCTATAAATCATCTTTTTTGTCCCCTTCTGCTGGTCTCCCTGCAGGTGTATAGAAGTGTTTTGATAAGAGGGAAGAGGAAAAGAAGAAACTCTGGCAGCAGCGAAAGCAGAAGCCATCAGAATTCTCCCACAGAGCTGAACAAAGACCGAAGTAAGAGGGGTCTCTGTGCACAAAATACAGTTCGTTTTAGGCCTAGACGGTGGACGGTTACTAAACGAAATCACTTCTCAGAGAACTATGAAACGTATCATTGGGAAAGGATTTGCTGGGACAAGGAATGATTCTAACAGTGGCAACGCTGTTTGCCCTTTATCCCGTACTTTTGAGGCACATTGTGCAAAACACGTCTCTCCGGGGGATCAGGCAGGAACTCGCTGGCCTGCGTCTCAGGGGAGTCTGGCGTGCCGGCTGAACCCGCTACGGAAATTCCCTCCCTAAGTGTTCGCCCCACTTAATGCAGGGCCAGGTGCTGGGGCCTTGGGGAGACTTACAGTGGCACCTCACTGTGCCCCTCCACATTTATGGCCGGGGGGGCATTAGTACTTACAATCTCCCTGCGCTTTGCTCCCGGTAAGGAGAAGGAATGCCCGTTTGCTGCCCTGATACAAGGGTGGCAGGCAGCTGTTCCAAAGGGGAAATTCGGCAGGAGGAAGGCAGCCTCTGGGTAACCCTTGCTCTGCCCGCCACAGCCAGCAGAGACTCCAGCCCCGTCATGCGGTCCAGCAGCACCCTGCCCGTCCCCCAGCCCAGCAGCGCCCCTCCCACGCCCACCCGCCTCACCGGGGCTGGCAGCGACCTGGAGGAGGAGGAGAGGGGAGACCTCATCCAGTTCTACAACAACGTCTACGTCAAACAGATCCAGACGTTCGCCCTCAAGTACTCGCAGGCCAACGTGGTAGGTTTGACGGCGACTGTCCGTAGTCTGTTTTCACTTTCCAGGGGTGAGGAGTCAGTGCTGTGTGAGCAGTTCCGTGGGTAAGCTGGTTTTGTTGATAGTTCTCTCGTTAAGTCAGGGAGGAAGTCCAACAGAAGAGCGTGACTCAGTTTGCAGTGCTGTGTCTCGCAGGAGGAGAAGGCATCTGGCTTCTCTGTGGCGCACAGCGGGCCAGGGCACGCACGGCCCCCGGCGTCCGGAACTGAGCCGCTGGGCAGCCCTGCCCAGGCCTCGTTTCCCCTTCTGTAAAACGGGCACGAGCCTCCCTAGTCCGTGGTCGGCAAACTGCGGCTCACAAGCCACCTGCGGCTCTTTGGCCCCTGGAGGGCGGCTCTTCCACAAAATACCACGGCCTGGGCGAGTCTGTGTTGAAGAAGTGGCGTTAGAAGAAGTTGAAGTTTAAAAAATGCAGCTCTCCAAAGAGATCTCAGTCGTCGTACTGTTGATACTTGGCTCTGCGGACTGATGAGTTTGCCGACCACCGCCCTAGCTGCTGAGGTCGGTGTGGGGATTGAATGACATAATGCACTTCACGTGCTTAAAACAGGGACTGGCACAAGCAAGCCCTTCCGAGCTTGCTGTTCGTATGGCTTTCTTTAGGGTTATTAGTTGGTGTCATTCCTCAAGCTAATGGTTTGTTGTCTTTTCACTCTTAGAACAAAAATGACCCCTTTCAGAAAAGACCTGGTTAGAAGTTTTGCTTGGCTTAGAAATGCTTTTTTTAATTTTTTTATTTTAACAGACGGACGCCCCTCCGCTGTCCCCCTACCCGTTTGTCAGAGCCAGCTCCCCTCGCCGCGTGCAGCTGTCCCAGAAACACCCCGTCTACATTTCCCCGCACAAGCACGAAATCGTGCTTTCTCCCCGAGAAAAGATTTTCTACTACTTCAGCAACAGTCCCTCCAAGGTGAGCCCGGCCTCTCTCGGCTCTGTTTACCCACCGCATGCTTAGGCATCTAGGACGATGGGCGGAGCTTCCAGGGAAGAGGGAACAGCTAAGTCCCAGGAGAACAAAAACCAGGGGTTTGCGGGGAGAATTTCACAGTTGGAAATCTCATTAAGGGACTTGGATTTTTCTTCCTTCTTTCCTTTTCCTATTTGTGCATTTTTAACATTCTACTGTAAATCTGGGATTCTGTGTGTTTTTATTCCATCTGTAAAATTTTTAAATCCCCAATTTTTTTAGGGAAAGAAAATGGGTTTCTCTAAACCGATGGCCGGAGCACCTGTTTCTGTGACAGTGTCTCTGTCCCCCGTGCTGTCACTGACGAGGGGAGGACGGACGTGCTGACAGTGCGGTGTGCTGGTCACTGAGCGTGGCTCTGGGAGCCGCATCGGCCTCCGTCGGGGGCAGGGCCGGGGAGGGAAGCTTGTGTCAGGCCTCGTGGTGAAAGTCAGCAGGCTGCCGAGGGTGCGAGGCAAGGTGCTCAGGAAGTCTTTATGGTACAACTCTCAGGGGCTTTCCTCAGCCAGATGAAGAATATATATATATATAAAGCTACAGTTAGGAGGATGCAGTTGATGCTTATAATTTATTGTATTATTTTCCACATAACCAACTGTAAACCTCTTGCCCCCACCCTGTCTGTGGCCAGCTAATTTCCAACCAAGGTGCAAAAGCCACTCAGTGGAGAAAGGAGAGCCTTTTCACCAGCTGGTGCTGAAACAATCGGATATGGTACCTACATACAAAAATAAAGTTGCACCCAGACTCTGTACCATCTACAAAACATTAACTCAAAACGAACCACAGACCTAAACTATGAACCTTAAACCATAGAAGCAGATCTTTGTGAACATGGGTTTAGATACAGCATCAATAGCACAATCTATAAAGGAGTGACACAGTAGATGATCGAAATGAAGATAGAAAAGCCACAGACTGGAAGAAAATCTTACAGATCTCATAGCTGATGATAAAGGATTTGTATCTACAGTACATAAAGGATTATCCAAACTCAAAAGGAAAACCAAATTTAAAAATGGGCAAAAGATTTTAACGCTTCATCTATTATCTGCCTGTGAAAATGGCTAACGTCTTAGACAGTGACAACAAAGCTGGCAGTGCCGTGAAGCGATCGAAGCTTATATTGCTGGTCAGACTACAGAATGGTGTAGCAGAACCGTTATACCTGAAACGTAGAATTAAATATACCTTTACCATATAACCAGTAATCTCACTCCTAGGTATTACCCAAGCGGAGTGAAAACTTAAGGTTCATGCCAGAACATGCTCATGAACGTTATGACTAGATTCCTATTTGCCAGAAAGGAGAAAACCAGTGTCCTCCAGCTGGTTAATGGATAAACAAGCCTGGGTAGACCAGCGGAGGACTAGTTTGAGATAAAAAGCACTGATACGCTTAGCAACCAAAATGAACCCCAGGGGCGTGAATGCTTAAGTGCAAGTCTCACTAGACTGATCCGGCCACTTCCTGTGTGAGTCCATGTCTAGGCCACTGGAGAAGCACGAACTGAGGGACAGTGACCAGCAGGGACTGCCTTGGGGCGGGGGAGCTGGGACAGCGAGGGGATTTCCTGCCGTGAAGGAACTGCTTTATCTCTTTACCGTGGTGATCTCAGGCCTATGTATTTGTCAGACGTGTAAAACTGTACAGTTACCAGGGTGCATTGTAGGTTAAGCACCCAGCGTTGTGGCTTGCAGTCCTGCTTGTACATGATCACCACCTGGGGAGGTGTCACAGGGTCAGACCGCTGGCTGGAGGAATACTTGTCACTGGGGACAGATCTGGTCTCCAGCTCCGGGCAGGGTTTCCTCAGGAAGCGTTCCTTGCAGAGAATTTGCCTGACTTTTCTGTCTTCCAAGGGTAGATAATAAATAACTATGACATTCCAGATCATACCAAAACAGAGTAATTAAGGCTTACAGAGGAATTAAGGGCATTAAGACTTAACTTCTCTTGTGAAATTCCAGTTGAAAATGGCTGTTGGACTAAACAAAAAAACCGGCACAATATTGTGCAAAATGGTGCTATTTTTAAAGAAGGACGGGGATGTATGGAGTTGGTGAAGTAAGGCATTAGCAACGTCCCGATCTATAACTTCCGTAGAAAGCACTCAGATTTGTCAGCTTACGTTTTCCCTTTCCACCTGGAGCACGTGAAAGCCTCCTCCTCCACCGTCGTCAGCTCGGCCAGCCGAGAGGTGACATGGGGAGGCTGGGCCGCTCAGTGGTTCTTTCCTTCACGGGTGTGTTCTAACTCTTCAAAGTAAACCACTTATTTGAGGTCCTTTGCCTTAGCAACACATCATGTATATCCGGGGTTTCAAGTTGTTGTATCTGTTTTCCCTCGCTCCAGAGACTGCGAGAAATCAACAGTATGATACGGACAGGAGAGACGCCAACCAAAAAGAGAGGGATCCTTTTGGAAGAGGGAAGCGAATCGCCTGCCAAAAGAATTTGCCCAGAAAATCACACCGCCTTATTACGCCGTCTGCAAGATGTAGCTAATGACCGAGGTTCCCACTGAGGTTAGTCTGTTGTGTTGAAACTCCTTTCACCAACTGTTTAACAGCATCGTTTAATGCATGCCAGATTACGGGGCTCTTTTCCTTAATCTTTCCAATATCCTTATTTTTACTCATCCCATCTGCCTTTTTTCCTTGACTCAGTGCTTGCCGACAAGGCTGCCTCGAATCCGGTTTGGGGTTTGTTAACTCTCTGGCAAAGCTTTTCCAGGTATTGTAGAGAACAAAGCATGCGGAAACGTGTGCAGAGGGCTGTGTCAGTCACTTCCTACCTGTCTGTGGTCTGCTCTGCGCTCGTGAAAAGCAGCAGAGAAACTAGGTGCTCTGGCCAAAACCACCTGGGAGGAGTCGGGAGAACTCTGCATTTTAGAAATATGAGGGCGAGGGCCCAGACTCGGGTGGCCCGCGTTCCCGGGCCCTGTGTGCGGCCTCCCCTCCCGTAGGCGTGGTGCAGTGTGGCAGGTGCGAGCGTGTTTGGTGTGTGGTGTGCGTGAGTTGTGTAAAAAGCGGCACTTTGGGGCTGTAAAAAGCATGATTTCTTAACCTAGGTTTTGCTGTATATTGTGATGGCACTTTCTACAATGTGATCTTTATCAAGTGCAAAACTGCTAGGCTAAACAGTCGACATCCTCTTTGATGCTTTTGTACATTTTCAGAACTGTTACAGCCCCAGCAGCCACCTCTGGGGCACATACTTTAAACTTCCCGGGTTGCTCCCCTCCCACTCCCCACCCCTCCGTTAGTAGGGATCAGCTGGCTAAGTGAAGGTTTTTAAATCAAGTTGAATTAAGGGAATTAATATGAAAAATTATGGCCTCTTCCTTTGGAGGTAGTTATCCAAAAGACACGTGTCTACTAAGGTGATGCATTTTAATTGGGTATGTTCCCAATTAAAATGGGATAATAATTGGGTATGTTAAATGGGTATGTTCCTGGCAGTTTAAAAAAAAAAGGAGCTTAGGTTTTCATTGAGTGCACAGTACCAGTCATACAAATTAGAAAAGGTTATTTAACAGCTATTGCAGTGTCTATATATAACTTTATTAATCAGTATTGTTCCAGCAGTTTTTAAGTCGAATGAATAATATTAGGTTGAAAATTCAATTGTAAATTGAATCAGTATAAACAAAGTTACTAGGTAACTTCATATTGCTCTGAAATATGGAACTCATTACACTGTTCAGTTAGAATAGTGTTTTGCAAAAATATTTATAAAACCTCTCCAGATTCTATTGTAATTTTATATGAAAATAAGTGTATTTTTCAATAAAGCATTTATAAATTAATCTTTGTTCAGTTATACTGAGAAAAGGGTATTTAGTTTCCTGCATAAATGACAAAGAACCATCATTTATTGGTTTATTTTGTCTCTACAAAACACATTAGTCATTCATCACTTAAATATTTGACTTCATTAGAAACCGTTCTAACACTTTTTCTCCCTCCTGCCATAAAAATACAGTAAGTAATTTGCTTTAAAAAAAAAAAACACACAAAACTATGAACCAGTGTTCCGGCCGCCTCACGCCCCTACCATGCACCTGGTAGCGATTCGTAAATCAGTAAGACAGTGGGCTGAGGACTGAGTCGCGTGGCCTCGCGCGGAAAGTGCTAGAACGCTAAGGAACCTGCTTTCTCTACACCTTTCCTCTCCACCTCCTAACGTGTACAGCTGAGACACCGATTTAAAAACCATTCCGTAGTGCTAAACTCTGTCTACTCTATTCGCTTCCAAAGAATGCCACTTACCTTTAGCATTATAATCAGAAAAATACTTAAGCCTCAAGGTCCCCAATAATCTGGAGTACTGAACTAGATAACCGCCCTACAGACACTTCTGACAGAAGTAATAACGCGTTACTGAGAGGTTTCCAGGACCTGCCGTGAGAGCCTGCGCGCACGCGGACACCGTGACGCCCAGTCCCAGTTGGCACAGTTTACTGGCGGCGGTCCTGGCCGCTGGTCAGCCCGGGCGCGGCCCGCGTCCGCAGCCACGTGCCTGGTGCACAGTCCCCCAGTCCCGGCTCTAGGTGGTTCCCGTTTTCTCTTCTTTACTGAAGGGCTGTACGGAGCCAGGCTTCACCCAGGACAGGCCGGCCACGTGAACGCTTTTATTGTGCTGTTCCTCAGGCTGCTTCTAGGCACAAGCAGAAACAGACGTCAGAGTGACTGGAGAGACGTCAGCACCGGACAAACCGCCTCCCCACAGGTGTCTGTGCAGGAGGCGGTGAGAAAGGGGCGGCAGGGTAGCGGTCTCAGACGCTCAGCTTACTTTCTGAGTCAGCATCTTCTCTCTGGCTTCGTCGTGTATAGAAGGGTTCCATGGAGAAAAGCTGAAGGGAGAGAAAAAGATTTAAAAACCACTTGGCTCACTAAATTTGCAGAACATCTATCTTTTAAAACTTAAGCCAGCTGTCATAACAAATCCTGAGGACTTAAAGTCTAATCAGTGGACAACGTGTAAGTTTTAAACATTATCTGAACTATTTGCTCACATGATAACCATGCTTTGCAGAGTATTTTCCTCGGGTTAGGTCATTTAAGGCTGGAAACGACCCCTGAGGTACTGTTATTTACAGAGAAGAAAGAGAGGCACAGGAAAAGGAGTGATTGTGCCAGTCACAAAGCCAACCACTCTGTCTGCAGAGCCCTCACCCGTACCCACTGCACTACACCGCCTCCCAGCACCAGTGCGGAGCGCTAGGCCCCCATCCCTCAGGTCTGTGCTCCCGCCACCTGGTCTCAGGGGCAAGTGTCCCAGCTCCAGACCCCGCTGTCCCCCACGAGTCCCTCTCCCCGAGGCAGCTTCCCTCCCTCACAAACGGGAACGTGGCCGGGCTGTGGCTGTTGGAAAGGGGCTCCCGCTGACACTGACGCTGACACTGAAAAAGGCACGTTACGGGCTCCCCAGAGCCCAGAGTCACTCAGCGGCTCACCACGGCCCAGCGTGCCTGCCGAGGGGAAGCTGTCTGTCTAAGGAGCTGCGGGGGTCCGCCGTCTGTTCCGAGCGTCAGGGCTGTCGCCGTGTCACTGTAAGTCCCCGGGCCCGGGGCACGCTCACCTGATGGCATAGGGGTCCTCGATCTTCGGCTGGTCAAACAGGCGGGCCGTGCACAGCTTCACGCTGTCCACCACCTTGCTCTTGAACAGGTGGACGTCTTTCTCGTACCTGTGGAGAGCGTCAGGCGGCCGTTACCGGCGTCCTCCCCCGGGCCGCCCCCCGCCCGCGGGCGCCGTGCGGGGACCTACAGGACGGCGGCCTCCGGGTGCAGCGGGCTGGCCGTGTCGATCTTGTAGAACACCCGCCGCGCGTACATCAGCACCTGCCAGATGTGGTTGTGGTTCCGCCTGCGGGAGACAGGGCGTGAGGGGGCGCCCGCGGCCCCCGTGCCCGCAGGACGCACTCGCCACTCACCTCCACTTGGCAAACGCCCTCCTCACGTCCAGCTCCCCCGAGGACGGGTCCACCAGCGGGTGGAAGACGGGGATGTCAAACACCAAGCGCTGAGTGGAGAGAGACGTGGCTTTCAGCGGGAGGGAGGCAGGGGCCCGCGGACCGGGCCGGGAGTGCCCAGACAAGGCAGTCCTGCCCGGAGCTGCCCGGAGCCAGCCCGCTGCCCTGCGCCACGCAGGTTCGCAGTGAGAGGTGCTCTGCCAGCACCACGACCCGCGAGCACAGGCACAGCTCCCGGCGGAGGCGAGCATGGCAAAGGGCACCGTGGGGCCCAGGCCCTCCCCCCACAGACCGAGGCGCAGACAGACGTGTGGGAAACGGTCATAAAAGCGGCCGAGGCTCCTGCCCGCCCCGCGGGCCCCTCCCTGGCCCGCGGGCTCCTCCGCTCACCGGGCAGTCGCCGTCCGGGTAGTTATCGGGGATGTACACGGTGAACTTGAATACTCCGTCCTGGTAAAGTCCGTGCCGGATGAAGATCACGCCGAACCACACTGCGGGAGAGCAGGCACGGTGAGGCCCGGCGGCGGAGGCACCGAGCGCGCTCCGCCGCAGAAAGGCGCTTACCTAGCGCGGAGCGGTAGGACGGCTGCACGTAGACCCCGGGCAGCTTCTGCTTCACCAGCAAGGTGCTGCAACAGAGCAGAGCGCGGCTGGGCGGAGGTCAGTGATGGACACGCCGCCCACGGCCCTCCCCGGCAGGCCGTCATCCCAGCCCCTCAGCGGGCCCAGGGCTGCCCTCCACTGGCTTCCCCCCCCAGAGCCAGATTAAGAGCGAGCCAAACACGGGCACACAAAGAATCAAGTTTTCCTCCCAGAAACCCACCTCCAAAGAGATGTGCTGGGGGCAACTGAACAATGCAACCTGCTGTAAGCTCTGGACTTCACGCTGGCATAGATGAGAGGGCTGGTCAGGGGACTGCTGCTGTGACTGCACAACAGAGCTCACCACACACGTTCCACAGCCACCTAAACCCAGTGCTGGGTAATCCTATGTAATAGAAGGCTAACGTGCAAATAGACCGAACAGCCGGTCCCTAAGACGCACACTGACCACCCGGGGGCAGATGCTCAACACAGGAGCTGGGTTCACCACTGGGGAGCACGGTGGCAGCACTAATGACCCCTTGGGGGATGTCCGCCTGCCAGCTTAGGCCTGCTCTCAAGGAGCGGGTCTAAGCCAGCAGGCAGGCATCCCCAGGGCTCTGGACTGCGAGGGTGCAAACTGAGGGCTGCGGGCCCCACCACACACCACAGCGCAGGAAGGTCGTGCACCGGGCCTCTAGTTACGAACAAAGTCCCAGGCACGGGCCTCACAGAGGTGTGGCTTTCAGTGTGGCCCTGCTCCCTGGGCAGAAGGCCATGGTCAGGTTTGTCCGCGATGTGCTTCTGCTCTGAGCTGACCCTGCAGCACAGACATGGCCTCTGGGCCCGGGGTGGGGAGCGGTGGGTGCCCAGACGGCAGACACAGGCTGCTCAGGCTCTTTGGGACCTCGTCCCACCCCAGCCGTGCCACGCCCATCTTCGTAACTGAGCCCTGAGCCCAGACACGTCGCTGTGAGCTCTAAGGGGGAAGTAGACAGGGGACCTCGGGTGGCGGTTTTATTACCTATGTGCCTAACTTTAAAGCAGTCACTCCTTCTGGCCGCCAGCCCTGGGCGTGTCCACAGCAGCGTGCTGGCACAGCAGCGTGGCTGACAGACGCAGCTCCCGCAGTGCTGGGTGCCAGAGGGCTCTGTGTTCCGTGCAGACAGAGGGCTCGGTGCCACAATGGACGCCTGTCCAACGCACTGCCCTGCCTCCAGCACAAGGCCCTTCCACAGCCCGGGGCCTGCACCACACTCGCCCTCAGACGGCGGCTCGGCCCTCTGCCTGCCACCACCGGTGCCTTTAAATAACTGCGTGGACAAAGCAATTTTTTTTCCTTTTTTTTTTTTTTTTATGCCACCGATCCATAACTCAGTGTGTCCGGCACACTGGGCTTAAAGACTCAGGTTCTGCTTTACTACTGCACTTCGCCTCGTGACCCCACACCGCGCGTGCCTGCAGCACGGGCCAGGACACGGCTCAGTAAATAATTGGAATTAAGAATTCTCCACACTTCCTGCTCTTGGGACAGGTTATTTAATCCAATGCCACCTGCTCTCGGCCACTGAGGGAGCCCGTGGTAGGCCAGGCCTGCCATCCCCTCACACCGCACACATGTGCGGCCGCAGTCCCACCTGGTCTCCCTGACCAGCCCGCCTCGTCCTGCGCAGAGCCCACGTCTTTACGGCGCCCTGGTCACCTCCTCCAGCTCTGGAGGTCATAGGGAGTGAGCCAAGTCCCCTTTCTAGCGACGGGCCTTCCCACGTGTGCAACCACGCACGTCTTAAATCTTCTCCAGGTCCAATTCCGCCTCCCAGGCCTGGCTCTCCTCCTCCCCACTGGGACCGCCTCCTCGGGTGTCGGTGCTCTCACAAGGGGACTCCAGAACACAGCACAGAGCCTCCAGCGGGGCCGGCCCGGGGCAGGCTAGATGGCCCCCCTCCCACTGCCCCGTCTCTAGGACCTCTCTAGGTGGATTCCTCCCGCACAGGAAGGAAGACCGAAATCAAGTCCCTGACCTACCACAGGTCCTTCCTAAATCTTCCTCCCTGTTCATGCTCTCCACATATCCAGGCACGGAAATCAACGCACACATCTGCCTTCCAATCCTACTTGCCCAGGATCTGCATGAGAGGCATGATGTCTATGACAGTGTATGACATTCCTCGGGCCTTGGCTAAGAAAGCTTGTCCTGCCTATCACAGCCTCCCTCTCCACAGACATCAGGCTGACCCTGCAGAGCTGGGAGCCTGAGCTTGAAGATTAAATGGCGGCCAGTAACTGAGCCCAGTTCATTAGAGCGATTCCACTCTCTGCCTTCCAGAGTCATTCTGAACGCAGCCAGCTGGGTTAGGGACTCACAATTCCGCCAGCAGGGAGTACTCCAGGTAGAAGGGCCCGTAGGAAGCGTGCGTGCCATTCGTTGACGGAGCTGCTGGGGCGGGAGACGTGGGCTTCGCGATGGGCAGGGCGTTCTTGGGGATGGACGGCAGCTGCTTCTTGGGAGCCGTGCGCGGGGGGCTGGCCTTCCCGTCCCCAGTCGCCGTCTTCTCTTCCCCGTCAGACCGCTGTTCGAAATGCAGTGGGGAGAACATGTTAGGATGGTTCTTTTTTAATATATATTTCTTTACTGATTTCACAGAGGAAGGGAGGAGATAGAAACATCAATGATGAGAGAGAATCATTGACAGGCTGCCTCCGGCACATCCCCTACTGGGGATCGAACCCACAACCCGGGCATGTGGCCTTGGCCGGAATCAAACCTGGGACCCTTCAGTCCGCAGACTGACACTCTAGCCACTGAGCCAAGCCAGCCAGGGCTGTTCGGATGGTTCTTCCCACACACAATGTGTGTGCTGTCCCTAGTCCCTGGCCTAAAAGCTGGAATCACTCTTAAGAGCACATCCTGGCATCGTGGCCGAGATGACGGAAAGGCCTCTGTGCGGGCAGCCTCCAGAGCAGAACAGAGCTGACGCAAGACGGACTCATTAGGAAACTCCTGTGAGCTGCACCCTACGGAGCCCAGAAAGCCAATATTCAGGAAACTTAAGTGAAACAAAGGAAAAAAACGGTTTCTCCGGGGGCCCCCAAAAGAGGGCTCAGGGTGACTGAGCAATGAGCTGGCCGTGCAAGGCCCAGGCCTGAGCAGCTCACACACCAGCGCCGAGGGAGCGAGTCACTGCCGGCATGGGCGCCTGGGTTGGGAGCAGGAAGGAAGCTCTTGTCACTGGCCGTGGGTCCGACCGAGACCCTGTCCCTGGGGCATACGTGGCCGTATCTGGACGCCTAAGCCATCACCCCCAGGAGAGAGAGAGACGAGGGGAGTCCAGACAAACCGCCTCTGGCCGCTAAATTCCTGCCTTCAAATACATGCCCTGTGCCAGAGAACAGATGAGCGGCACTGCCCTCCGAGGTGGGATTACGCTTTCCCCTGCGTGCGCTCGGCTTTCCTAAGATGTATTCGGTTTTGCCACTGAAAGGAGACCTTGTATTTAGAAAAATTAAACCAGTGGCCTCGAGTTGGACTTGGCACCCGGGGCCGGCCTCTCCCAAGCTTTCCCACCCGAGCATCGCGGCTCCGGCCTGAGCGGCAGGCCTCGGTCGGCATCGCCGATCCACATCGTCCGGGTGCTCCCAGAGTCCTTTCTATTTGAGATGCGGCCTCCATCCCACAGGGTACCTGCTTCTCTAAAGGAAAGCCCGGACTGGAAAAACCAGCCGGTGGCCTGTGAAGGTTACTGGGCCGCCTCTGTCCTTATGCAAACAGTGTCCTGCCCACGTCCGTCACCGTCACCGGGACCTACTTTGCGTCCAGAGCTTGCAGACATGCTCCAGAACGGGTTCATAACGTGTGCTCCCCGCGAAGAAGCGCAGCTGCCTGCGTCATCCAACTCCTGTCCCCGACGTCACGGCGCCTGCAGAGGAGGGGAGGACAGACAGCCAACGCCAACGGTTAAGCCTTTGGAAATAAGAACGAACTGTGCCCCTCTCCATAGCAATACAGCACAGCATCATATAACACACAGTTATAAAACCCAGGGGAAAACGCGTTCAGAACTAGCGTCCTTCAATACCCCCTCTGTCTTTTGGCTCCAATATCTCCCCCACCTTTAAATGCCCCCAGGAACCTAGACTGGCCGGGAATCCGAATCCTCAGTGGCACAGCTCGGCTCTGCTGCCAGAACGCAGGAGCCCTGGGCTAAGCCGTCGCTGCCAGCACAGAATGCTCTGTACCCACGTGACTCAGAGTCTAGCGTTCTCCTCGGCGTTTTGGGAAATTAAGGTCCAAAGGGCCAGCTTAAGCGTGTCCCCAGTGAGTAGTCTGCAGCACAAGATGATTCTCTAGCAAAAGTAGCAGCCAGGGAATAAAAACGGGAGGGCGAGCGTGTGGGAGACAGGACCTTTTTCAGGTGCCCGAAGGATGGAGACGGCAGAGCCAGGCATCCAAGGGTACAGGTGCAGCAGAAGCGGGCAGAGAGCTTCCCCCGGAGCTGTGGGCAGTGGGCGAGAGCATGTCTCTGAGGCCACAGAGCCGGGGGTCACTGACTGAAAGCACAGAGGGAGGGGCCCAGACACCAGCAAGCCGAGCTGAGAGAGCGCTGCCTGTGGGGTCCTCCCTCCACCCCCACCCCACGGCCCCAGGGAGACCCGAGCCCTTCTCTGAGCTCCCGTTGGCAGCGAGCAGAAGGCTGCAGGTGGAAAGGGTCAAGCAGAGCAGCGTTTTACTGAACTCTTGGGAAGCAAATCATGAGAGAATCAGGTACCAAATGTCCCTAGATTCAGCAAAATAAATAAATAAATAAATAAATGAAATTCTGCAAGCCTGTGACACCCACGGAGGTGCCCTGCCTGTGCCAGTTAATGAGGCTTGCTTTCCAAGACACCGTGCCACCCAGTAATTAAGTCAGAGGAATGAGGACGCTGGCGCTTCCACCAACCTGTTGACTTACACTGAGTGGTCAGATTATGACGATCTCTGACCGCATAATAACCTGGCCACTCAGCGTATATCCTATAGGATAAAAGGCTAATAGGCAAATAGTTGTCCCCTCGACCAGGAGTTGGACCAGCAGGCAGGCCGGCCAGCCAGCCGCCCATGTCCCCTCCCCCTGGCCAGGCTGGCCGGACCCCACCCATGCACGCATTCATGCACTGGGCCTCTGATATACATATACACACCAAACGGCCAGATTATTATGCGTTCAGAGATCATCATAATAGGGCCAGTCCGTGTATATCCAGTAAATAGCAACTTATTGCCAAGAACTGCGAACCTGCCATTGAAGATGACTAAGATGAAAATCGCTGGGATATAAGAAATATGGAGGCACAGAAATATGGAGGCACATATAAGAAATATCTAAGCAGGCCTGACTGAAGAGGGGACCCCCCTTTGGGACAGCGATCACAACCAGGCCCCGCCCGGTCCCCGCCAAGCCCAGCCCCCGTGACCTTGCCTGGAAGAATCAAGCCAAACCTTCTCCCAGCTCCTCCCAATAACCACCTGGAAATGGCCCCTTTCACCCGCCGGAAGCCCATCTCTCGGGAATAAGGAGGGCACCGTCTCTGGGGTGTCCAGTCTCCCCACACCCAGAGCGCTCTCCCACAGGAAGGTGGAAACAACCCGGCAGGTCTGCCGGCTCCGCCACACACACCCTCCTGGGGGCTGAGGCCGGAGATCGGACCCGGCCTGCGCCAGCGTCTGACAGCCGGTCCTTTCCTTCCTCCCGGGCGCCAGGTCCCCGCGTGGGCACCGCGCTGGCAGGTCCCCACGGCGGCCCCCGGGCCCGCGGCGGTGCTGGCCGGGCCGGGCAGGGGCACCGGGCACGCACCGGGCGGAAACGCACCTCCTCGCGGAGAATCCGGACAAACCGGTCTCGCCCCGATGCGGCACGGGCCGTGTCCGGCCTCAGCTCCCCATCTCTCCAGGCGCCAGGCCGAGGGTCTCCGCGGCTGGGCCGCCCCGCCCGCCCCACCCCGTCCCATCCCGCCCCACCCCGGGCACAGGGCACAGGGCACAGGCCCGGGCGGGCGTGGGAACGGGCCGGGCAGGGCGGGCCCTGGGTGCGGGCGGCGGGCCGGCTACCTCCTCCCAGCCCAGCCCGGCCCCGCTCCCGCTCCCCACTCCCTCCCTCCGGGGCAGACCCGGAGCCCCTCCGGCCCCGCGGCAGGTGCCCGCGGACAGGGGCAGGTGCCCGCCCCGCCCCCATCGCGGCGGAGCCCGGAGCGCCCGCCCGCGGGCAGGACGCCGGCGGCGGCGGCGAGGACGCAGGCAGCGGGCCGAGGTCCCAGGAGCGCCTCACCTCAGGGCCTCCGCTGGGCGCGGGCTCCCGCCGCGGCTAAGCGCCCTGGCGTCCCCGCAGCATCTCCGGCCGCACAGCCCGGGCCCTGCCCGCCCCGCCCCGCCCTGCCCTGCGCGTCAGGCTCCGCCCTGCCCTGGCCCCGCCCCCCGGAGCTTCCGCCCGGCCTCCTGGCACCCCACTGGCCGCCAGACCTGTCTGTCAAACGCGCTCTTCCGGGGGGCGCCAGGGGCGTTGGGGGGACGCCGCTCCGTCCAGCCAATCAAATAGTCGACTCCGCTCCGCAGAGCAACGCCTGGCGTCCCGAAGGATTGGCCGTGCCCCGGAAGTATAGGTCAGGGAGATGAGGGGGCGCCGCTACATAATTGGCTGCCGCGTCAGCCAGTCACCACAGAACCCCGCCCACTTGTTTATGCGTAGACTCGGCGCCATTCACAAAGCGGGGGCTGCGGGCTTTCCTGCTGGGGCGGGGCGGGAGCCTCCCGGCCGTGGGCGCTGGCCAGCCTGTCCACCCGGGCTCCACCGGCAGGTCAGCCAGGCCCTGGCCGCCACGTTGGCCGGGCAGCGGGGGTCTATCGGGTGGGGAGCCCTGGGAGAAGCCTTACGGAAAAATGAGGGACGCCAGTTCTCTGTGCCAGAGGGGAAGGAGGAGGCTCCCGAACACGCCTGATGCCAGTCCAACTGCCAGTGGGTCCCTTGAAAGGAGATACCTATGCGCAGTGGGTCCTGATGGCCCCGTGGGCTTAAATGGAAAAGAGGAGCATAGCCGGGACCGGTTTGGCTCAATGGATAGAGCGTCGGCTTGGGGACTGAAGGGCCCCGGGTTCGATTCCGGTCAAGGGCATGTAACTTGGTTGCGGGCATGTCCCCAGTAGGGGGTGTGCAAGAGGCAGCTGATCAATGACTCTCTCTCATTGATGTTTCAAACTCTCTATCTCTCTCCCTTCCACTCTGTACAAAAATCAATAAAATATATTTAAAAAAAAAAAAAAAAGAGGAGCATAGCCGCCGTCACTAAGCTGGGCGGGCCCTCGGCAAACTGCACTGAACAAGCCTGCATGGAACTGCACTGTTCATCTAGGCCAACCCTATAAAGGAATTCGTGGAATCCTATGTCAACCAATAAGACTGATACTTTCCCTGTCAAATCGACTGCAGAGCTCCGCTAATTACAGTGTCTCATTCTGACCAATGAGGACAGTGTTTTTGAGGCCAATCAAACTGCAAGGATTTGGAGTCTTCATTTGCATAAGAGAAGGCCAATCAGAGACCAGGGGCAGGGCCTTCTATCTATATAAGCCAGCTCCCCTCGGGGCGACTGCATGGTCCACATTCCAGCCAGCCTATGTCCCAGGGGCCACCTCTCAGCCCCGCTGTCTCCTAATTGAACTGTTTCCATCTCTGCCACCGCCTCCCAAACTGGGAATTTCTGTTGGCGTTCACTGGCACCATATGGGACCGAAAATATGGGAAGACAAGGGACCAGGAAGTTACATCCGTCACAAGTTCCCCTGTGGTTCCGGCGCTGAAGTTTGAGAATCCCAAGGCATTGGAGCTTCCAGCCCTCTGACCCTTCCTTTTTATTTTCCCCTCACAAGCCTTCCCTGTGATCTGGGACGCCTTAACCAAGTCCAGGGCTGCTCAAAAGCTTCTGATCGGACTGGACAAAGTCTAAGCTCAGCCAGGCTTACAGGCACGCCCTATGCCGGCTCATTCCCGGCTCACGTCCCCCGGTCGGTCCCCGCACCAGCTCTGTGCCTGTGCCAGGAGCTCCCACACCTGAGCCTTTTCTCTCCATGGCGCCTTCTCTTGGCAAGCTGGTCCCGTCCCCCCCCCCTCACAAAACAGACTCTAACTGGGCTACTGTTGGACTCGGCTCACCTTTGAAAGGCAGGCGGCCGGGGTCTCGTAGTGCTAATGCCCAGGGGAGGTCCTCAAGTCCAGCTCCCTCCCCCTGCCCCGCGGAAAACACTCCTCGCCCTGTCCTTCTGCCGGTGTGAATGCATTCGGGGCGCTATCATGCCCTTGGCGCGAGTCCTCGCTCTAAATTTGGGGGTTTGCGTCTAAAGACGAATCCTTCTGGCGTCAGGACTTACTAAGTCTGCGATCTCTGAGCCGTCAGGAAGCCAGCTCATGTTCTAATCGCCCAGGGGACCCCTCGTCTCACGGTTTCTGGGAAGCGGATTGTACGGAGCAGGTCACTGACTTACTCCGAAAGGGAGGAGGGTGGGGTTGGGTCTGTGGTCGGCAAACTGCGGCTCGGGAGCCACATGCGGCCGGCTCTCTGGGCCCTTGAGTGCGGCTCTTCCACAAAATACCCCGGCCTGGGCGAGTCTGTTTTGAAAAACTGGCGTTAGGAGAAGTTTACGTTTAAAACGTGTGGCTCTCCAAAGGAATTTCAGTCGTGGTGCTTTGATGTTTGGCTCTGAGGACGGATGAGTTTGCCGACCGCTGGGTTAGGCGAAGTGTGTATGCACGTCAGGTGCACACACACAGGCCAGTGCTCTCCCCTCAGTCCACCTGTCCCTGAACCCTCTGGCGAAAGGATTCCTGTCGCGTGGGGCCTGTGTCCCCGGCGGCGCCATGTGCCGATCAAGATGCGCTCAGGGATCACACAGCCGGGGATTTGCTTTCGCATGCCAGCAAAAGTGACGTCTTAAAAAGCACGGCTTTATGGTGAGCAACGAACGTTTGGGGTGAGAGCAACGTAGGCATTTAAGTTGTTTTAAGAGAATGGACTTAAGGAGGATCTTTACGCTCCTAGCGCTGCGGGTAATCCTTAGGCGAGGCAGAAACCCTGGTTTTTGACGATGCCTGCCGTCGGAGGCGCTGTATGTGGGACGGCATGGCTTCTGGGCGGCCTCCATCCTCCTGGCCATTGCAATGCTTGCTTGTCAGCCTCACATCTCTAAGCTGTGGTCCTGGGGGAGCGGGGCTGGGGGATGGGGAGGGGGGAAGGGGTCAGGGGTGAGGAGGTGCTAATGACCCCTGGGGGCTGGGGGGTGGGGGGGAAAGGGTCAGGGGTGAGGAGGTGCTAATGACCCCTGGGGGCTGGGGGGTGGGGGGGAGAAAGGGTCAGGGGTGAGGAGGTGCTAATGACCGCTGGCACTGCTGGTGGAGAACCACCTCTGGCCACTGCCCTGAGCATCCGACACCAGCACGCCCTCTGCTGGCCGCGGGGCGCCACGTCTGCCCCTGGGAACCCCGGGAAAAGGGGGGAGTTGGCAGAGGGAGACGCGGCTGGTGGGTCGGTGGGACTCACTGTCCCTGACTGTCCGGCTGTCCGGCTGTCCGAGCCCCGTGCCCCCCGGCCCCTGGGGGCGCTGGCCCGCTAGCGGTTCCGAGACGCTCAGGGACGGGCTGCGGCGGGTCTCGCCGCCCACCTGCAGCCAGGGGGCCTCGGGCCGCGCACGGGTGCACCGCCGGCTGCAGGAATGTCCGCCCTTTCTCCTTCCGACACCACAGAGCGGTGCCCGCAGGCCCGGCGTGCGGGCACCGAGAGGAGGGCTGCGGGCAGGTGCGCGGCGGGGACGCGGAGGCCTTACGGTTATCCTAGACTTTAGGTTCCAATGCACGTATTTCCCCAGGAACGGCAGCCCCCCCCCCTCAGTGAGGCTAACAGACAAACTGCACCCCCCGCACCCCCATTGCACCCCCCGCACCCGGCGGGGCGGGCGCGGGGCCAGCTCCTCCGGGCGGGCGGCCGCGCGCCCTCTGGCGGGCAGCGGGGAGAGTGCAGGCGGCGGAGCAGAAAGGGCGGGTTTGTTTCTCCCAGAACCCAGTTTTACAGCAAACACGCCCGGGCTCCCCCACAGCCCAGGCCGACAGCTGGAAGCATTCGCCAGAGAGAGTGTTCTGTTTCCTTCGGACAAAGAGCTCACAGACGCCAGCGGGGAGGCCCCAGGGCTTAGAGGAGGGTCTGCCTCCAGCAGATGACCCCACGCCATCCCAACCTGTGGTCATGCAAGTGCAGCCCCACAGGCAGGCAGATCCCGAGGACCAGCCTTCCGCCCACCGAGGGGACTGGGCGATGCCAGGGGTTTACACCCCAAACAGGGGCAGCCCCGCGGCCACCCCGCGTGATGGGACAGCGTGAAGGGCCCCCCCTTTGCAGGCCACACTCCGAGGAGCCCCTGCCAGGCAGGACGGTGCCGGGGACCCAGGTTCCAGCAGATGTAACCGGATTTAACCGGGTGCTAAGACATCCTTTCCCCTCCCTGTGCTTCCGGACCTGACCTGTCTCACCGAGAGAAGCTCACAGGTCCCAGCCCCAGGCGGCAGAGATAAAGTCTTATCTGAACTGCGTCAGCTCCTGGGCCTGCGGGCGGGCAGGCGGGCATGCGGGCCCTGCCCTGGGCACCGGCCTCCAGGCCTCCACACCGGCCTCCACTCAGGTCCTGGGCCCAAGAGCCTGGAGCTGCCCTCAGACCTGAAGAAGCGATTGGTCCCCGCCTCTGACCAGTCAGCGCCCAGCAGGACGCCCCGAAGCCCCTGCCATGTGACTTCCCTGTAGACTGTAGCCCTCCGGCCCCAGTAAACCATCAAGGGCCAGACCGCAGCCCGGGCCTCCCCCCAGTCCAGCCCCCTCCCCCCCGCTCTCTCGCCATCCTCACGGGACACGGTCCCCTCGAGCCCCTCGGCCACCCGCTGGGCCACACGGGCCTCTGTGGGTCCTGCCGTGAGTGGCCAGGCCCCGAGCGTGTCCTCCTCACCTCTCAGCAGGCCGGGGCCCTGCTGCACCCGCACCCCGAGTCCAGCCGTGACTCAGCCCCGTCCGTCGGCTCCCGGTGCTCACCTCACCGCCCTCAAACCTCCTGTCGCTCCCGCCCTTTGCCCTGCAGACCCAGCGGCGGGTCCTGTTCAGACCTCACTCAGGTCTCATCCGTCCGTTCAAAAGGCCGACGTTCCGCTCTGAGTCAAACCCGGAGTCCCTGTGTTTCCTTCCGGCAAGACCCGCCCCCTCCCCGCTCTCCTCCGTCCGGGGGCTCCGGGCCACACTCGCCCCTGCTCCCGCAGCCCCGGCTGACCAGCCCCAGCTAACCAGCCTCCCCGGCTAACCAGCCCCATCTAACCAGCCTCCCCGGCTAACCAGCCCCATCTAACCAGCCCCATTTAACCAGCCACTCTAACCAGCCGCCCCGTCTAACCAGCTGCTCTGTCTAATCAGCCCCATCTAACCAGCCGTATCTAACCAGCACTCCCATCTAACCAGCCCCATCTAACCAGCCCCATCTAACCAGCCCCATCTAACCAGCCTCCTCGGCTAACCAGCCACCCCGGCTAACCAGCCCCATCTAACCAGCCCCATCTAACCAGCCCCATCTAACCAGCCTCCCCGGCTAACCAGCCCCAGCTAACCAGCCTCCCCTGCTCCTGCAGCCCCCTGACCAGCCTCTCTGGCTAATCAGCCGCCCCGTCTAACCAGCTGCCCTGTCTAACCAGCCGCTCTGTCTAACCAGCCGCTCTGTCTAACCAGCCCCATCTAACTAGCTGTATCTAACTAGCACCCCCATCTAACCAGCCGCTCTAACCAGTCGCCCGGCTAACCAGCCGGTGTCTTACTTGGCTCTCGCATGTCCTCAGTGTCCCTCCCTGACTGTCAGGAGGCAGGCTGCGTGTCCGTCTGCCTCCCGCGATGCTTGGTGCTGGGGGAGGAGTGACGGCTGCGGGGCTCCGGCAGCGCTGCCCTCAGGTTATGGGTTAGTGTCCTCAGAGGGGACTCTCTGCCCTCAGGTTATGGGTTACCTGTCCTCAGACGGGCTCTGATGGGTGAGCGTGGCCTCCAGCAGTTAGACACCAGGTGTGTGACTCACTCAGACCCGCAGCCTGGGGCAGGGATGCGGGGGGGGGGGGGGGGGCGGGGCGCGGGGTGCAGGACACTCCTTATAGTGCCCACGCCCAGCTCAGGGCCTGGATCTGTGGGAACAGCAGCCTTTCTGGGGGCAGCGGCAGACACGGGGCCGGGAGGGCCAGGGGCAGAGGGGTCGCCAGCGCCCTGTCCGCCCGGGACAGCCCCTCGGGCTCACTCTGCACCCCCTCCCCACCCTCGGGAAGGCTGTCTCACCCACTCAGGTCGGCACCTGAGACAGTGCGCGCGGTCAGTCCTCGGGTCAGGGGTCAACTAAGAGGAAATAGGTGCTGACGCTCCCTCCTCTCCCCTCCCCTCCCCTCCTCTCCCCTCCTCTCGCCTCCCCTCCCCTCCCCTCCACTCCCCTCCCCTCCACTCCCCTCCTCTCTCCCCTCCTCTCCCCTCCTCACCCCTCTCCTCTCCCCTCCTCTCCCCTCTCCTCCCCCCTCCTCTCCCCTCTCCTCCACCCTCCTCTCCCCTCTCCTCCCCCCTCCTCTCCCCTCCTCTCCCCTCTCCTCTCCCCTCTCCTCTCCCCTCCCTCCCCTCCTCTCCCCTCCTCTCCCCTCCTCTCCCCTCTCCTCCCCCCTCCTCTCCCCTCTCCTCCCCCCTCCTCTCCCCTCCTCTCCCCTCTCCTCCCCCCTCTCCTCCCCCCTCCTCTCCCCTCTCCTCCCCCCTCCTCTCCCCTCTCCTCCCCCCTCCTCTCCCCTCCTCTCCCCTCTCCTCCCCCCTCCTCTCCCCTCCTCTCTCCTCCTCTCCCCTCTCCTCCCCCCTCCTCTCCCCTCTCCTCCCCCCTCCTCTCCCCTCTCCTCCCCCTCCTCTCCCCTCCTCTCCCCTCTCCTCTCCCCTCTCCTCCCCCCTCCTCTCCCCTCTCCTCCCCCCTCCTCTCCCCTCCTCTCCCCTCTCCTCTCCCCTCTCCTCTCCCCTCCTCTCCCCTCCTCTCCCCTCCTCTCCCCTCCTTTCCCCCCTCCTCTCCCCTCCTCTCCCCTCCTCTCCCCTCTCCTCTCTCCTCTCCTCTCCCCTCTCCTCTCCCCTCAGTGTGAGGCACGGGGACCCTGTGGCAGCGCCCGGGGCCTGGCCTGTGGGACCCGCTGGGCAGGGGCAGACGCAGGTGTGGGGGGGCCTGCTCTCCCCTGGCCCGCAGCGGCTCTGGGACACGGGTCCCTGGAGGGACCCTGCCCCTCCATCCCAGCACCACTGGCCGGTGGGCCTCCTGGCAGAGCCTCCGTTCTGCCCCTTCAGGCCGGACCCGGTGCTCCCAGAGCCCACCGCCCAGCCCTGCGTCTCTGCCCCCTCTCCCTCCACCCCAGCCCAGCGGGCGGACGGAACCTCCAGCGCCTGTCTGTCCACCTCCCACCCCCATCTCTGTGGCGACCCCAAAGCACACCCCCATCCCCTGGGACGTTAACCATGGCCCCTCCCAGCCCGCCCCCGCCCCCCAGCGGTCTCTGCCTCCCGAGGCCGAGGACCCCTCCCTGCGGGCCTGCCTCAGCCCGTCCCACCCCCACCCAGGGCAGTGCACTCCGGGCCTGTCCGCTAGCCCACCTGCCTGTCCGGCCTCCCTCCCCACAGCAATCCCCCGGGCCCTGTGATCGTGGGGACCCGGGGCTCTGCCCCCACCCCCATCAGGCCGGCCTGTGAGCCGCTCCCTCCGTCGCTCAGGGCCTGGCCGTCCTCCGTGGCCGCTCACAGTGACACTGAGCCTGACCGCCCGGGCGCAGCCACAGAGAAGCGAGTTCCCGTCCAAACAATAAGCAATAACCACGTTAGCCGCATGGGCATGGCGGGCGGATTCAGATGCAATATTAATTTAGGGATGTGAGTGACTGGGGAGAGGCAGAGGCAGAGGGGCAGGCCCTCCTGTACCCGCCAGCTCCCTCCTCCTTCCCCCGGCGCCCCCCCCCCCCCCCCCCGCAATTACGCGGTAACGGAGGCAGCCGATCGGGGGAAGATTTCATTAAAGCCAACAGCAAGTCATCTGCGTCTTATTGCCGTTTGATTGACGCGGGACGGGTGTGAGGAGGAAGGCTCTCGATAATGTTTCTCTCGATAAAGTTGCCGGCCGCCCGCTCGGAGTCAATAAAGGGGAGATGAGTGGGGGTGGGGGGGAGGGGGACACATGCATATTAATTCTCCCGTTTGCAGCGGCCCCGGGATGGGGGCGGGGGCGGGGGCCGTATGTAGCCGGGGTTCGCGCCTGGCATTTCCTCTGAAACGCCGAGATTGCATCCTCGATTCGCACCGCCCTGACGCTGCTATATTAATATTAAAACTAAAGGTCATTCCGCAGCACCGCTAAGCCGCCTGAGCCCCAACCTTTACGCCAATAACGCTCCGGGAAGTAGAGCCAGGAGTATTTGAATACTGGTGGGGGAAATTTTTTTTTTTAATTTTATTGGGGAGGTTGGTTGGCTACGGTGCCCTCCGGTGGCCCCCCGCCCGCCTGGCTCCTCCTGGGGCCGTGAGAGGGCTGCCCTGGGGAAGGGAGGTGCCGCGGGAGGGAGGCTGGTGATCAGCTGCCACAGGCCCGGGGCCTCCCGCTAATGAGCCTCCAGAGCGGAGTCAGCACAAACCTCCTGACTGCCGGAGCTCAGCTCGCAGCCAAGGACCGGCCGGCCGGCGGGCGGGCTCCTGGGCGGCTCCATCTCGGCCCCCTTCTGGGCGGGGCTGGCCTTGACCTCTGGAGAACTGTCCGCCCGGCTGGCTCCCACCACAGAGGTCTGGCTGGGTGGACCAGCCGGATCTTTATTGATTTTTTTTACAGAGAGGAAGGGAGAGGGATAGAGAGCTAGAAACAGCGACCGGCTGCCTTCTGCACGCCCCCTACAGGGGATGTGACCACAACCAAGGTGCATGCCCCTGACCGGAATCGAACCTGGGACCCTTCTGTCTGCAGGCCGATGCTCTATCCGCTGAGCCACACCGGTCCCATCCCGGCCCGAGCAGGGAGCGCCCCGCGCGCTCACACCATCACCGGCAGGAACCGGGAGCTCGGGCCCCACCTGTGGGTCCTCTGCCCCCGTCCCAGGCTTCACACGACGACAGCATCCTTCCCTCTGTCACTAAGGACTGCTGGGGGGCATCCTTCCCTCTGTCACTAAGGACTGCTGGGGGGGGGGGTGGTAAACAAGGCCCGACAGAGACATAGACACATGCCAGGAGACAGACACACACGTCCCTGTCTGTCCATCCCAGTGACGGGTCTTTACGTTCTCATTTCTAAGGAACTGCAGCCCCAGAAGCACACAGAGCAGCGTCAACACGCCGCGTCAGCGAGGCCCGGAGCCGGACCCGTGTGAGGCCCACGGAGCGAGACCCCCTGCTGCTTCCAGGCCTTCCTCACCGCCGCTCGCACCCGCGCCCTCAGACCCGCCCAGCGCATCGCACGTCTCTGGGGAGGGGCACCCGGTCCCCAGGAGGCCACGGACACGGCGAACACGCCAGCTCCACGGGGCCGGCGGGCTGGCTCGTGGCTCAGCGATGGTGGACGAGCTGTCCGGGCCGGCCGGCCATGCACGCTGCTCGCCCCGCCGCTGCCCCCCGCCGCCACCCAGACCCTCCGCCCCGTGCTCCCCGCCACCCAGACCCTCCGCCCCGTGCTCCCCGCCTCCACCCAGACCCTCCGCCCCGTGCTCCCCGCCACCCAGACCCTCCGCCCCGTGCTCCCCGCCACCCAGACCCTCCGCCCCGTGCCCCCCGCCACCCAGACCCTCCGCCCCGTGCTCCCCGCCTCCACCCAGACCCTCCGCCCCGTGCTCCCCGCCACCCAGACCCTCCGCCCCGTGCCCCCCGCCACCCAGACCCTCCGCTCCGTGCTCCCCGCCACCCAGACCCTCCGCCCCGTGCTCCCCGCAGCCCATACACCCGCTGCCCACCGCCTCCACCCAGACGCTCCAGCCCCCGTGCTCCCCACGGCCCAGACACCCCACTGCCCATCACCAACACCCAGACCCTCCGGCCCCGTGCTCCCCGCGGCCCAGACACCCCGCTGCCCATCACCAACACCCAGACCCTCCGGCCCCGTGCTCCCCACGGCCCAGACACCCCGCTGCCCATCACCAACACCCAGACCCTCCGCCCCCGTGCTCCCCGCCTCCACCCTGACCCTCTGCCCCTGTGCTCCCCGCCGCCCAGACACCCCACTGCCCACCCCACCGCCACCCAGACCCTCCGCCCCCGTGCTCCCCGCAGCCTAGACACCCGCTCCCGACCGCCACCCAGACCCTCCGGCCCCGTGCTCCCCGCGGCCCAGACACCCCGCTGCCCATCACCAACACCCAGACCCTCCGGCCCCGTGCTCCCCGCAGCCCATACACCCGCTGCCCACCGCCTCCACCCAGACCCTCCGCCCCGTGCTCCCCGCGGCCCAGGCACCCCACTGCCCACCCCACCGCCACCCAGACCCTCCGGCCCCGTGCTCCCCGCGGCCCAGACACCCCGCTGCCTGCCACTGACCTGCGAGCTTAAGTGCGGTCAGTGGGGAGCAGGCGCTGGTGCCTAAACCAGGACTGACCGGGGCGCCCCCCTGAGCACTGTCAGCCCCCACCCCCACACACACACACCGAGGCGACCACAGGGCCCTCCGGGCTGGGCCTCTCTGAGCACAGAACCTGGCCGCCCGCACGCCCTGGCTCTGCCGTGTGTCCCCCGCGGCCAGCCTGGCCTCGGGCTCCTGACCTGCTGGTGCAGACCCAAGGCCAAGACCCGGGCTCACTGACCGTCCCCCTTCCCCCAGCCCACGATTCAGGCTCACTGACCCCCAGATCCGCCCCCAGCACCCCCCCGCCCCCGCCCCGGTCCCACCTTCCTCCTGCAGCTCCGGACGGTCTCCTAGCCGGAGGCGCCTGCCCGCCCAGGGGCTGAGGGTCGAGGGGGCGGTCACTCAGCAGCTCTGCTGGGCCTCCCGCTCGGGCTTTGAGGGGCTGAGGGAGGGAGGGGGCAGCTGAGGGCGGCGGGCCTCGTGCTGCTCCGTGCTCACCACAGCGGCCGCACCTGCCGCCGAGGGCACCAGGCCCGCAGCTGCGGAGACGGGGGTGGGGTGTCCGCAGCCAGCCCGTGGCCGGGCGATCCCGGGGAAAACGGTCCATCGATGGCCAGGCCGATGAGATGGTGGCCTGGCGGTTCCTCGGCCCCCGTACCCTCCGGAAGCAGCCGCATTGCAGGCCGAGCCTCCGGGGCTCAGGGACCTGCCGGGGGATGACCGGCCCGGCCTCTGACTGCAGCTGCCCCAACTATCCACGGCCCTTTGTGGCTGGACAGCGGGGGGCGGGGGGGGGGCGGGGGGGGATTACAGGAGTGTCAGGGGCGGGATCTGCCCCCTCCTCCCTGTGTGCCTCTGACCCGCTGGCCTCTCTCTGGGCCTCAGTTTCCTCGCCTGTAGAATGGGGCCAGGGAAGAGGGTCCCGAGGACCCCTCTCTGCTCTGGGAGCCCATCGGCGAATGGAGGACAGGTTTTCTGATTTCAAAAGCAAGGTCGCCTCTCCTCCGCACTTCCCCTTCAGAATGTAATTTGAAAAATATGTATATTTTTTATTGACTTCAGAGAGGAAGGGAGAGGGAGAGACGTCAACAAGAGAGGCCCTAACCGTTTTTTTAGCTCATTGGATAGACCATCGGCCTGTGGACTGAAAGGTCTCAGGTTCGATTCCCGTCAAGGGCATGTACCTTGGTTGCGGGCACATCCCCAGTGGAGGGTGTGCAGGAGGCAGCTGGTCGATGTTTCTCTCTCATCGATGTTTCTACCGCTCTATCCCTCTCTCTTCCTCTCTGAAAAAGATCAATAAAATATATATTTTAAAACAAACAAACAAAAAAAAGCAATGAGAGAGAATCACTGATTGGCTGCCTCCCAAACTGCCCACAGCCAGGTCACGTGCCCTGACCCCCTGGTTCATCGGTCGATACTCAACCACTGAGCCACACTGGCCCAGCTTGAAGTGTAATTTCAATTCTGCTCTGAAATCAGCTCCCCAGATTCCTTCCTCAGGAGCCAGATGTGGTGCCTTTAAGTGTTAGCGGATCCTGTGTATAGGATAGGGGTCAAAACTGAGGTGCCGATCTCCCTGCCTCTGCTTTCAGCTTTAAGACTAAATAAACTATCTGGCGGATTTATTATTATTATTTTTTCCTTTTTAAAGAAAAATGACAGTGATCGGCCCGCAGGAAAAGCAGCTCCCTTCCGCCCTCCGCGGCAGGATCGCCTCCGTCCGCCGCCGCCGCCGCCGCCACCACCGGTGGATCCCGCGCCGGCGTTGATTAGCGCGGCCCGCGTCGGGCGTGTTATTATTTGATTTGAATAGCAGCTCCGAGCTACCGTTTGAGTCCAGACATATATTAGTCAGAAACAATCTCGTTTAATAACACAGAAACTAATAAAGGAAACGCATGCCGGCCGGTGCCGGATCGGATTTATGAATATTGCTTTAGCGGGATGGAGGGTCGCCTCCCCGACCTGTTTGTCACGTCAGAACCGTGACAGGCTTTTTTTTTCCTTTTTTTTTTCTTTCTTCTTCCCCCCCATTTACATGCAAACACCAGACACGGGCGAGTCCCGGGGATTGTCTAGCGCCTCGAAACAAACAAAGCAGGCTCCTCTTACATGCGCGCTGCCACGCTGGCCACGAACCTTCAGGACGGGGCCAGAGGATCACGAACGAGGATCAGGTAGCCACGCAGGGAAACCCGTGTTGGACATGAAGGAGACGCCGGCCGGCCGCGGGCCACGGGGCGTCCCTCCACCTCGGTCCCTCACTCACAGTCACTTCATTTTCATCCAGGAGTCGCCTTCAGGGTTCCTCCTCCGTCCCCACGCGGAGCTTAATCTGACGGAGGGGACAGTTACTGCCCGGCCTCGGGCCCTCCGATGGCCACCTCCACCCGTGGGTGCCCTCGGGCTTAGAGAGGGGCAGGAGGAAGGCCAGGCCATGAGCCGTATTTCTGCCAGTGTCCTTAGAATCTTTGCTGTTTTGTCCGCGTGCTCGGGGTCCTGCTGTGTCCTCGGGGTCCTACTGTGTGCCCGGGGGTCCTACTGTGTGCTCGGGGTCCTGCTGTGTCCTCGGGGTCCTGCTGTGTGCCTGGGGGTCCTACTGTGTGCCCGGGGTCCTGCTGTGTGCCCGGGGATCCTACTGTGTGCCTGGGGGTCCTACTGTGTGCCCGGGGTCCTGCTGTGTGCCTGGGGGTCCTACTGTGTGCCCGGGGGTCCTACTGTGTGCTCGGGGTCCTGCTGTGTCCTCGGGGTCCTACTGTGTGCCCGGGGTCCTGCTGTGTGCCTGGGGGTCCTGCTGTGTGCCTGGGGGTCCTACTGTGTGCCCGGGGTCCTGCTGTGTGCCTGGGGGTCCTACTGTGTGCCTGGGGGTCCTACTGTGTCCTCGGGGATCCTACTGTGTGCCCGGGGTCCTACTATGAGCCGCTGAGCAGTGAGGTGCTCATCAGTACGTCCTCTGCAGTAAGGAGATCTCCCTGCCTCAGCCTTGCCCGCGGCTTCACCACGGAGACAAAGACAGAGAGAGAGATGACCTGAAGGCCTGGGAGGACTCCCACCATCAGTGCAGCCCTCCCCCCCAGGCCTGACGGACCGCCTCCCCGCGGAGCCTGCGGTGTGGACGGTGCGCTCCGGGCGTGCGGAATGCGTGGGAGGACACGCAGCCTTGCCATGCCGAGGGCTTTTGCTGGTTCTGCGGCTAAAAGAGGAAAAGAGACGTGGGAGAAGCCCCACCTAACTCAGCTTTGAACGAGCAGGTTTAGAACAGAAATGCCAGACCCACGTGGCTGACGGGCTCTGGTACATCCTGGCAGCGGCTGCGGCAGGCGGATCTGACCACGGGACGCGGGGGGGCCCGGCCTGCGGGAGGGACGCCGCGGGCAGCAGGGCTGCAGCATCGTCGCTGCCCGTGGCCGCGGAGCTGCAGGCCGCCGCGCCCCCCGTGCTGGGCGGTAGGTGGAGCCATCGCCTCAGGAAAGGCGGCGGGAGGAGGGCTGGCCTGGACGCCGGATGCTGGAACCTTTGGGCGGCAGCTTCTGGGTGTGAGCCCAGAGCATCCTGCCTTCTCCACACCGAGGGGCCGGGAGAAGCCGATGCTGGAGACTGGCTTCCTTCCCGGGGATGATCACCCCACTCCTCCGTTTCCTCCGCCTCCTCCTGCTCCCGCTGCCTCCTCCGCTGCCTCCTCTGGGGCGGGCATCGGGCTGAGCCGGGGCTGGAGGAGGCATTTAGGAAATCAGGCCTCTCACAGGCCGCTGTGCTCCCACGATGGGCCCCTGGGGCTGGCGGGCGCCACCTCCCTCCCACAGAGGCCTAAGGACCCCGAACCGGCCGGGCACACCAGCCCCTCTGGGGTCGGCTCCCGCTTTTCTCTCCCTTCTGGCTGCCCCCCCCCCCCGGGAGTCTGGCTTTCCCGTGGGGGGTCCCCTCCCCGATGCCGGCCCCGGCTCCCGTGTGCACACAACGCATTGCGTGGTCCTGTCTTTGTTCAAAACGCTGATAATTTATCATTCCTTTATTGTGCAGTTCGGGCACGCTGGTGTTTAGAATATCTCCTTAAAATAGGATTCCGCTGGGGAGCCCAGCGTGGGGCACCCCCTGACATGCACCACTGGCGAGAGCCTCGCTCTCCTCACCCCTGCCCTGGCCCTGAGCGGGCGCGTGAGGCTTTTTATTTGGCTTAAAAAAACACACACACAAAAAAAGTGATCCCCGACCCTGTGGTTTTGGGGTTCCCGCAGAACACCTCTGCACCCTGCGAGGGTCCTGCCTCCCACACTGACTCTGACTCTCTGGCCCCGGCTCCGTCTGCGTCCGGAGGCGGCACAGGGCCACACGGAAAGCACAGCGGGACGCCCAGCACCCAGTCAGCCCTTCGCCCCGCCTGCCTGGGCCGGCAGCCTGCCGATGGGGGGCGGTCAGGTGTCCCCATCTCGCTGATGAGCTTGGCCTCCTGACCCAGGAAGCGGTTCTCCGGGGTCACAGGGAGGGGGCAGAGCCGGGGCCTGCAGGCTCGCCAGGCCCGGGCCCGCTCCTCTCCGGGCCCCGCGGCCGCCCTGGCGCCTGAGTGCCACCCCCTCGTCTTGGGCGGAGAATGGGGCCGCCACGGGGCGCTGCGTCTGTGACAGATGTGGGCGCCCTGGCTTCTCCGGGGCCTCCTCGGAGGACGTGGCCCCGTCTCCGGAGCCACCGGGTCGCTGGACACAGAGGCCAGAGAGGTGGGTGTGGGGCGCAGCGGGGGGCGGGGGGGGGGAGCGGGCGGGACGGGCCTCCCCCGGGGGGTGCGGCTGAGGAATTGGGGAGCTCCTGGTTGCTCAGCAACGAGGAGTTAAGGATAAAAACGGGGCTGGCTGGTCTCAGAGACGAGGGGGGGAGGCGGGGCTGTGTGTGGCTGAGGGGGTTCCGAAGGTGGCGACTGGGAAGAGGTGGGGGGGGGGGTCGGGGGCTGGGTGAAGGGGGGCCCTGGGCCGGTTCCGTCCAAACACCGTTGAAGCAGGAGACGGATCCAGGGGCCCCCCGAGGGCACTGCCGCTCAGTTCGTTCCTAACATGTAAGTATTCACAGAACGCATTTACGGCATAAACGTGAATGTTTGTAGTGTAGTGGTTGGGTCTGTGTCTGGACTCTGGGGGCCGCGTTGCGTGCCTGAAACCCAGCCTCCTGTGCGTGGAGCAGGTGCTGGCCGGGACCGTCACAGGCGCCGGCGCCGATGCTGACTTAGTTTTGCTTCCAAGTTCGTGAGGGGGATGAGGCGGTGGTTTTCTTCTGTGTCTGCGGGCCCAGCCTCTGCCGGCGGGCGGTCACAGTGTCCCCGCGTCTTTAGAAGATGCGGTGAGTTGTTCTCCTCTCCGTCTGGGACGCTCTGAGCCGCATGGCAACGAGCCCGTCTGCTGAGGCCTCAGAGAATCCCCCGGAACCTTCCGGCCGGTGCATTGGGGCACTGGCTCCTTAACAGCTTCCTTCCAGGGAGCTGCTCGCTTCAGTATTCCCTCTCTGTTAGGGTCAACACTGGTGAGCCGTGTTTTCGAGAAAACCGCCCGCGTGGCCTCGGTGCGCAGCTGTGTTTGCGTAGAATTGCGAGTCGTAGCGTCAGGATGTTGTGGAATCGCCTCCGATTCTGTTTCCAGGGGTGCTCTCTCTCCCGGCCGTGATGACACTGACTTTGCATTTATTTCCGCTTTTTGTTCGTTATTTCCTTCTCTCTGCTTCCACTAATTTTACTTTTTGCTCCTTTTCTAACTTTAGGGACAGATATTTAATGTATGGTCACACGTTCGTTTTCATTTTTATTCTTATAATATTAAATATTTAATCAATGCCTCTTCTTTTAACCTTTGCTTTAACTATGTCTCCAAAATTCTACTATATAGTGTTTTTCATAATCATTATTCGTAAAAAGAATTGCTCAGTGTCCATTTTCGTTCCTCATGGACTAAGAATTGTTTAAGAAATGTTTAACAATTTTTAAGTTTCCAGATGGAAAAGATCTCCTGCCTTTTGACTTTTATTTTCCACCTTATTGCGTTGTAATAAGACGATGTTGTTGGTTTGCCTTATTTTTACTTAAAAGGCTGCATTGAATATTCTTGGTGACCTCACATATGGCCAATTTTCATGAATGCTCCGTGTGCATGTGAAAAGAAACATTCTCTTTGATAAGGGTGAGGAGTTCAATATGTATTCATAAGACCTACCGGGGGATTATACTGTTTAGGTTTCCTACATAAATATATTCATCTTGTCAGATAGCAAATTCGCATCCCCTGCTCTCTTTGTGCACGTCTGCAGGTGTGGTTTCGCCTTCGGCTTTACGGTAGTTTGTTCTAGGAGTGGCTCTCACAACATGGAGTGTTTTGCCTTCAAAAAAATCTGAAAATATTTTTACATGAGTGAGCAACACCATGTACGCTTACTGTTATGACTTAAATACTTGGTCTTAGCGCTGCCCTGTTATTTGGTGTAATATTACTGTGCGTATTTACATGTGTTCTTCATTCCTTGGTCTGTTTCCTTTGCTTTTTAGTTTTTAAAAATGTTGGTGCTTAGAACGATGTGGGTTTTGTTTGTTCTTTTGTGGTAGAGATTATCTTTCCACTATTTTTATCTGATGTCTATGAATTCTTTAAAAAAAAACCCTATTTTATTGATTTTTTTTACAGAGAGGAAGAGAGAGAGATAGTTAGAAACATCAATGAGAGAGAAACATCGATCACTGCCTCCTGCACACCCCCCACTGGGGATATGCCCCCAACCAATGTACATGCCCTTGACCGGAATCGAACCTGGGACCTTTCAGTCTGCAGACCGACGCTCTATCCACTGAGCCAAACCAGTTTTGGCTATGAATTCTTTAGGTAGGCTTCTGGTCTGCTATCTGGTCTATCTGCTTTAAGTGACATATTTGTCACCTATAATCTATGGAAAACCCATACCTTTATTCTCCTTTCCCATTTCTTTCCCCCCTTTCCCTATAATAAAAAAATAAAATAAAATAAAATTCTGTGTTAGAGCTACTTGGCCAGAGCACCTAATGGCTACATACGAGTCTCCCACCTTGCCCGGCCCTCCGTTTGTCCGCCGTCCAGAGTGAAGTACAGTTGGTGCCCACCAGCAGCTCCGGACGGTCCCACTCACGGCTGGGTGGGGCGGAGGTGCCTTCTGGGAGCCTCCGCCGGAAGGACCGGGGCCCGACATCCCCGGCATTCCTGCATGTCTAAGCTTGCTTCTCTACAAACAAGCAGATGGAGGATGCTCCACACCATTAGTCACTGGAGGAACACAAATCAAAACCATAGCGAGACACCACTTCACACTCGGGAATGGCTGTTACAAATTAACGACGGAAAACAACCCATGTCGCAAGTATGCCGAGAAGTTGGAACCCTTGCACAGCGCTAGCGGGGTTGTACAACGGTTCAGCTGTTGTGGGAGACAGTTTGGCGGGTCCTCAGAAAGCGAAGCATGGAACTGTCATATGACCCAGCAACTCCACTTCTAGACATAACCCTGGGAGACTCGAGATCTGGCACCCCGATAAATCCCAGTACGGAAATGTTCATGGCAGCACCAGTCTGAGAGGCCTAAAGGCAGAACAGCTCCAATGCCCATCGGTGGATGCATGGATGAGAAAACTGTAGATACTCACACGATGGAATATTATTGAGCCGTAAAAAGTCAAATAGCAATACATGCCACAACACGGAAGGACCTCAAAAACACCACTAAGTGAGAGAAGGCAGACTCAAAGGTCATGTATCGGATGATTCTGTTTCTATGAAATGTATGAAATATCTGAAATAGGTGTGTCTTTAGAGACTGAGAGCAGAATGGGGGCAGTCCAGGCCTGGGGAGGGGGTCATTGGGTACACATGCTTTGTGTTTACATGGCCCTGTTTGGAGGTGAAGGAAGTGTTTGGAACCAGATATAAGTGGGGGTTGTGCAACATTGTGAATGTATGAAATGCCACGGAATTGCTCACTGTACAGTAATTTTATTTATGTGCATTTCACCATAATATAATTGTTTCTCTGTAGCCCTGTGAGGGATAGTTGAGTTGGCTAAAACAGAAATCCTCCATTCCCATGGTGAGTTTTTTGATAAGAATAGTTCACTGTTGGTTGTTTTGTAAGCTGCCTTTTAGAAATCTAATGTCAGCCAGACTTTCTGTATAAATAGCGGGTTCGCTTTGTTTGGAGGGCCAGGGGGTAATTTTCCCTTTGACTTTAATATCTAGTTGTTTTATCAGAATATGTATAAAGAGCTGACTGTTTAAAATCAATTTTCCTACGTAGTGGGCCCTTTCCACACGCAGAGTAGGGTCCTGCCTTCATAAACGCTTCCTTGAATTATTGCTGAAATATTGTGCTTCAGTATTTGGTTCTTCTCTTCGGAGTCTCCAATTATACGGAGTGTGTGCCTGTCTGTCATTTCTCACTGATTCTCTCTACCTCTTCATTTTATTTTCTTGGCTTTCATTTCTACCCACTGTTTTTCCTTAGTCCACTCTCAGTAATATTTCCTTCCTCTGAGACACCTAAAATAATCTCTTTCCCAACAGCACTTCCCATTTCATAAGCGCCAGTTTGTCCATTTCTATTTTGAGTTTGACATTTCTGATCTGTTCCCCGTCCTCACCCATCTGCAAGAGCTTATTTAATTACATTTAACTGGAGGCCTGATGCATGAAATTTGTGCAAGGGACTTGGCCCTCGAACCCGGAAGGACATCTGGAAGGTCATTGGGCTGTCCGGTCTCATTAGCATATTATGATTGTATTATTATAGATTCCTTTTATTATTCTTGATTTCTTCTGGAGTTTTTTTTTTTTTTTCATCTGCTGAAAAGTTTTTCTTAGCTTTTACAAAATTGAAGTGTACCATCCATTCAGAAAAGTACACAGCTGACAAGCCAATGCTTCCCTTTCCCTCCATCTTCACACACCACTGTCAGGACTCCTTCACATGCCAGGCTTTGTCCCAACGCCACTGGCCGTGAAGGTGTCCTCCTTCCCGCCACCTCCTCAGCGAGCAGCCAGGTTCCAAAGTCCCATCCTGAAGGCCTGCTTCCCAGGACCATTTATGGTGCCTACTCTGAGCCTGGGTTCCCTGGGCTTGGCCAGGCTGACACGGGGGCTCACGGGCAGGCCCCTGATTGGGGAGGGGGAAGAGGCGGGAAGGCCTAAGGGAAGGTGAGCCCCATCAGCAGGTTGGTTTGGAGGGAGGGGCTCACTTCTGCGGGAACCCTAGTGCTTGGGGTTGTCCATCTGAGGGGTTACCCACTGGCTCCTGGCTCCCACTAGCCAAGGGCTCCTCTGGGTGCTCACGTCCATGCCTGTGAGCGAACGGTAAAGAGGGGGTGGGGGCGGGCCCAGGAGCGCCTCCGCCTGTCCTCAGGGCTCCCCGTTTCCGCCAGGCAGCTGGCCCTCGTGTTGCTTAGGGTCTGATGTCTTTAGGGTTCCCTCTTTGCCTTTGGTTTTGAGGAGCTTTCCTGTGCTGTGTCCTCGGGGATTTTCGCCGTGTGGCTCCGGCGTGGCCACACTGGACGGGGTCGTCCTTAGCCCTGTGCCTTGCAGTGTTCTGGAAAACGCTTAGCCGTTCTCTCTCGGAACAGTGGTTCTGATTCTCCTGTCCCTCTCCCGGGACTTCAGTGCTATGTGTAACTCTCCACACAGTCCCAGGTCTATGAACTCCTCCCTCCCCACTTCAGGAAATATATTTTTTATTTTCTTTCCTTGCATCTCAATTTGTTTGTGTTTTCTCCATCCCTCTCTCTTCCTCTCTGTAAAAAAAAATCAATAAAATATATTTAAAACAATGATCGGGGGCAGGCAGGTGGGAGATGCTTGGCGGCATACGGTGCCAGCGGTCCGGGCGACAGAAACACGGCGGGGACACGCAGGGGCGGCGGGAGCGAGGCGGGGCTGAGGCCCAGCTTCTCTCCGCTGAGGGGCTGGGCCTGCGGGCGGGACTGGCAGGTGCACACTTGCGGCCGGGGATGAGCTATGCCCCGGATGTTGTCAATCACTTGGCGCCTGCACACGCCCCGCGTGCTCCCTGGGTCGTTTTATACGACATAAAGATGACATTTTATGGCCAAATTTGTTCACAGACATGCCTCGCGTTCTGCTCTCCAGTGCATAAGGAAGTCATTCTAAATTCAGCAAGAGTGCCAGTTTGACTGAAAAAGCTAGTTTCCATTTCCAGAAAAACGCTAATCGGATTCTTGTTAGAACATGTGTAAGGCGCGGCCCGCGCTGCCGCGGCCCTTGATGTCAGATGACCGAAGTAATTTATGTTTTGTCGCGAGGACTGGGGTGCACGCAGCACCTCCCCGGTCACGTGACCGCGCCTCGGCCCCGCTTCTTCCCGACACGTAGGGACTGTTTGTGTTTTGCGGTAACAAGTGAACGGCAGGAACGAACGGCAGGATTTCAATGTGCCTGTTCTTTATTTGATTAAATATATTCTCTATTTATTCCTTTAAAAAAAAAAAACTAACTTAAGTTAAAGGGCAATAAACCATGATAATTTGGAAAACATGTTGAAACTGAGAGTGAAGAAATATGTTCTGTACGTAAAACCGCACTGTAAACCATAAAACTTATTTTCGTCAGCTCCTCTCTTGACAGTGGCTGGGAATCTGACATTTCTACTGCAATAGGCAAACCCGTGTGAACAGCTCTCCCAAGTCACACCATGTCTATTTATGGTTCAGCCTGAAGCAGCACTCGCCTGCCCTGTGGACCTCACGGACCCGGGTTGGCAACTGCTGATCCCCCAAACACTGAGTGCGCCACGCGTGTTCACACCAGGGCCTGCGTGTGCACACCGGGACATGTGCATTCACACCGGGGCCTGCGTGTTCACACCGGGACATGTGCATTCATACCGGGGCCTGCGTGTGCACACTGGGACATGTGCGTTCACACCGTGGCCTGCGTGTGCACACCGGGACATGTGCATTCATACCGGGGCCTGCGTGCTCACACTGTGGCCTGCGTGTGCACACCGGGACATGTGCGTTCACACCGCGGCCTGCGTGTGCACACCGGGACATGTGCGTTCACACCGGGGCCTGCGTGTGCACACCGGGACATGTGCGCTCACACTGCGGCCTGCGTGTGCACACTGGGACATGTGCGCTCACACTGCGGCCTGCGTGTGCACACCGGGACATGTGCGTTCACACCGGGGCCTGCGTGTGCACACCGGGACATGTGCGTTCACACCGGGGCCTGCGTGTGCACACCGGGACATGTGCGTTCACACCGGGGCCTGCGTGTGCACACTGGGACATGTGCGTTCACACTGGGGCCTGCATGTTCATACCGCGGCCTGCGTGTGCACACTGGGACATGTGCGTTCACACTGGGGCCTGCGTGTTCATACCGCGGCCTGCGTGTGCACACCGGGACATGTGCGTTCACACTGCGGCCTGCGTGTGCACACTGGGACATGTGCGTTCACCACACCGGGACATGTGCGTTCACACCGCGGCCTGCGTGTGCACACCGGGACATGTGCGTTCACACCGGGACATGTGCGTTCACACCGCGGCCTGCGTGTGCACACCGGGACATGTGCATTCACACCGGGGCCTGCGTGCTCACACTGCGGCCTGCATGTGCACACTGGGACATGTGCGTTCACACCGGGGCCTGCGTGTGCACACCGGGACATGTGCGTTCACACCGGGGCCTGCGTGTTCATACCGCGGCCTGCGTGTGCACACCAGGACATGTGCGTTCACACCGGGGCCTGCGTGTGCACACCGGGACAGGTGCGTTCACACCGGGGCCTGCGTGTTCATACCGCGGCCTGCGTGTGCACACCAGGACATGTGCATTCACACCGGGGCCTGCGTGTGCACACTGGGACAGGTGCATTCACACCAGGGCCTGCGTGTTCATACCGCGGCCTGCGTGTGCACACCAGGACATGTGCATTCACACCGGGGCCTGCGTGTGCACAGAGAGTTGTCCATTCACACCAGGACCTGCGTGTTCACATTGGGACCGGCACACTCACCCTGAGACCTGTGCATTCACATGGAACCTGTGCATTCACACTGAGACCCACATCAGGACCTGTGCATCCACATCAGAGCCCGTGTGTTCACACGGGACCTGTGGGTTCACCCCTGGATCTGAGCGTTCACATTGAGACCCGAGCGTTCACACTGGGACCTGCACACTCACACCGAGAGCCGTGTGTTCACACCGGAACCTGCACGTTCACACTGGGACCTGTGGGTCCACTCAGCATCACCCTGACCGGGTGAGCCTGCGCGGCGAGGCCACTGCCTAGCCCCTGCCCTGAGCCGCCGGAATGGATGAGGCCTGGCTCCCCAAAGACCACTGCCCTGTGACCCAAAAGGTGTGAGCTCTTCAATGAACTCTGGTGGACACGAGGCCAGAGACCCCTCCTGGGCGGTGAGACCGAGTGCCCGTCTGCAGGAGCAGCGCGGCCTCTCGCCCACCCAGCTGCCAGTCCCGCCAGCCGAGCGAAAGGGGCACGTCGAGGCGGGCATCTTCACACAGGAAGCGACCTTTGCAGCGAACCACAGGAACATGCTAATGCTCCCGTCTCACGTGCGCACAGACCGCACGGCTGACCGGGCACAGAGGCTTTCGGATCAAACCCCCTCTCCTCCCACAGATAAGAAGTCGGAGCCATCCGCTCCTCTCCCTGTGGGAAGGGCATTTGGCTTGGGGCGTCATGTTGTAAAACAGTCACACTCACCTGCTGGGAAAATCCCCCAATAAGTGTCTCCCAAACCACGCTGCTCATCCGGGCCCCGCTGTCTGGGACTGCCGCCAGTGGGGTGCGGGCCCGGTGACACCGGCTGGGGGCGCCGAGGCCGGAGGAGGGCTCAGCCAGCTGAAGTGACAGCGGGCCTGTGGCCGTTCACGAGGGCCAGAGAGGCTCAGGCCGCAGAGGCTGCGGTCTCCAGAAGGTTCCGGAGGAACGAGTTAGCACGGAGATCCGGAGTTTGACGAGAGCGATCCTTCCTGGAGGTAGCAGGCCCGTGGCAGACACGGGACCGCGGCCGGCGTGGCCAGGCGTGCGCTCCTGGTCCCCCAGCGCACACCGACAAGTTAATACCGTTCGGATGTCATTTCAAAGCCTCCTGAAGACGAGAGTCATGATTGAAGCCATTAGAGCACAGATGGCTCAAACTACATGCAGATACTCAGACTTGCATTTTTGCATTATAGCTGCTCTTTTTCCTCTGTTGAACTGTAATGAATTGTCTCATAATCTATTCCATCTTCTTGCCATTAGCGGGCTTTGAATGTTCACAAATAGGAGCAAAGAACTCATTTTCCAGAGCTTTAATCACACAAAGAGGGAATGCCTAATTCTCTAAATGAAATGGTCTGTGAGCACTGGAGCAGAGATTTAATATAGCACGGCAAATTAGGTAGATTTTAATAAATTACTTATCTCCCTGAATACTTTACATATGCTTAGGAAGGAACCTAGCCTGTTTGCAAACAGTGGAAACCCGCAAGCCTATAAAAATCCTTTGAAGAAAATGACAAATAAAAAAGTAAATTAAAAAATGAACTGCATTATAGCCGGGACCTCTAGAGACAATTCCTTTGCAGCGCTGATTCACAGCTCCATTAAAATATCAATTAAATCCTTCAGTGAGACCGGGGAAAAGCGAGAAAATTACCTTCCGAGGCGCTTCTGGAGGCCCGCCACCCCACCTCCCCGCAGTGTGCAGGCCCGATGGACGGATGGACGGCTGAGACGTGACCGAGCTACCCTCGCGGGCTGGCTGAGCCTATCGTCCCGGGCCGTGCTTTCTAGTCATTCCTCTCTGTGTCACCAGCTAAGTTTCCAAAGTGTGAATTGCATACATATCCGTCTCTCCCTCCTCTCTACACACGCACACACACACACACACACACCACACGTTCTTGGATCGCATTACCGAAACCGCCATCGCAACAGTACAGATAGGAAGGACTGTCATTTTCTAGCGAGAAAAACAAAAACCTTGCAGTAACTTGGTGAGTGGGTGCCAGGCCTTGCTTTGTGTTTAATTGATGGGAACGGCAGGCATCAAAGGAAGTGCACACGGAGCTTTAATGTGCGTGAAATGGGTATTAGCATCTTAAAGAGGAGGATTAACACATTAATCCAAGTAATTTTCATATATTGCTTCTAATAAAATCTTCACAGTATAAAACTCCTAATGAGGCCGATCATGGGCATTCCACTTAGTGGGACGATTAGGGATAACACGAAAGTACTTCTTTTTCATAGGTTTTCTGAGATTTATGCTTTTTGCTTATTAAAAAAAAAAAAAAATGGGACTTGCATTTCAGTTCTTCATAAGAAAATATTGAGAATGCAAACAGTCTTTCTTATTCTATCTTGTGGGTCTGGATTACTGAGGAGGTGCTGCCCCTTGGGGAGACCTGAAGTCCTGAGATGGCAGTCCTGTAAGCGGGGATAGAAACAAACAAATGGCCCGGCCGGTGTGGCTCAGTGGTTGAGTGTTGACCTATGAACCAGGAGGTCAGGGTTTGATTCCCGGTCAGGGCACCTGCTCAGTCCTCAGTGTGAGGCGTGCAAGAGGCAGCCGATCCATGATTCTCTCTCAACACTGATGTTTCTCTTTCTCGCCTTCTCCCTTAATCTCTGAAATAAATAAATGTATTTGAAAAAGAAACAAATGAAAGCATATACAAAACTTGAACCCTTCACCCCCGCCTCCCGCGAATGAGAGATGCCAGAAGCAGGGAGCAGTTACAGCTCAGCTCCGAGCTGAGTGTGAGCATCCAGGACGAGGCGGTGTCTCTGGGCAGCTTCCCTCAGGCCTCCCGCCCGGCGCCGTCCTGCTGGCGGACAGACCGCAGGGCCTGGAGCGCTTCCACCGTCACCCTGAGCTGGCCGATTCTTCCGCCCCCCGCTCGGGCGTCCCACACTGGGGAGAGAAGAGCAGACGGACGTTACTATCGCCCCAAGGTGTCCTTCCGGCGGGGTGGCTGGAACTGCGGTCGAAGGGATGAGATCCTCTGTGAGAGTCAAGGTGCCCGCTGAGCACCCCCTTACCGTTGATATTCTGCTCGACGAGGTCCCGCCCTTCCCGCAGCAGGGCGGCCAGGTCGACGTGGGCGAGGCCAATGTCCTCACACTCCAGGTCCTGCTCCTCCTCCGGGGGGTCGCTGACCACCGTGAAGCGGACGCTGGAGGAGAGAAGACAGCCGCTGCCCAGGGAGAAAACCGCCCGGACACAGGCCTCCCGGAGGCCGCATCTATGGCCGGCATCTCCAAGGCGGCAGGTAAAAGGGCCGTTATAGGAAGTCAGACGAGCTGGTACGTGAACGCCCAGTATCATCACGGCACCCCCGCCCGCACACGGACAGCAACCCCCTCCCCACGCTCTGACGGACGGACCTTCGTCTCCAGGATCCGAAGGCCCTGAGCTCCCTGTGACACACAGTCTGACCTTTTAGTTTTACCGTTTTATTAAATGTTATTTTCCCCATCACGTTATATCTCCACTATGTATCTGATCCTATTTTAATACATCTGGGTTTTTAAAAAATATATATTATTAAATTATTGGGGGACACTGGTCAACACAAACACACAGGTTTCAGGTGCGGGTTCCATGTTATAAGATCTGTCCACCGCGCTGTGTGCCCGCCCCCCGGAGTCAGGTCTCCCCCGTCACCTCACACCAGGCCTGGCACAGCTACCCCAGGGCCGACAGGATCGCGTGCAGACAGGCCCGGGAGGAGGCGGCAGTGCCAACAGGCACGCAGGGCGCTCTGGAAACGCACGCCTAGCACCGAGCCCGCGTGAGTTCTGTAAGCGCGGCTCTGCTCCCCCCCCCCCCCTGAAGCCCGAGTGGTGAGGGCTGGGCGCTGCCCGGCAGCTGGCGGACGTGTGTGTCACTGCAGCAGCTCCCAACTGTGGTCAGAGCGCCCCGTTTTCTTTCACCTTTAGACACATCGCTGTGGGGCTCTGATGGGCCTCATTTGGATTACTGACATGTGCTGAGGCCAGACACACTGGGCCGAGCCGAGGACAGGAATGTACAGCGAGGGGCTCTTGGTGTGTCTTGGCACCGCGGCTGAAACCACGGTGCTGGTGAACGGCCACTTGAACCGCTTCAAGCCGTCCCCAGCCCAGATCCGAAGTGAAACGAGACACTTGTTTCTTCGTTAACGTTCTCAGATAAACATCTCGGCCTCTGAAAAGCTGGGTCTGGAAAAATAATCAAATCCTTGCCAAGATCAGGTAAACATGACAGGAGTTTAAACTAACTTGCTGAAAATAAGTCCTCACCATTTCTCTCCGTCGCCGAGCCCACGCTTTGCTGGCATTAGGCTTTGGCTAGAAGAGAGCGAGCCTTCGATGCAACAGACAGCTCTTGTAACATAGAACCCGCACGGTAACCGAGGGGCACAGAGCCTGGGGCGCTGCAGGTGGAAGAGGAGTATTCTGTCTGACACGCAAAATTCCGGGATCGGGTGGCGTGGTGAAGGGCACCCTTTCTGGGCTCAGATTTCTGCCTTCCTGCTTATTAGCTGTGCGACCTTGGACAAGTCCTTAGCCTCTGACTCGGCTTCCTTAGTTGTACAATGGGGACACCCGAAAGCCCGTCTCCCAGGGCTCTGGTGAGGGTCAGAGGACGTGGCACATGTCAGCAGGGCCGGGACCCACAGCTTGCCACGTCAATCCAGCGGATCTGCTTGGCTTCAGAAAGAGGCTTGGGGAAGGCTGGTTTGAACGGAAAACGAGACTCCCCGATCCTGCAGTGACTGTACCACTCGCTCCCTCTGGAGAGGAATGACGATGGGAAGAAGGTGTCCTGCCCCCGATGGTTCGGCTCAGTGGCTAGAGCGTCGGCCTGCGGACGGATTCCATTCCGGTCAGGGCACTTGCCCGGGTTGAGGGCTCGATTCCCAGTGCGGGGTGTGCAGGAGGCAGCTGACCAATGATTCTCTCTCATCACTGATGTTTCTCTTTCTCTCTCTCTCTCTCTGAAATCAATAAAAAAAAAGAAAAGAAATCGTTTTGCAATAAATACGCTTGGAAGAGCAGAGATTGAAAGTGATATCTGATGCACATTTACCCCCAAAGACGTACAGAACAGAGGCCACACAGACCGAGTAGTAAGGGTGAGAGCTATCTTTAGAGCGTCTCAGACCGAAGGGGACGACTCCATCACCGCACAGATGCAGATGGCCACGGCCCCTGAGCACGGGGGCCTTAGAAACAAAGCAAGCTTCTCAATGGCAGGCAAAGGGCTAGGAACAATACACGGCAGTATTTCTGGCTTTTCATTGTACAGAGAGTGAAATGAGATGTCAAACACACAGTGAAACTATAAAGTCAAATAAAAAAGGGAGGAGGGGCCCTGGTCAGTGCAGAGCAACGATGACAGTGTCGGCCCACGCCCCAAAGGGTCTTGGGTTTGATTCCCGGTCAAGGGCAAGTACCTGGGTGGCAGGTTCGATCCCAGGCCCCAGTCAGGATGCTTGCTGGAGGCACCAATCCATGTGTCTCTCTCACATTGATGTTTCTCTCTCTCTCTTCTTCCCCCATCCTCTTTCTCTAATAATTAATGGAAAAAATATTCTGGGGTAAGGATTAATCAAAAACAACAAAAAAAAAGTGTATAATTTCTCTACTGAACCAGAATTGAAAAATGTCCTGTTCAAATGTTCCCCATGCATTAAAAAACCAGGAAACAATGAATTGTTAGCTGTGATAGTAAGATAAGAATTAGTCGAAAAGGCCGATGAACTGTTAAAACAATAATACTGCTATCACTACTGATTGCAACCAACAGTTACTGCGTGCTGAACTACCTGTCAGGCACTAGTCTCTCCCCTGTGCGTACACTATCTCCGTTTCACAGCTGAAGGAATGAGGCACAGGGTGGGTAAGTCACTTGCCCAACGTCACACAGCTGGTCAGTGACGGAACCAGAAGTTATACTCAGGCCGCGGGCTGCAGAGGCACCTGACGGGACACCGCAGCGGCATGGTGCCGCACCCACACCGCACAGGCCTGTCCTCAGAGCGCCACCGGCAGGGCCCTCTCCAGGGTGAGAGCCCCAGGGAGACGTGCTCTCTGCCCTCACCCCAGCCTGCCGCACCCACTGTGCTCCGGAGAGCCCCCCCTTCACCCAGAGACCCCTCAGGACGCGTCCTGTACCTCCTGTTAGGCATCTCTGGTTCGCGCAGGATGGCTTTTAAGATATCTCTCTTCGCTTGGTTGTTTTCTTTATCCACGTAGATCACTACAAAAACACACAAAAAACAACCAAAAACAAACGTCCACACAGGATGTCACTGGGAAACTGGCCACATCAGCTGCACCCTGTGCTGGGTGGACGCCCCGTGCCTCCCGTGCGCCTGGCAACGCAGCAGCTCTAGCAGCCAGTCCCGCCTGAGCCACCTCCCGCAGGCCCTGTGCCTGAGCCACCTCCCGCAGGCCCTGTGCCTGAGCCACCTCCCGCAGGCCCTGTGCCTGAGCCACCTCCCGCAGGCCCGGTGCCTGAGCCACCTCCTGCAGGCCCTGTGCCTGAGCCCCCCCCGCAGGTCCTGTGCCTGAGCCACCTCCCCCAGGCCCTGTGCCTGAGCCACCTCCCGCAGGCCCTGTGCCTGAGCCACCTCCCGCAGGCCCTGTGCCTGAGCCACCCCCGCAGGTCCTGTGCCTGAGCCACCTCCCGCAGGCCCTGTGCCTGAGCCACCTCCCGCAAGGCCCTGTGCCTGAGCCACCTCCCGCAGGTCCCTGTGCCTGAGCCACCTCCCGCAGGCCCTGTGCCTGAGCCCCCCCCGCAGGTCCTGTGCCTGGGCCACCTCCCGCAGGTCCCTGTGCGCGCTTTCAGTTCCCGGTCAGGGCACGTGCCCGGGCTGCGGGCTCCATGCCCGGTGGGGGGCATGCAGGAGGCAGCCAATCAATGATTCTCTCATCATTGATCTTTCTCTCTCCTTTGCCCTTCCTCTCCTAAATCAATGAAAAAAATATTTGAAAAGGTCTATGCCCTAACCTGGAATCAAACCCGCAACCTTTTGGTGTAGGGCAGTGGTCGGCAAACTCATCAGTCCACAGAGCCAAATGCCAACAGTACGACGACTGAAATTTCTTTTGAGAGCCAAATTTCTTAGACTCCTTCTAATGCCACTTCTTCAAAATAGACTCGCCCAGGCCGTGGTATTTTGTGGAAGAGCCACACTCCAGGGGCCAGAGAGCCGCGGTTTGCTGACCACTGGTGTAGGGGACGAGGCTCCAACCAATCGAGCCGCCCCGCCAGGGCAACAGAGGGGACTTGCATGAACTCATTCTGACAGGCGCTCTGGGATTCTGATGAAGAGCGGCCCCGCTCCGCGGCCCCAGGCCCCGCCTACCGTGGCTGTGGTTGTAGTGGACCCAGTGGCCTCGCTGGGGCTTGGGGAGGGACACGGGCGTCTCCTCGGCAGGCAGGCTGCCGAGCCGGAACTCCACGAAGAGCCGCTGGACGGTGTCGTCCGCAGTCACTCGAGAGTCGCTGAGGCTCAGAGCGATGATCTCGATCCGGATCCTTTCTGATGTCTGTTTAAGGAGGGAGAGAGAGAAAAACAAAGAAATAAAACAAACGCATCAAAAACCCTCTCCTCTACCACCAATTTTAAATAAAACATGAAGGCATTTAGTTACACACGATGGATTATTCACACAGAGAGATGCAGTGGATTCTGGTGCCCCGGGTTGGACGGGCACAGTGTCCTGGCAGCAGCCCCTGATTCACATCTGTCACATCTGCGGCTGTAAATACCCCGCCAGGCATCTATTGGGGGTGGGTGGGGCAATGGTGAGATCTTCATCTCTGATTGCTTTCCGAATGACAAGCATCACTGGCCTAGCTTCAAACTCCGTAAGGAAGTGCATGTTTATCACTGCTTAGCTAACCTGCGGGACCTGGGCAAGTTTCGGCTGTTCTGAGATCAAAGCCTGTTGAATACTTTATAGCTATTATGCTAATAGGTGCAGCTCTGTGAGTCCAGATTAACGAGAGTGGAGCCCGCCGCTCTCACTCTTACAGATTCTGCTGTAACATATTTCACTCAATAGGTAGCTTTCAAACAAAGGGACGTTTTTTATGCAGCTTAACACATTTTCTCACAATGTATTGTATACCATTTTTACAGAATTAACAAGTAAAATATGCGTGTGTTTGCCAGTGTAATTTGCACATCGGTTCTTATTGAATAGATTTGGGTGCCACAGCCTTTATTACGGGAGTCACATGACTTTCCCCGAGTAATGATCGAGGACAAATAATAGACTAGGACTTAAAAATGAGATCACGCCAAGATAATGCCTCAGTCAAATGTCTGTTGGTACAGTGTTACATTTGTTCCAGATTTCCCCTGACTGAATTCAAAGACAGGCTACTGTAAATGATGGCACTTCAGATTGCAACAAGAAACCCCTGGAAATAAGATCTGTGTATGGAACCGATGTTAAGAAGTTCATTGTTAAGTATGTCAGTGGGTACATTTACCATCGTGACGATGTAGATATTTCAAGGCGCAGGATATAATTAATCAAACTGAAACGCTAGTGCAAAAATATCCCCATAAAGAACGATTCCCATTGCTGCCCAACCCCCCTCGATATTTGATGAAGTAATTTTACCCCCTTCTTTCAAAGGACATTTTCTTTTATTATGTATTCCGAGCCACTTTAACTAAAAACCCCAATCTGAATATTTCACTGAGGTTGTTTTATTATTCAGTAGCTTCATGGAAATGGTACCGGGATGAAGGAGGGAGTGCCACCCCGTTCTGTCCCCGCTGATGCGGGGACCAGGCTGCAGCTGGCAATATCGCCGGGATTAGCGCGGGGTGATGAAATATTTAAAGGGAAATTTTTTCTAAAACCTAATAAATCAAATGACTGCCCAGTGTCATTAGAGTGATGGTCTTTGACTTGAATATGCTTTTCATATTCAAATTCGGAGACAGGGAGCTGAATGCCGGGGAAGGCTGCTCCGTCCCCACTAATAAGCGAGCCGCCCCGTTCGGGGGCATGAGAAATGAGGGTGGCTCCATTGTCTCCCTCACCCCGGGGCAGCCTGATCTGCCTGCTGGAGACGAACATGGCAAAGGACCCGTTTTAAACGATGTTATTTTCTCCTTAAAATGCATGGGGCGGTCCACACACTGCACGCGAACACATTTTGCAAGTCTGGTGAGGCCTTTTACGTCACTTGCAATGGAACCAACTTAGCCTTGTTATAATAACATGTCTTACAAAACCCTCCTGCCTCTGCTCAAAAGAATGAAAAACAAACCCAGCCACAACAAAGGCGGAGGAGGTGCACGCGGTCATTTCTACGCTGGGAAGACAGGAATCTGAAACTGTTCATCACGGAACCCAACGGAGAGGCAAATGAACTTTAAAAGGCAGAGGAGTCGTGTTTACGTAAGTGCTTATTTTGTTAGTAACGTGTCAACTGTGCAATCTCCCTATGAAAACTTGCAGTTTTGTAAGAGTGAGTTAAGGTGAAACACAAAACTAATTCCAAGTGAGAGTTGACACTTGGATCACAAACAAACAAACACAACAAAGCAAGAGAACCGCATATTATCCAAAGGGATAGAAGAGCCTTCAGGTTCTTTATATGACGCCGATCCTCTTTCCGGTCCTGTTTTTGTTGTTGTTGTTGTTCCCCCTGCCCCCGCCAGCCCTGTCACTTCAATGGTATGTCCTTTCTAACTCTCGAATGCTACTGACAGGAGTTATTAGTTGCCATCTCTTTGTTCCTTTGATGCTACACAAATCAACTTAAAATAAGTCCAAAATGGATAAATTCCAAATCCTACCTAATAAAGACGGAATATGCAAATTGACCATCACTTTGCAACAAAGATGGCGGCGCCCAAAGCCAATAAGAAGGGAATATGCAAATTGATGTGACAAAGATGGTGGTGGCCAGGCTGGGACACTTGTGATGATGCAGGCGTTCTGCCCAGCGCAGGCTGCTCCGGGCCTCTGAGCAGCACATAAAGGCAGAAGGCAGTGGCCAGAAAGAAGGCCCGGGTCCCAGAAGCCAGGGGAAGGGAGGCCTATTCTTGCATGAAGCTTCATGCATCGGGCCTCTAGTAGTATATATCGAGGGAAGCAGGTTCTGAGTGAAGAATTTTTCAAATATAATTTTGGCCAACGGGTCTAGCCAACTTATTTTTCAACATTGGAACAGTTCTGATCACGTCCTGCTGCTGTGAACCAAAAGTGCAAGTGGATTACAGATGAGGATTTTGAAGAGCCAGCAGCATAAGAGACAACTCCAATTTAGAGTCAGAAATGAGCTCTCTCCTCTCCGTCTCACTCACCCTCTATTTCCTGTCTCAGGTGAGCTCACCATCCCCCTGGTAACCGCAACCAGAGCATTTCTAGATCATAGCCGGATAAAAGTATCTCAAAGGCAGGTCAATATGGTAAAATCTAGGTGGTAGGGTACTATCATTTCAACTTTTCTGTATGTTTGAATGTTTTCATAAAAAAAGAAGAAAAAAAAAAGAAAAAACACAGCAGTAGCAGAAATGGAAGGGGGACATTATATCCGGACTCCAATGGCAGTGATGAGCAGAGCCTTCTCAGATGCACACAGTAACGCCGGGTCAGAGCTCCAGGGGGCGCTCGTACCTTCCCATACTGAGGGTGCGGGCTCCAGGCTTTCCCGTTTTGTGCCTTTCCTGTGTGCGCGATGCCTGCGATCAGGTAATGAGGCCGCCTCGGTCTCTGTGCTGCTCCCCAGCCGCTGCCCTCGTTGGCAGGATGTCAGCATGAGCAGGTGAGGACAGCGTTCCGGAACTTGGGGCGTGCGGAGCAGCAGCCACCGGGGTCGCTCGGAAAAGCACTGCATTTGCCGTGCTCGGTGCTGTCTGTGTAGGTGGACCCCGCGCCACGTGACTGAAGGACGGAGAAACGTGACGACAGCTGGTATTGCTCGCAGGGAAGAGTCGTGGTTCTCCGGATGCTGGCTCGGGGCCCCTCTGCTTCCTGCCGCGTGCTCTTCACATCTTGGGCGCGTTTTCCCGTGGGGTTGGTTCGCGTGGGCGTTCGGAGGCGTGCTCAGACTTTTTATGCTGCTCTTCGGGGATCGTGCTGAGAGCTTCCTGTCGGGGCACCAGCACCGCAGCCACGGAGGCTGGTGGACAGGGTTCTAAAAACTAACCCAACGGGACTGCCCTTAGACGGCGCTTAGTGGACAGCGGCCCAGACAGAGGGCTCCAGTCTGCCCGTCAGTCAGATTTATTCGCTGTGCTGAGCCTGCACGGGAGGTTCATTTCATCCTCAGTCTCTGTGATGAGTGAGTGTTTCTCTAACTGTTTACATTAGGAATGTAGAAGTGATGTAGCACATTCAAGCACTCGGCATCTTAAACAGATGTTACCCTTTGCGCGGCTGATTAAAACCTTTTTGTTGTTGTTGTTGGAGAATAAATATTTCCGATACAGGCCAAGTCCTCACCTCCCAATTCCTCTCCCCTCCCTTCCTGCTGCCCCCACAGGTAACCCCTAGTCCGACACTGGTGTGTATCATTCTCCAACATGCCTTCATGTCTCTCACTGCATGTGTGTACAGGGATAGGCAACATATAGTACTGCTTTGTTTCCAGATTTTATGTGAGTGGTACCATCCTCTCTGCATCATTCTGCAATTTTGTTTTCCCCCTCAATACCATATTTTTGAGATTTATGCATGTTTATAATTAAAACAACTCATAACTTTTATATAGAGTTCTATTTATATTGCATATATAGTCTACAGCCCATTTATTTCTCTACTGAGGAGCGTTTAAGACACCATTTTTTGCTTTTACAAACAAGGTTGCATTGAATATCCCTGTATGTTTTCTTGTGTGAGTGAGTGATGCTCTAGAAGAACTGCTGGGTGACAGGTATAAGGTTCAGTTTTACAGGATTAGCAAATCGCTTCCCGAATGGCTGCATGAATTTACACGCTACTCCTTTTATTGCCTTACAATGTTTTATGTACTACATGTGCACACCAATAAGTACCACACAGCCTACCTACAGGAGCTGCAGTAGGACTGGGCACTTGATATCAGAGCCACAGAGACAATTAAGTGATTGCAACTTAGTCCCACTGAATGCGGCAGCTTTTATAAAACTGCTCTAGTAGCAGAGGAGAGAGAGCAATCTGTAAACACCACCCAGAAGAGCCCGCCGGCTTCAGCCGCGATTGCTCAGGCAATTGCCCGTCCTCACCCGTGGGCACCCTGGAGGAGCCTGAGCCGATGGCAGCACACTGAGCTGTGAGGGTGGGAAGCCGCCTGGCTTAAATGTAAAACCGGAAGTCATGTGGAAGAAGGGGCGTTAATTTCTTTTCAAATGCCATGACAGATGCAAAGCTTCAGTTTTGATATCTACTGTACTAGGATTGTGAGGATCTAAAGCAAGGCTTTTAATCAATGTATTATACATCAAATTGATCCTGTTAACTTCTGGTTATTCAAATGAATAAAATATTGATGGAGAAACGTCCAAAGTTTCACATTGCTCAGACATCCTGCCAACCCCAATTAATGATCGTGCCTCCAAGCCTTTTAGCAGCAGTGGCGGCCGTGAGGCTGACGGGACCTGACAGGCCGGCACGGCCCAATTACACTGGTATCTGTGCCACTTTGATGTCCTGGCAATGACGAGAGATGGGGGCAAACTGGGTGGTACATTATGCTAATGACGTGATTTAATCCAGCACTAAACTTTATGCAGCCTGTTAAGAAAGATGCTCACATTAATTACGCCACGTTGGACAGGAAAGGAGGGGACAGGCATTTCATTCTGACAAAGTGAAGCTCATAAATGTTGTAAATGAAATGAAACAAAATGAAGTAATCTATGATTAATTATACATCACAGACATGAAGAAAGGGGAAGTAATGGGTCTAAGTCCTGGAAAATCTGTTAGATTCCTTTTAAGGATCAACATTTCTAAGAAATAACTCTGAGCTGTCAGATTCTGTAACAGGAAAAAAACAAACACCCCGAATGATCTTAAATTGCTTACACAGGATAGTAGATAAGTCACGTTCATAGTTTAATTGGCATGGATGCTGTTTATCTAGAAGGCTACCTCTAGTCTCAATGTTGTGATATTATCAGGGTACAGGCAATTAAAAAAAATCTATAAAGTGGGGAAAACCACAGAGCAGGGCTATCTACTGACTCCTAACTAGTCTTGAGCCTCTAGTCTAGTCTTTACATTACTGATAGTGGGATCTTCTAAATGCAATTCAAGAGTGGAAACCCCACTAAGAGCAAAACACTGACTTCTCTTATTCCCTGCGTTGTTCCTGTCTGGAGAGAAAGGCTTGGGACAGAGTAAGTGTTCATTAAATAGCATTCCGTCGATGAGGGATGGAGCAGCCTCCCTGCTGCTCCTGGAATCCCAGAGCAGGCCCAGGGCAGAGAGGCCTCCTGCTCTGCCCGGCCTGCCGTCAGTGCACCCCTCCGGAGCCCACTCCGAGTTCCCAGGAGCCGTGCTCCGCACCCTCTCAAGTCTCCTGCTTCTGTGCCTTTGGCCTCCAATGATCCTCCTCGGCTTTCACCAGCTGCCAATCACTGCCCACACGTGGGCCAAGCTTCCCAGCCTTAGGAAGTCACCTGAGTGGTCCCCCAGCACCTGCATCCACGCTTAATGCTACCACCATGCGCTTGCCACTGTGCTTCCCCTTCAGACTGTGAGTTCTCTGAGGCCAGAGATGGCTTCTTTCATGCTGTGAGTGAAGAATCGCGAGAACTAAAGGACATACTACATAGGATGTCTTAGCCCCTGGAAGCCATTCAGGGACACCTTCCTTCCCAGGAGAGAGCCACGCGTCCTGCCTGACGCAGTTCCTAAAGAGGAGACTAAGAAGCCGGTGAGCCACAAATACCGCTAAGCTTGAGAAGGTGTTATGACACAGTACCTCAACCAAAGCTGGCACCTCAAGAATCAGCCCACACCCCCCTGTGCCTGCGGACACGCAACCCTGAAAGGGCCCCGCGTGGCTTCTGACACGTTCCTACCACAGCACAGCCTGAACGCTGCCGCCCATATCTGCTCCGAAGGATGCTCTACAGCGTGAATGGCTGTGCCCGTAACCACGCCACCTAGTTTGAAAAGCCAGCTCACAGTCTGAATCCTTTCAAGTTCAGGTTTGATTGACTGCATCCTTGTACAATGGCTCGAAAAGGAAGTCAGGGTTAAGTCAATTGTTTTTGCGAAGTACCTTTTGAAGCTACTGGATGTTAGATGCTCTTAACGTGGAAGCAAAAATAATGCTTGGATGCTACAGCCCCTTACAACGAAACTGTACGTGAAGTTTTCTTAATACGAGATGAGCGCTTGAATACGATTATGATGATGCAGTGTTTTTGCCTTAAGGTGTTCACACGGATAGACGGAAGTGCTAGGAAGGAGGAGAACTTCATTTCGGCACATTTCTAATTGGCATCTGTTACTGACCTGCGGGATATTCTTGGAGACAGGTTCTGGAATGATACACTCATCGCTGTCAGAAGCTGATCTGTCTTCCTCCTCTGTTACAAAATAAAATTTCAGCAGTTTAAATCTGTTAAACCAGCGACATTTATACCTATAATGGAGAGAAGTGAGCACGCATTGTAAGGACAAACTTAAAGGAATAATATGATAATCATATCTGAACCTCTTTAGCAGCAAAGATATTTACACTTACATTTTAGAAAAAGAAAAAAAGGATTGAAAATTCCAAGTTAAGTTTTAGTAGAAACAAAGGAAATAAAAACATATGCTTATTCTAATATGCACTTAAAAATAATTTTTAAAAGAGGACACGGTAATAGATATTTTCCAACCAATAATATTGTGTAAGAATCAAGTTATTCGTACTAATTAAAAACATTTAAAAATGTCCCACAGCTTTATTATGGTAAAGGTGACATCCAATAAACCACACCCATTTAAAGTGCAAAATGGGGAATTTTTACATTCATAATCCCATGAAAACATCACCACAATGAAGGTTACACACATACCCTCACACCTTTTTGCAATCTCTTCCCTTCCTCATCACCCCACTGGCTTGAACACTTTCTATTGCTGTAGATTAATATGTCTTTTCTACATATGTATATAAGTCAAGTCACATTGTCAGCTGTCTTTTTTTTTTTTTTTTTTTTTTTGCATCTGAGTTCTTTTAATTTTTAAAAAGTCAAGCCCTCCAGAATGATCCAGAGGACAGCCCTGAACCAAAGAGAATATGCAAGTTGGGGGCACGGCGAGCAGTGACACTTGCATTCTGCCGGAGTCCCCAAGTGCACATGAGAGCGAGGCCATGACGCCTGGCACGGACTGGACCACAGCCGTGGCTTCTGTGGGAAACGGGTGTCATGCAGTGGCTCACTGTGCAGTGAAGGAGTCTACGGGGCACCCTATTAGTCCAGCTAAGCGGGAAACAAACTCTGTGAATTCAAAAACCACAGTCACCTTCCGGCTGCAGGTCCTCGGTGACTTCTGTGTCGTCTTCGGAAGAAGTCGGACTCGGCTGAGCGAGCTGGCCCTGGGACAGCAGGGACTCGTCCCCTCCGTTCTCCGGCTGCGGATCTCCCGGGTGCTCTCTCCCCTGACCGACGCTTTCCCGAGGCGCCTGGAGAAAGAGCACGCCGGCATTTTTATCATTGATTAGACCACATTGGCAGCATTTTTGGTGAAGCTCTTGAATAACTTGAGCTTAAATATGTATAGCATGTCTATATATATGATTTATGCTATATTTATGATTCATTTGAAAATAATTAAGTTGTTCAAATAAAAATATACAGATAAATGAAAATCTAATTATAAACCAAGAATGAAAAATGCGTCAATTTCAAAATAAGTTTTACATTAATTCACATTTCTATTTCCCATTATGGTAAGAGTTTAATTGTAGCCATTATACTTATCATATTTTTTTATCTTTGTTTTCCAAGGAAGAATATATAAGATCAATGCTGTAATTTCCTGACCCATGTCACTACAAAGACAATCTTTAAGAACCAAATTAAGCCTTTTGAAATAATCTTAATACAAATACGTGCCTCAAAAACACGTGAAGCCGGTGGCATGCTAACATCTGTTTCCGGTGCAATCTCCCTTTCTGGCGAGAGGTCCTTCTGGTCCTCGGGAGGAGGGGACGTCTCCATCTCCTACGTTCACGTGAGAACATGACTGCATGTTATTTTGGATTATTACTAAGTCCCAAATCATCCTAAGACTTTTACATACAAATGCATGTGTTACATATATAAGAATACTAATACAATGAGGAGCACATATAGTAGGTCCCCATTAGGGCAATGAAATAGTGCATTTCAGTAACATGACTGATATTCTTCATGGTGTGTGTGTGTGTGTGTGTGTGTGTATATATATATATATATATATATATATATATTACAGTGAATGGATGTATCATAATTCAGATCAAAGATAAGATCATTTAATACTTACACAAAATGCCAAGTTACAAACCTAACATTTTAAAAGAAAAAATAAAAGTTTTTTTCCTTTAAATCAGGTTGGTATACTGCATTTCTATCATTTATTTCCAACGTGCAGTGCTCACTACTTACAGAACTCTGACGTGGTGTGATATCAGTCACGAAAGAGACCTTCTTCTCCACTGCTGTGAAGCGCTGCCTCGGTTTGGGGGTTGGTGCCTAAGATTAAACAGTGGGGCAAACTGAGTGTGAGGAACATCAGCTATTTCTTCTGCTTCTGTGTCTGTTAAGTTTTTTTTTTTTTTTTTAATTAATTAATTTATTTATTTGTGTCTGTTAAGTTTTATAAGACACTGAAGTCACCGTTACTCACTACAGACGACGCCCTCACAGAGGCTGTCGGAGGTAGTCTTGGAACAACTTCGGACTCTTCTCTGTGTATGAAATTCCCTAGGTCTTCCGAGGTTATGCATTCACTTGGTGGGAGGTAGGCAAATTTCCATTTCAATATGACATGAATGGTTCCTGCAGGATGCTTTTTATGATCTGTTAACTCAAATATTCCTGTCAAATCACAAAATAAATAATTTTAATTAATGCTAAAGTAAAGTTTTATTTACCAGAATAATTAAAGTGAATTACCCACAACTTAAAAAAATAATTTTGGCTTTTACTCACAACCCAAATTACTTAGATAATACAATGAAGACAAAAGGACATATGGTAGGTTCACTTCTCGAGCAGACTGCATTCAGAAGTTAAGGCCTCAAAGATAATTCTGATTTAAAGTTGAGAAAATTAACTTATAAATATTTTAATCCACTGAAATGAAATTCAGAAATTATTCAAAATTCTTAGCATTCCTCCAAGACATTATCTGGGTTATAGCTTAAGTATCAACCTTCATTTTGATTTGAATATTCCTGCAAAAGACTTGTCTCTATAGGAAAATATATTAAAACTTTAAAGTTCCAAATAATTGATATATCTAAAGAAATCTTTATATTACTATGTAATATAAAAGTTTTATTATGCTTTTAAACAGTTTATTGGGATTTGTTAAATTACTCCAAGTTAATAGTACCATAGCAAAAAAATGTCTATAAGATAATCCATCCAGCCGGGACCGGTTTGGCTCAATGGATGGAGCGTCGGCTTGGGGACTGAAGGGTCCCGGGTTCGATTCCGGTCAAGGGCATGTACCTTGGTTGCGGGCAGACCCCCAGTAGGGGGTGTGCAGGAGGCAGCTGATCGATGACTCTCTCTCATCGATGTTTCTAACTCTCTATCTCTCTCCCTTCCTCTCTGTATAAAATCAATAAAATATATTAAAAAAAAAAAGATAATCCATCCAAAACATATAGCCATAATTACCTCCATCTGTAATACTGTCACAAATTTTAATCATTATACCAAAATTTTAAACAGATATAGGCATTCTATATACATAAATATGACAACCAGTACACAGTAGGGGAGAGGGAATAAAATTATTTTGGAGAAGACCTTCTATATTTTAATGGAATTGTTAGTATTAATTTTTAGTAGATTGTGATAAGCTAAAATAAATATAATTCTTGGAACAACTAATAAAAAAAATAATTCAAACAATATAGTATTACTAGAAGCCTGATGCACGAAGATTCGTGCTAAAATGGGCTTTCCTTTCCCTGGCTGCCGGCACCTTTCCACTCCGGCCCAGCACCTTTCCACTGAGGCCCTGGAGCTGCCTCTTTCCACTCCAGCCCCACCTTCCCACACTGCCCAGAGGCCCTGAGGACCCAGGGTGGGGCAGAAAGCCTGCATACAGGCACCATGGCAGCAATGCAAGCATCCCACTCCATCACTTGGCACCTATGTATGCAAATCAACTGCCATCTTTGTTGGGTTAATTTGCATAACACTCCTGATTGGCTGGTGGCGTAGCAGAGGTACAGTCAATTTACATGTTTGTCTATTATTAGGTAAGAGAGGCCCAACGATGATCTGAGATGGTTAGGAAGATTAATTAAACAGGAGAACATATCCAAAATACTGAATAATAATTTAGGTTTGTTTTTACAATTTCACAGATTAAGAAATAGGCTTACCTGAGATGCACCTGTCATGTGCCAATGAAATCAGGGGCACACTGACTTTTCCTATGTACATATCCTCCTGGGTATCACTATCATCAAACACATAAAAACCCAGAGACTCTGACTTAAGGTATCGATCCAAGTCCACGTTCATTGGCACTGGGAAACACATATGATCATCAAACTGGGGATCATTGCTACAGGGAATGATGGCCGTGTCATGGTCTGCAAAATCAAAAAACTTGTACACGACGTATGGGTGCGGCTGGAGGTGGCTTGCTCGGGCCTGCAGCTGGCTGCAGCATCTCACTGTGATGTGAAGTTCATTTAAGTTGCCGTCAGCGCCATCTGTAGAACCGAGCTGAGCAGTTTTGGGTGCTGGCTGACTTAGCTGGAAAACATACACATTACATTATAGTAATATACAATAAATTGATAAACAGAAGCTGCCAATTCCCAAACCAAATGATTTTGTAAGTGGACAAAAGCCTGAATATTTTCACTTCATATTGAATTTCTCAGTAAAAGATTCCCGATTCTTATTCAAAACCAATATTCACTGGAATATGTGTGAGCAGATGATCCTATGCTATAAGCAATAAACATAGAAGACTGAACATACATGTAGAGTTAATCTGATGTTCTCTATTAATTCTATTTAATAACAGTCAAATGAGCAGATGGGTCCAAAAACCAATGTTCTCTCTTTTGCCATTTTATTAAAAGTGAGTCCTTCCAACATGCCAGCCATTTGTTTATATCCCAGTCTTAGGTGAGAATCCAACGAACTTGACGGGCCCCACCAAGAAAAATAATTTTGTTGTGTTTGGGTTGGCCCTCATCCTGAACCATGGGGGTTTGGGAAGCAGATAGCTGAGGTCAATTAGCCAGGATAGCAATGTATACTAGTAACGGCTATAAGAACTGGAGAACTGGATCAGAGATCTGCTCTGGAGAGAATGAAAAGCTAGGACTGGGCGGCCATTCCAGGAGACAGATGAGCAAAAGGCCTTACCAGGCAGAGCTAGAAACTGCTCTCCAGCCCCTTTGGCTGCCCTGGGGTTAGGTGGATACTCCTAAATCATTAGTTATAATTGGATGGTGAGTAGGAGAGAACTGGACCATCAAACATAAGGCTTGACATTGGGGACCTAGCCCACGGACTGGGAGTGAGGGCAATCCCCAATGAAGAAAGATAGTTACGACCTGAGCAGACATTCTACAGCGTTTCTACGATATCCTATCCCTTTGTAACTTCACGTAACTGCATACTTTATGCTCACTCTTGAGAATCACGTTACACATGAGAAGTCCTAAAGTCAAACATTCTGTTTAACTTTGCTCAATTCAGTGCCTTCTGCTTTCACTGGATCGTGACATTCTTTCCTTTGGAAATATGGCCAGTAAGACTCCATGAAACCCAGTTTGAACCCAAGGGAATGCGTTTAAAGGTCTCAGTGAGCATACTCATTTTGTAGTCCAATAACAGCCGTGCATTTCCCTCACAGTAGGGAGTGTGAGGACAGTCCCTCCATGTGTGATGACCGGAAGGCAGTTCTACTTCTCCAGTGCCCCGGGCGGTACTGGATGGGCTCCCGTGAGGCGATGGGAGGATTGTGTTTTGCTTGTGGTGGTAGTTACATGAACCTATACACGATAATCTGCACAGAACTCCTCCTCCCCCACACATGTGAAATCAGAATGAGGTCTGTAGCCCAGTTAATAGAGCTGTACAATGCCCACTTCCTGGTTTTGATCCGGTCCCGCAGCTCTGCAGGATCTTACACCCGGGACCAGCTGTGTGAAGGGTTCAGGGGCCCTCTCTGTACTATTTTTGCTGCTTCCTGCAAGTCTATGATTACTTCAGAATAAAAAGTTAGAAAAAGCCACTTGATGGCTGTGAAAGAAAATAATTTCGGTTTAAAGCATGACACAGAAAGAATACGATACAATTTCTGGGTCATAAAAGTGTCCTAAAGTCCAACAAGCTTACCCACTGCCTTTGTGCGGGCCCTTTAAAGTTTGATGTCATATACCCCAAAGCCTTCGCCCGCTCCCGATAAAGGCGGATCGCTTGGTCCACGGGCACTTTTAATTGGAACCAGTATTCCACCGTGCCAAAGTTCGGGACGTCTTCCTCAGTTCCTGCAGATCAATATAGAAACTCGCTGTTAAAACAGCCCCATAACTCACAATATACGCCAGTAAAAAACACATCAGTGGTACCATACAGTGAAACCATAAATTTTATACCGAGTAAAATAATACGTGACACGCACAGATGATGTGTGATTGGCAAACAGCAGAGATGAAGAAAATAAAGTCACTTCTGCGAGTATGATTTCACTGTAGGCTACAGATTATTAAAGAACCGTCAAACTGTGTTTGAGACCTTCCAATTTACATGAGCCCACTCCTTGTGAAATGTAAAAAAGTCTGAACCAAACACCCCACAGCCTTTTTGATGCTGAGTACTTCTGGAACAAGTTGTGATCCACGCAGACTGACAGATACAATATGAAACCTCAGAGTTATAGATATGAACCCCACGTTATAAGGCGGCCTGAAGGAATCTTTGGCACCTCCTGACCCGGCCCAGCCACCAGTACAGGGGTTAAGCCATGCTGTGGTGAGCACGCATGCACCGTGCGTGCCAGGCTCTTGTATGGCTCTGCCAGGCACACCCCAGTGCTGGCTCCCCTCCTTGGCTCTCTTCCCTGGGAAAGGTCGCCCCTAGGGCTTCTGGGAGGAGGACACGTCTCATCAGGGCACCACGCGCTGCGGCAGAGCCGTCTGTCGGCCAGCCTGTCCCTCCGCCACAGTTTCCCGAGGGCCAGGGCTGGGTTTCCATGGATATATCCCTACCGGAGGGACTGGGTGCAAAATGGGCGCTCAGCAAACGGTGGAGTAGATAACACGGTGCTTACCGACCAAGCTTGCTGTGCCAAATATCCGACCGCTTTTTTCTAGAATCTCATGGAACCGCAGCTGACAGGCTGCAATGGTCTGGTAGTCCGTGCTGCAGGCCCGGTGCACCTCCAGGGTGACGGTGCTCCTGTGGACGTAGTGCAGGAACAGGTCGCTGACGTGGACGCGGTACTGGGAGGTGAAGTTGTACTCGGGCTGCAGGCCCCGCACGAGGGGCGTGGTCTGCAGCTCGAAGTCGTAGAAGGCGAAGGTGCAGAAGGTGAGCGGCTCCTGGTCCCCGGCCGCCCGCGACGCTTCCGCAGAGAAGGCGGCCCTGTGGATGTGGATCTCGAACAGGTTCTCGCCCCGCTCCAGGCGAATGGTGTCGTCCCCCTCATCCACGGAGTCGTCTGGCAGGACTCCCGGCTTCAACTTGTACTGCTTGGTGCCGTAGGCGATGTCCTTCAGCTGGGCTGCCGGGGGAGACACGGGTTTAGAGATGTCACACGCTGACACGGGAAGACACAGGGTGGCTTCTGGAGTGGCAGGAAGTCTGAGTGCTCTGGGGGGCTAGCCTCCATCTTAAGATCTAGGCCTACACTGTTTTCCTGTAAATTATATTATATTAATTATATTATATTATAATTCATCACTTGCTTTGACCTCGTTTATTGGGCAACAACATTCCAGCCTAAGCTGTGTCCCCCAGCAATGCCCCTGAACTGACAGCCGAGGGAGATACTTGGGGTGCGCCTGCCCCCCGGCCTGTGCTCTGCTACCTTCTCTCCTACGGAGCCAACTTCTCTTGCCCAGGCGCCTGCCCTTCGCTCTGTTAACATACAGGTGGGGCAAAGGTGGCTTGTAGTTGTGAGGACTTGTAACAGTTTATTCTTGTGTTATTATTTATTGTATCATTGCTCCATATGAACAGATATACCCACTCTTCAGGATGGCATCCAGGCCCTCAGCACTCCTGACCCGGGTCCACTTCAGAGGCTCCACACACAGTTTCCCAGTGCCCAGCAGCGCTTTCCACACCCCTTCCATCTCCTCATCCCTGCCTGAGCCTCCCACGCTTTTACTGAGCGGGGAGCTGTCAGCAAACACTCCCAATGAGGGCGGAGTCCGCCCTGGATCTGCAGGGCTCCCTGGGCGGTCTCTCCTCCGTGGCTCCTGTACCTCCTGCCCTTCTCTCTCAGCGCCACACTCTTCCCAGAACCCTCTGCTCACTGTTCACATCCTGTGAGCTCCTGCGGGGGGCGCTGGAGCCATTTCCCTATCTGGACTCACTGCCCAGCCCTTTGCGAGGCTGCATTCGGCCTGCCCATGGGTATGGACTGCATCAATGCATTCAGGGCTCACAGAAATACACCGGGGAAGGGTTAGTGAGACTTGAAGGAAAAATCTCAAACTCTGTGGCCGCCTTGTTTTTTGGGAAAATGCCAGTAAGCAAGTTCTATGGAGCACGGCTTGAAACAAAAGGTACAGCTGCCCTGTGATGTCCAGTTGGGTAAAGGTATTTATTGAGCCCTTCTACTGAGAGCAGTGGTTCTCAAAGTGGGGTCTGGGAACCCTTAACAGTCCCTTACACTGTTTTGAAGGTTTGTGAGATCAGAAGTATTTAAGAAATGGTACTAAGATGTTATTTGCTTTTTTCACTCTAATTCTCTCACGAGTGTATAATGAAATTTTCCAGAACCTACATGTTATGTGATATCATAACAGATTCAATGCAGAAGCAGATATAACATATGTTTTCTATTAAGCCAGACACTAAAGGGATTTGCAGGAATGTTAAACAATTAAGAAATTAAAACAACCTCACCCTTCTCACTACATTTTGGTATAGAAAATACTGCTTTTTTTAAAAAAAAAATCATGCGTGCGGAGAAAATAGATTGGTTTCTCTCTCATATTCATGTTCCTCTCCCCCCAAGCCCCCCTCCCATTCCTCACACTTTAAAATCAATAAAAACATATCCCTGAGTGAGGATTCTAAAATAGTGCTGTAATTTATGTTAACATGTAATGGATTTGTTATTTTAACGTGACTTAAATATTTTTTACATTTCTCACTTTTAATTTCTAATGTCATAAATATCATAAATGCAACCCATTAAACAAAAGGCCTTTAGGATTCTCAGTAGGTTTTAAGTGTAAAATTACCGCCGGCATCAGCTACTGAATTGGGCATTGGAGTCGAGGGACGTGAGCGGTAAAGCACTTCTGATTACAGAAGTCACAGAGGCCACGCAATGCGCTAACAGTGAGGAAACCAAAGAACAGAATCCAAAACACCGTTTCTGAGTGCATGAGAGTGAAAGCTGTAAGTGCAGAGGCAGTAGTTTTTCAAGGCATAGCTTTGCACTTGCATCTGAATTGCTTGGAGTTGTTATTATCATTTTTTAAATCCATTTTTTATTGATTTCAGAGAGGAAGGGAGAGGGAGAAATATAAAAACATCAATGATGAGAGAGAATCATGGATCGGCTGCGTCCTGCACGCCCCACAATGGGGATTGAGCCCGCAACCTGGGCATGTGCCCTGATCGGGAATTGAGCCGTGACCGCCTGGGTCACAGGTTGACACTCAACCACGGAGCCACACCCGCCGGCTGCTTGAAGTTATTTTTAAAAACACAGCACCATGAGTGCCGGGTCAGGGAGAGGGCTCGGGAAGCTGCACGGGAAACAAGTTCCCTTGTGGCGCTTCCACTTGCTCGAGTCTGAAAACCACCGGGAGGTTTGGCCAATGGAGGAATGGCCCTGGCTGGTTTGGCTCAGTGGATAGAGCGTCACCCTGCGGACTGAAAGGTCCCAGGTTCGATTCCGGTCAAGGGCATGTGCCTTGGTTGTAGGCACATCCCCAGTGAGGGGTGTTCAGGAGGCAGCTGATCAATGCTTCTCTCCCATTGATGTTTCTAACTCTCTCTCCTTCTCCCTTTCTCTCTGTAAAAAAAAAATCAATAAAATATATTTAAAAAAAAAAAGTAGCAGGAAATGACTACACATTCCTGAGTAGAAAAGAATCAGATAAAAATGGCCTTTCTGGTGAATTATTTTTGTAGTTATAAATTGAGAGAGAAAAAAAAGGACTAAGAAGTTGCGCGTGTTGCTTAGGATGCCGTTTTGGTGATTACAACCATTCCCGTGCGCAGAAGGAACCGTGCCCTCTACCTTCTAGTTTCTGGATGCGCGCAGCCCTGACATCCAGAAGGTGGACATACTGTTCCACTTTGAGCTCATAGTCTTGCTGCAAATTCTCCATCTTCTGGGTCACTGCCTCAACTTCCATCTAAAAAAAAAAAAAAAGAGAGAAAACACGTTTCAACATGTGTGATTCGTTCCATCTTCGTTTTTAAAGCAAGAAGGATCCAAACGTTTTCTAGACCCTGCACATGCCAGGAACTGTAACCCAGTTTCCTGGCCCCAAACAGCTTATGGCTTAACAATCCCCCTCAGGGCTGTTCATAAACCAGAAGTGAGGTCCACAGAGCCGGGCCCGCTGGGCGGAGGTGGTGTTCTGTGGCTCCGGCTGTGGGTGAGGGACTGGGGGGGACTTCAGAATCCCTGCCTCTTGTTTGCAGAATGTAGTGACTCTAGTCCAGGCCAGTTTGCACTCTAAAACGAGGATGTTGGCCTGGCCTGTGTAGCTCAGTGGTTGAACATCTACCTATGAACCGGGAGGTCATGGTTTGATTCCCACTTAGGGCACAAGTCCAGGTTGCAGGATCCATCCCTAGTAGGGGGCGTGCAAGTAGCAGCTGATAAACGATTCTCTCTCATCATTTGTTCTTGCACAAATTTTCGTGCACTGGGCCTCTAGTATATTTATTAAAAAAAATAATAAAATCAGGAATTTAAAATTTCTTACTTGACTTAAAACTATTTCTTCCAATTACTTAGTTATATTTATGAGAACGTCCAGGCATGTGGCAACACATGCCCGCAGATTATGACAAGGTAACACGTGATTCTGGTTAGGAAGGCGAGTCACTTGTAGAACATGACAGGAAGCTTCCTCACCCAAGCCGTGTGTTGCATTACCTGGTAATCTTTATTAATTTTATGTTGCATGATCAGCATATTTCTTGTCTTCTCAAGCTCTTGCACGGTCTCTGCATGAGTTGCTTGCAGCTCCTTCATGGAGCGTTCTAGATCTTTATGACTTTTATTGTCTATTTTCTCTAAAAAAGAAAGTTCTCCATTTCTTTGTGATTTTTGAGCCTAAAACAAAAACATGTTTCATTATTGAAAACAAGAGTTTCTAAAATGTAATAATGTGATTTAATATAGATAGAGCAAAGAAAAATCATTAATTGAAAACAGATATATTTCCATTTTCCACCAGGAATAAAGTAGTCCTGGCACAGAAAAGATATTTGGACAGACATTTGGAACAATTATAGAGGGTTCGAAAAACAGTTTATTTCTTCATGAGATAAAAAAGAAGTCATGTACATTTATTTCGATTTCTATTTCTTCATTTGATTAAAATCTACACTGTGATGATCTCAAAGGAAAGAAATGCATTTTCTCATGTTTTCCTGTAAACAACAGAATATCCTAGAACTGGAAAGTATCTTCTGGTAACACTTATGATTCAGTATTTTACTCAAAATAATAACGTGAGCTGTTGCCAGTTTAGCTCAGTGGGTAGAGCATCTGCCTGTGGATCGAAGGGTCCTGGGTTCGATTCTGGCCAAGGGCATGTACCTTGGTTATAGGCTTGATCCCCCGCCCTGGCCGGGGGCGTGTGAAAGGCAACCAATCAATGTGTCTCCCTCCTGTCGCTGTCTCTTCCCCTCTATCTAAAGACCACAGAAAAGAATCCTCGGTGAGGATTAACAACAACAAAAACAGTGAATACCCAGGTCTAAATTGTTGCTTAATTTTATCATCATGCATGTAAAAGTAAAAATGTTTGTCACAATTGGACCAAGTACTATAGACAAGTGCTTTTAAGGCCTATTTTAATGTGACTTTGATATCCTTATGAAATGTGCATATGCCCTAACTCAGTGTCACCTGACCTCTTTCTGCACCATTCACTCTCCCCATGTGAGGGCTATGGGGACGGGTCTGATTATTCCGGGACAGTCCCACGCAGACATGACGCTCATGGGGAGGCTGGGAAAGTTACCTTCACGAGCAGAAGGGCCTCACTCAGCTCATCGGCGTTCACGTCGCTCTCCTGCAGAAGACAGAGCCGGTCAGAGCTCACAGGGAGATGCGAGAGGGAAAGCACAGGGCACATTCCAACCGCACAGACCAGCCTCACGGAACGAACATATCCGTATCCCCCCGAAGTCACATATCTGTGCCCCTGTTCTCTCTGGAATAGCGCTTTCTCTGCGCGCGAGCCGTGCAGAGAACGAGCTGGATTTACATCCCACAGGAGAGAAGGGTTCACCTGGTTGTAAAACTTCATGCGGTCTTTAAGGTCATCGAGCTGTTGCTTTTCCTCCAGGCAGCGCAACTGCAGCTCTCGGTTCTCTTGGGCGAGCCTCTCGTTTTGGGCTTGAAAAGAGAGAGACACAGTGGGAAGGTGCAGAGAACGCGGCGGGAGAACACGTTTTACACGGATGCGGCGGCTGCCCGGGCAGAGAGGAAATTCGCTCTCAGATGTCGGCCATATGATTCACTGCTTATCAAAAACTTAAGACGCAACTCCGCAGTATTAATAGAAGGAAATTGTGGCCTCCGGGACTTCAAAGGAGCATTCGATCTAACATCCTTAGGAAAATGCGTTCCTATATCTGCAATTTCTACTTACGCAGGAAGGGTCCTGAGAAGCATGCAAAAAAAAAAAAATAAAAAAATAAAAAAATAAAAAAAAATAGATCTTTTGGTTTTTGGGGTTCCTTGAATTTATTTTCTTTTCCCAATTTAACATAAAGTATTTTTAATTCAAACAAGGTAATTTCTCTGGTAATAACTAAAGCCATCATTCTAATCAACGACACTTTTGACTAATCTGTTCAGATAGGAGCGGCGGCTTCCCACCCGGGGCAGGGCAGTGTCAGTAATAGTTCGTGTGCGTTCTTGGCGAGTCACGCCGTTAACTAGAAAGGACATGGGCTCAGAGCCATCATTATGGGACAGGGATCCGTTATGTTCCCCTAGGCAGTCATTGGCCGTGACCCACAGACAGGGGCTCAGGGTAGAGCTACTGAGGACGGTAGATCTATAGACTAATTTTTCACTCGCCGCATTAAACAAGTTGTACGTTTCTGTTTCCTTTCCTTAAAAAAAAAGGCAAGTCAACACATTCGCCAAGAATTCTTTACACAAGTGCATTTGTGTAAAGAAATGCACATGTTTCTGACATTTATAATACTTTCTGTTTCCAAATTAAAAATACTGCATGTAAGTAAAAATGGTAAAAATATACAGTTAAGAAGAAATGGAATAAATTCAGATATTTCCTGGAAACTGAAAAATCACACACACACACACACACACACACACACACACAACCTGTGAAACCTGTGACTAGGGTATGAAGAGGCCTTTTCATATCAACTATATAAAGTTTTTCTTATTGATAAGAGGTTAAAGGTTATCCTAGAGTATAAATGGCTAGTATTTAGTGAACCAAATTTAAAAAAATGTAAAAACACGAACAATACTTGGAAAATCTGAAGGTGAAGGTAAAGGTGAAATGCTTGGCTTTACACTAAAAATTAGGATTAATGATAACCATGAATTCTTGTGAGATCGACTTGCTTTCTGTTTAGAGAGTAGGGTAGGAGTGCGGAATGCTTTATTTTCTGTGAGGAGGCTAAAACAACATCTAGTCAGAATGACCGGGTAACAAAAAGAAGGTGCACGTGGCCAGGAGGATGTAAGAGCTAAGGTGCAGGATATTTCTGTGGCGAGCAGACTGCCAGGGATCCTGAGGGTGAGCCGGTGGGAAGGACAGAACTGCTCTGTGCTCATCTGGATGATGATTTCTGAGCTCTAGTTTCTTTATTGTTTCAATTTTTCAGATCAGGGCCCTCAGAAGGACACTCTAATAGGTATAAATAAACTTGTTCCAATATTTCTTCTGTTATTGATTTTTGTTTCAACAACTATGTCCCCATGTGTTCGCTGATATTTTAAAAAAACACCATGACATTATTATTAAGAAAATAACTTAGTGGGAAAAGATGTTATGGGATACCAATAACTTGCTCTCTGTTGAATTTTATGTAGAACTATCCACTGTATTTTTCCTTTCTTAAACTATTTATTGAGAGACGATATAGTTCAAAGAGGAAACAGACTCGCTGAATTACAATATGAAAAATCAAAGCGCCCAGTACGAGATGAAAAATAACCTCCTTTACGTTAGGATTTTGACAAAATGCATGTTAAGCTAAACAGCATTTTATTCAAATGAGGTAACATTTCGCTCTTTAAAAATGATGTTCTCCAAGCACACCACTCATAAGCAGAGTGCAGAGAACAATTCAACTAAACAATGTTCAAACTCCTTTGTGCTAGTATCTTCAGCTGCGATCAATATAAGCTCACGCATTATGCCGAATTATGCATTTCGGCTAAAGATAGAAAGGAACTTTCAAAGCGGGCCTTTAAACACATGCAGTTAATTTAAGCATTAACCAAATGCAAGCTGCATTTACATATCCTTCCCCCACACATTCACACAATCTGAAACTCATTTGTACCTTGAATAAAGAGGTGAGTATTTTTAAAAATAATCTGCCAGTTAGATGAATGGCTACAAGGGGCGAGGGAAACATCTCTGGCAGAGAACACTGGTACATGAAAGGTAAGTGTGTGAAGACTTCAAAGCAAAATTAAACAATTTCAGAATCTGTTATACAAAAAGCAACTTTCTAAACATGGTAAGATTTCCTTAAATAGGCAACTTCAAATTTTTTTGAATTAGTGTTTCCCTGGAAAAAGTGGATAAAGACTATAATATTTTTCTTATACTCTATTTTAACTTTTCACATAAACACACAATTCAAATAATTAGATCTATAAATAATTCAGGTGTTTAAGCAAAAATAACTTAGAATAACAGTTGCAATAAAAATAAAGATTTAGTTCCCATAATGTTTCTTTAGAAAATAAATGAATAACTGTACAAAGATTTGTTTAGAATCTTTTTATACTTAAAAAAACTAGAGATTTAAAAATTCATCAACAGAAGATTGTTAAACAATCCATGGTACATCCTCACCCTCAAAAACTATGACAACATCCATTATAAACGATGATGATGTGAATTTATATTCATACTCAAGGGGTGATTTCATAATATGGCAAATAAAAAAGCATTATAAGACTATATACATATAGAAAACTCTGCAAGGACATACAAAAATATTGATAGAGATTATCTTCAAGGTTGTGAAATTGAGAGATTTAAAAAAAACTTTTTTTTTGGAATTTTTTACAGCGTACATGGGTTATTTGTATTATTCAAAAATCTAAAAGAGAAACAAGAATCAGAGAGAGAGAGAAAGACAGAAAGACAGAGAAATGGACTAGTTTAAATAAAATAAGCAATTGTAGCTTTAATAATTTATAAGAACCCTCAGAATTGCTTCAGCAACAACAAACAGTTTTTGTTTTTCAAAAGGCCACAAGATTCTAAACCCCTTACGAAGGATTTCTTTCCAGAGACCAAGGCAGATGTCTAGAGATAAGAGTTCTGGAATTCTTAATATCTAGGGAAGTATGAAAAGCACAGAAATAAGCGAGCTTGACTTCATTTCTGTTTTCTGTAAGAATGGGAAGAGCACATGTGTTTGGAGAGGAGAAGAGAGGGAATAGAGAGTCTTACTTCCCGCAGCGAGCAGGACTTTACTGAGCAGCTCCCAAACAGAGCTCTCTCTGAGTGACGCAGCTCTGAGCTGTAAAATCAGAAGCTCGGTCTTTGAAAACTTTAAATATCCCCCTGGTCAGAAATCATGCCACCATTTTATCCTACTCACAATCTTATAGAGAAACATGCCCAAGTAACCTTTCATCAGATTTAATCACTTAAGTAGAAGTATTTTCCTGAAATTGAGACTACGTCAATTATTAAATGTGTTGTTCCAACAATCTTAAAGTGTTAAACATAAGTCAGAAGATGATTTTTAAATGTTATGATTTATAAAGTGCCAATTTCAGAAATGTTGAAATTGGAAAGAAAATCTTTCCTATAGTTAATGAAATATGGCATTGTGATCTAAATCATAATTCGGCATAATGCGTGAGCGTATGTTGATAGAGAGTCCTGACTAGATATGTAATTTTTTAAAATTGAGCCTGCATTAAACTTTTAAATGTCCTCATACAACGAAATTGCAAATGTTCCAAAGGAATAGGTAGTGGGTGAGCAACAGCCACAACATTTGAAGCAAATAATTCCATTTCCCGGTTGTGCATTTGTGTGTAAAGTAGAATTCAGAAGTCAAACATCTACTGTTAATTAGAGTTATTTTACTTCCATAAGACAGGAAGAGGTGAGACTCATAACATGAATCTTATTCATGATTATTACTCATATTATTATTCAGAAGGATGTCTCATTTTTTTTTTTTTTCATAATCAGTCCTTGTTTTTTCTTCACAATATGAAAAACAATATAAAGCACACTCACGCACACTTGACCTCCCTCTGGTACTCCTGTTTTCTGCCCACCTCTCCCCACTCTGGTTGGAATTTTTACAGTAGGACATGTTGCCAAGCCTGCTGGTCTTTAAGTTCAGGGTCATAGTGAAGAAGTAGGGCTGAAACCGGTTTGGCTCAGTGGATAGAGCGTCGGCCTGAGGACTGAAAGGTCCCAGGTTCGATTCTGACCAAGGGCATGTACCTTGGTTGCGGGCACATCCGCAGTAGGGGGTGTGCACGAGGCAGCTGATGGATGTTTCTAACTCTCTATCCCTCTCTCTTCCTCTCTGTAAAAAATCAATAAAATATATTTTAAAAAAGTAGATAGCTCCCTTACAGAGATCTTCCCTGCTGGCCCCTGCCTCTCACACTGCTTTGCTCGTACTGATCGCTGGCCACTCCTGCACCTGTTACCCTCACTTCGCTGAGTGGATGCTGCCTGTGGGCAGTGCCTGGGGTAACCACTGCCCAAGCCCATGCCCAGCAAACACTGCTGCTCAATAAACACTGGGGACTGTTGGAGAAAGGCTCAACGTTTAGGAAAACTAAATAAGTTAAAGACTGTCTGAATAAGAATGACTCTGAGGAAAAAACGATTCCTCTGGCCCCAAGGCCAGGACGAGGAAGAGAAAGGTGTGAGCCACCCGCACATTTGTGGGGTGGAGGGACGGCGGCTGCCGCAGGCTGTGTCTCCCACACGTGGCCAGGTGCCCGGCACACAGAGGGCCCCGGGAGCCCGGATGGGGTGAGTAGCCGGGCCAGCGGCCTCGGGCAGGTACCTCTTTCGGCCTTTAACCTGTCGAGGATGTCCGCTTTGTCGGCCAGGTCGGACTTCAGGGCCGTCTCGAGTTGCGCAATCTGCACCTTGAGCTGCTGCTCCTGGCCCCTCCACTGCTCCTCCCGGGCGGTGCTGAAGGCGCTGCAAAACACGGACACCGAGGAGAGCTCAGAAGCCAGAGGAGCACAGGGAAGCGTCGAGTGGCCCGGGGACCACTGTCATCATGTCTCAGGAATTAAGTAAACATGTGCTGGAATGCTGCTGGGAGACCGAGGCGCCTTCCTCGGGCTGCGGTCGGGGACATGAAAGGGCCTGTGGGATGAGCAGAGGAACTGGCCTTAATTTAGACTCTGGAGTCGGAGGAGCTGGCAGCGAGCGGCGTTTGTGGGACCCGGGCAGCATTCCGATGCTGTGCGTGCTCCAGAGGGAGCCGCCGCCAGACCGCAGCCTCGCCGTCCGACAGGGCCCGTCCCCCCCACCCAGACCCTCTTCCTGAGCTCTAGCCTAGAATCTGGAACTTCTCAGGAGTCTGTGATAATGAGCAAGTCACAAAACACCAGCCGCAGAGTGATCGCACAGCGAACCGCAAGGCAGCGGTTCTGATGCTGAGTGGTGATAAGGCAGTTTTTGTCCTAAGAAAACAAAAAGCAGTAGGCTTAAGAACAAGTTTCGCTTGTAACACATGATGGGGGTGAAACCCCAGAAGAGCACTCCGATAAGAATGACAAGGGTGGAATTACTGTCCCTGAAGGGAAGTGCGGCGATGTAAATTGTGGTTAAAATCTACCAGGGACCAAGGTTGGAAGAACTAGTTTGCAATATAACTAGACGGTATACAGAAGGAATACACCACACAGTCCTTTAGGCCAGCGGTTCCCAAATGCGGCCCCAACTACACACTGAAGCTTAGACCAGCTCCGCACAGAAAGCTTGGAGACAGTTAAAGAGGAAGATCCAGGGCCCAGGTGATGGCCAGGTTTAGAAAAACCGATCTTGATCTGTATTTCAGCAGAAAACTATTATCTGTGAAGCTTGATATGATTGAATAATTATCAGCAGCTTTGACCTTTCTACTTACGTGAAATCCAGCAAATGAAACAAAAAACCTATGAGACCTGCTTTCGTGCGGATGATGGAGAGAATGAAAAAGAAAGTTGTTACTGAAAATTGCCCTCACGTTGCTCCCAGCTCGTCTTGAGGTTTTTGTAGCAAAAGAGATCCTTTTCCGGGAGCCCTAGCTTTCAGAGGAAACGCTGTGCATTCATTTTACATTTTGAATGTTTTTATTGCATTTAAAAGAACAGGACCTTAAAAATGAATGGAATTCTAAAGGTTTTTCTAAATAGGACATCTGTTTCATCTATCAGTGTTCTCCTTTCACATATGGAATCTGGGGGGGAAAAATGCATGGATCTAATCGACCAAAATTTTTAATTAATTTTAAAAAGGTACCATTACCTAGACTTAAATCCAAACACAATATGTACTTTACCTACTAGAGTAAACGATATTCCTTTACATTTTCACTTTTAAATAAAGAAATACGATTTCTTTGTCTGGTTAAATTATATATCCCAAACGCATGCATATATATATATATATACATCCATGTCAGTGTGTGTGTGTGTGTGTGTGTGTGAGTGTGAGTGTGATATTATTAAAAACATGTACTACCCGGAAAAAAATTAGCATGATGAAATAGGCACAAGTATACATTATATCAGATGCCAAAAATTAAAAACAGTAGTGTTCCACTAGCATTAGTACCAGCGAGGAGATCACCAACAGTTAATCTGGCAGAAACATCAGAAGCTGTGTGTGTTTAAATTAAGAACAATTTAGCAGCCTGGTTTTTCCAAACCCACAAAATACTAGTGTAAATCAGCGTAAGTCAATCCGAATTTAGCCCACTGCTATCTTCCCTCTAAATTTAGGATTACATTCCACTGCAGTTTCATGAGGAATTCCTTTTGAATTTACTGTATTCCTCTGCGCTTGGAGCCATCTGTGTGGCTATAAATGGTGAACCACATCTGGCTCCATTTTCTCGGTGAGGGCTGTGTCCATGATTAAATCTGCATATGAGCACAGTCTCCGAGAGCCTTTTGCCCACTGCATTGCCCACCGTGACAATGGTTGGTCGTGGGGCACATTTCACTGTGCCATTGTGCCGCAGGGGTGGCAGAGTGTCGCCCAGCCGTGGAATGCCCACTGGAGCGTTGGGTCAGCACCCTGGAAACGCACCCCCTGATCAACCACAGGGTCAGATGGAAATGGAGCTGAGCAATTCCACCCTGGGATCGTGGTTCTTCCAGGACAAATGCCACTTATCCCGATCTCCCTAAGGAGCATCCTAAGGAGACAGGGCAGTTTAAGCTCTAAATCGCCCTAAAGAAACCCGTAGGCGCTCTAGCTGGGACCTCATGGGAATTCAGTCCATATCTACGCCAGGGACAGTTCACTTGTTGAAGGAGAAATGACGGCCCAGACCGCGCGGTTTGGTTTCTGGGAAGCACACGGTGCTCATCCGTGATCACACGGGCTTTCACAGTTCCTGGCAGGCGGCAGGGGCAGGTGCTCTCTTCAGGGACGAGCACAGAGTCTAGGGGGTCAGCTGGCTCCTTTACGTTCTGAATATTAAGTGACCGTTACATTGCACCAACTTGATTCACCCAATTCTTAAAACAGTTCATGCCATCTTCAAAAATCAGACCAACTCCTTTTTTTAAAAACATTGGCACTGGATTAGTCTCTCAGGGAGTTAATACCGTAAAATCACCTTTACAGATTCTCTGGATCCGATCTCGGATCGGCTGAATCTGAGTGGGATGGTAGTGGGTGCAGTTTTCTGTTTTCTGGTTCTTCCCTTACAGGATCGTTGCAGGACTCTCGCATTCATTAATTACCTCACCCTAAAGCTATACTCACTTCAAAAACGGGACTCAGCTTTACTATGTTATTGTGTAGAGTTTCTCTCGAACCAAATAAAAAGATGTAATTGCCAAAAACGTATCCTGGATTTTTAAACATTTCTTAAAGCTATGCTTATTTCTTGGCATCGTCTCCGAAATGTTTTCACATATTAAAAAAAAAAAGAAAAAAAAAAAGGCTCACTCCAAATGCTAACATGAGGGCTTTATCTTAGCAGATGATGCTCTAATATGTCATCTGTCAAGTAATAAACACACTCAAAATTTCATTTGAAAATGGAAGATGAGAACGCAACCTGCAAATCACATTTTTCTCCTGACCACGGGCCAAGTCTGGATAACAAACAAATGCTCCCCTTTCACAAACATGCTATCACTGTGACCAACCCAGCCGAGAGTGTGTGGAGTCTGATGAGCGCTGGTTGTTGGCGATGATGAATCACAGTGCCATGGAGTCCAGGAGGGTAAAGAATCTTAGGAATGATGCTGCTATCTGCAGTGAGGGGAGTTTCTGTGGAGTTTTGTAGTTTCTCCGACTTCTGAAAACATGTATTTAAAAAGCTGCGTTCGGGAATTTTACAGTTCTATTTGCCATTATGTGTGTGCTTCCCGGGTTTTGTGCTTAAGTGACAGGATTATTTTTCGGACACAATATTATGACACTCATTACACGCATTGACTTCCATATGCCTGACACAACATTCAAGTGTAAGCAGCATAATGAAGTCTGGTTAACGTAACAGAAAAAAAATGTAGCTCTACCATAAAACATGAAAGAAAAAAATGACAGTCCAAGTTATATTTACACTCTTAGATCATCTTCTAATACGAAAAGATAAAGTTTCATGGTGATAAAGTAAAATGAGAAAAACATGTCTTTCTCAAAATTCCACTTCTGCCTTATTCCCAGGTAAGCTTTTTACTCCAAAAATATGTTCAGTAAGTCCCCTAATTGGGAGGAAGTAGAGAGTGTATAGGCAATGGCTAAATGGCACTTATTTTCTTGTTTTAAGACTATATTAGAGTATTTGAAATGATAAGGAATTGAAGATAAAATCAATAAAAATTTCTGAATCTGACAGTTTTGTTATCCCATAAATGTTTTCCTTTATAATACACAATCTTCCAATCCAATTAAAATCAGAGAAGTAGTGAGGCACAGGAGGAAAGGTTAAATTTAGAATAAAGAGAACTGGGGTTCAGTCCTGCACCAGAGTCTCAGCAGAGCCCTGTGCCTCTATACAAGTCTCACTTTCTTTGAGTTTCAATTTCCTCATTTACAGAACATGAGGGTAACATTCTCTCCACCACAGAATATGGTTGTGTGATCTGTATACTGAAACTCGCATTTTTCAAACACACACCTATTAAATACTTGGGTATAAAAGAATATAAACCTATGTATTATTTCATAGAGCTGGAAATATAAAATAGGAGACATAATAAATGCTTCGGGTGAAATGAATTAGAGCTCAAGAGAGGGCCAGAACCAATACTAGGGCCCAATGACCCGGAAGCGGGTCTAAGGCAAATCCCACAAAAAGAACTGAGCCAGGCTGTCCTTGCTGGGGAGCCTCAAATATTACTTGACTGATGTTTGAACCTCTATTTGTAATCCTCAATATAAGGAGCCACTGTGCGAAGACAAACACCATAGTTAGGCAGCAGAGATGATACATACCGTTGGAATGATGCCTAACGTTGAGTTACATTTCTTTTCAAAGTAAAAACTAATACAAACCTATCACTATACTCCTTAGATATGATTTAATTTTAAAAATATACAGTTAGTTTACAAAACATAAAGCATAGTTAAAAAGTTAAAGATGTATCTGTAAAGATCATCTATTTTCTGATGTTACAAAATATGATCAATAGAAGCAACTTGCTATCAGCTCTAACATGTATATTTTAATGTTTTTAAATTTAAGTTCACGTAAAGGTGTATTTATAATTTATTAGTATCATATACTAAACACACACACACACACAGATACCTGCGTCACTTAACAAACTTAGCTGTGGAGTAAAAATCTGTTTCTAACATTATAAGAGATTTTTAAAAATACCTTAATTAGGAAGGAGATAAACAAAATCGCAACAGTTCTTTATAAAACTTATTTTGAAATAGAAATGCTGTGCTACTCTTTGTAAGACACAGAGACAACCGCAAGTGAACACTTTTTAAAATTGCTTTCGTTATTGATTAAGGTATTCTATTTGTGTCCTTACCCTCCCCATTGCCCTGCTCATGCCCTCACCCCCCCTGTGTCCATTGGTGAGGCTTACATGCACGCACACAAGTCCTTTGGCTGACCCTCCCTCTTACCCCTGCCCTCCCCTGCCTTCCCTCTGAGGTTGCCTCCACCAGCTCACTCTCAGCTCATAGGCTGGGTAGCCCATTGGAAGAAGCAGGGGCTTGGAGAGACCTACAGAGGTTCAAATTCAAGCTCTGCTACCTCCAAGCTGTAAGGATGTGGGCAAGCTCTCAATTCTGCTTTATTTTCATTGTCTGCAAAACGGGCATTTCCAATGCCTGCATCTCCAGGCTGTTGTGAGCAATTTACAATAGTGCATGAAGAGTACTTAGCTCAGGGCCTACTAGCTTATAGACTGTTCAATAAACAACAGTGGTTGCTACTGGTAACAACCACTGTGTCCATGATTAAATCTGCATATGATTTAATATGCAGATTTTTTCTGCATAGTTTTCTAAGTTAACACATTACCACTCAGATTAAAGAACTTATTACCAATGCCCCAAAAGCATATATATATATATATATATATATATATATATATGTATTTAATAATATATATGTTTCTTGCAATCATCTGTAGCTGATTTTTACATAAATATTAGATGGTCTGATACCCTATGCTTTGACAGACAAGATTTCAGATAAATGAATGAGAGAACACATGGAATTTTGACTTACCTGTTATAAAGTTTATCATAGTTTTCCTTTAAAAGTTCCCGTTCCTTTTCTAAGTCGTTAATTCTATCTTGCAGCTAAAATGAAAAGAAAATTACACATTAGGAGATTCTCCTATGAAACGGCAGGGGGTAAAGACACTGGAGAGGCAGCTAACACAGTTCAGTCCTGGTTTCTAAATTGCAGCTGCTAACTAGGCCACTTATACTGTCTGTATTTAATTTAGCCCTGATTTCCCCCCCCCCCCCCAGTTGTTAAGTAAACACGAAATTAATATCTCTGTTTTAATTTAGTAGAAATGCATGCACTACTTTATGGCAACCTGTGCCAAAACTCAATAAAGAATGTGTTAAAAGCTTGCTGTTAAGTCTGGAGAAACACTTTTTTCTTTCCTCTCCAATGAATTCCATCGTTATGTTCACTTTGTCTTAAATTTCCAATTGGCCCATAAAAAAGTGAAAGGATCAAATTTTCGTTTGGTTCACGGTCCACAGAAATGTGTCAATCACTATTGACTCTGAAGATACACTTTCTCATGTCACCTGGAATTTGCAAAAATTCAGAAGCACATCTTTTAAATATATGAATGAAAAATTAAAATTGCCTTAGCCAGTGTGGCTCAGTGGATAGAGTGTCCGCCTGTGGATTGAAGGTCCCAGGTTCGATTCCAATTAAGAGCTTGTGCCTGGGTTGTGGGCTTGATCCCCAGTGGGGTTGCATGCAAAAGGAAGCAAATAAATGATTCTCTCTCATCATTGATGTTTCTCCCCCTTCCTCTCTGAAATCAATAAACATATATTTTAAAAAACAACAACTGCATACCTTTTTTCATACCAATGAATATTTTTAGAAATTAACTTGGGGTAATTATATCCTTATGATTAAAATGTAGCTTTATTTATTTCTGGTATTTACATTTATGTTTCATTCAGCAGTATATTTTATAGTTACAAACTCTTCCCATGGATCCAAGTACTCTTAAAATTCATTTCCCCTCTCAAATCCTCTTTTGAGACACAGTAAAAGATTCTCCCAAGGTCAGATCAGAATATGGGCATCTTATTTCACTTCCATTTTCATCAAGAACAAGTTTAACAGACTACTGCAAGGTAGGAGGCATGAGCAGCAACAATAATAGGGAGATACACTTTCTTTTTTAAAAATAAATACATTTTTATTGATTTCAGAGAGGACGGGGGGTGGGGGGAGAGAGAGCAATAGAAACATCAGTGATGAGAGAGAATCATGGATCAGCTGCCTCCTGCTACCCCCCCACCCCCACCTGCCCCACTGGAGGGAACTGAGCCTGCAACCCTGACACATGCCCTTGGCCGGAATCGAACCCAGGACCCTTTAGTCCACAGGCCGATGCTTTATCTGCTGAACCAAACCTGCTAGGGCAGGAAGATGCATTTTCGAAGAGCTCCTTAGAAAAACATTTTCCCCCACAAAATTGCTAATGTTGCAAAACACAACATCTTCTCTTCAGAACCAAATATATTCCTATAACTTGGTGTTTGTCTTGCGAATGACTAGTGAACTTACAACCGAGGAAGCTGAGTTCCCCAGGTAACCCGTTTCCCAGCGTCTTCTTTCTCCTCAACGATCTTTAATTCTCAGGTAAACAGTGGCTCTCAGTACATGTGCAAACATGGTCAGGCCCTGACTCGCCATGCCCATGACATGCTGTCTACACTCTGCTGTGCTCAGGGCGCCATGTATGGAGTTTAGGTTTCTTGGTAACTATTTGAAACGTCTCTATGTGACCTTGCCATGCCGTCAGGGGCAGAGCAGTTCTGAGCAGCGGGTGCGAGCGCCCTGGACGCTCACCTCCTCGATCCTCCCCTCGGAGAACGTCACGGCGTGCAGCTGCTTCTCCAGGTGGCTGCACTTCGCACGCTGCTCTCTGAGCTGCCTGTTCAGCTCATCGCCATTGGCCAGCAGGGCGTCATGGCTGATCCGGAGAGTTTTCTGCTTCTAAAAACCAGAAGGAAACTTTAAAAAAGTATTTTTTGGATTATGATTTGAATGTGATTACAATTCTATAAATAAATTTACTCCTGAAGTTCATGCTCTACTTCAAAGAAAGCAGAGTGTCCCCCCTTGTCCCTGGGGACGTGTTCCAAGACCTCCATTGAATGCCTGAACTTATAACATTGAACGGCAATAAAACTTATGTGACTATGGTCTCTTTCTCTTTCTCTGAGAACCAAGATGGCGCGTCAGTGACTCCCAGGCAGGTGACACAGGTTTGCTAGAGAAAGGGATGCCCCGTGTCCCAGGCAGGACGGAGCTCGATGGTCCAAGATTTCACCCCCTTACTCAGAAAGGTATGCAATTCAAAACTTATGGATGTTTATTTCTGGGATTTCCCACTTAATATTTTTGGACTGCAGTTCACCACGGATAACGGAAACCGTGGGAAGCAAAGCCGCGGATAAGGGGGGTTGTAAGACGGCTCACGGTACATTCTGCTCACCCGGAGCGCTGCGAGATCATCAATCCCAGAACCGGTGTTAATGGTGCAGCGCAATGAATCCCCCCGATGGCACATTCCCAGGGGCCACAGTCTTTATTAAAACACTTATGGGGATGAGCAGTCCCAAGTACTGTCAACCTCCATGGTTACAGCTTAAAATGCACACACTGACAGTTGACTTGACAGGTAGGCAAATATTCTTCTGATAACGGTAGTGGCCAAACAAAGCAAAACACATCAAAGAGAGACTTTCCTAAAACCTGACTATTGGCCTATTTATAACTTTGGTCTCTCTTGGTACAGCAGAAGTGCTTTGGACTGAAGATATATGAAGACACCTCTAAACCTTCAGTGCTATGTGCCATGTAAATGAAGATAAAAGGAGTTAAAAATAATTTTTCTTGGCACAAGATTATTTATGATAAATGTACTTATTATTTTAAGATGACACAGATATTTATGAAAAGTCCGACCAGTTAGGTTATTCCTTTAGGTATTAAGTTATAATAACACATAATATATAGAGTGGAATTATACAAAATTGGGAATATAGTACTCTCTTAAAATTATTTCTTAGCAGTGTGACTATTCTACTTAAAAATATACAACTTGATAAAATATGTACACAGATAATTTAATAAAAAAAATAAAATAAAAAGTAAAAGTAAAATCTAAGATTAAAAAAAATATATACAACTTGGACACTATCTTTGGAGCTTTGCACATAGGTATCACCATAATACAATAACTGGTCACGGTACCTCTTGCAGCTGAATAAATTTTCCTTCCATGACTGATAGCGCATTGCTTTTCTCCACCAGTTGCTTATGAAGCTTAATCATCTCTACATTGTCCCGGATGTTTGACCTTCAAGGATGCGTTTAAGAAAAAGAGAGACGGAGTGAAAACAGTCAAGGCAAAAGGAAAACCCGTCTGTGACTCCATCACAACGTCCCGGGGACCGTTTCCGGGAAAAAGGCACACACTTGCAGGTTAGTCACCGAGGTTCTCCGTGGATCCCACACCTAGCGTGAGGTTTATGATTTAAAACCAACCAAGAACCATTTTCGAACTTTATCAACCCACAGACCCTCCGAATTTGAAGGAAGCCCCAGGTGTGATGACTGCGTCACCTACGCACTGACTGATCACATGGGTGTTAAGGGCACTTCGCAGTGTCGTGAAAGATGGTGTGCGAGACGATGTCCGTCTTAGCACAGGAATGGTCCCACCGGCCTTCAGACGTATCCTCCTCCTTCCCCCTGAATGAAAAATGTGCACGACAGCGCCCATCTTCCCGCCCGCCCAACAAATGGTATCATAAGATTACAATTTATTGGCGTTTCCTCCTGCAGTTTGAACTTTTCAAAATATTTCCAAAAAAAGTGACTTAGCGTTTTATACTAATAATGCCTAACGCTGGCATTTAAATCCGTAGCAGATGTGCCTCTCGCTGTAAGAGATCATTTACCGTCCACGGGGTACAGAGAAATTCTATATGTGCAACACTCGTTTGTATTTTTCCTACCGAGATTAAAGCAAATGTAGAGTTTAACAGGAAGATCTAATAAAGGTTAAGCATGGATCTAAATGAATACCTGTTTCAAAAGGCATTTCTTGACCTGACAGAGAAAGGTTCCTTCATTTGAATACATTTTACACTCAAGAGTTTCTTTAAAATGGTGAAGCTGGGTTTTCGACTTCTCTTGTGAAGGAAAAGAAACGTGAAAAGTTTCAATTCGGGAAACGTTTGCAGTGTTTAGAGTAATTTTGCTTCCAGAACTTATCTAGTGAACACATATTGGAAGAATTGTCACAACGCCCTACTGGAACCGGAGAACGGACTACAAAGCTCACACATCTGTAAACCAGCTGAGGACTTGAAATACTTAATTTTCCTCTTTGATATTTGAAAGTTCATTGCGTTTTGGCATCGGACAGTCAGTTGTCCTCACACAGAAGATAAACAAGTCCGAGAGCCCGGCTCTTGCTCGGGGTACGGTCTTAGCACAATGTTCAATAGGGACGTGTCTAAAACATGTTATCTGCTAACTCTGGGCACACACTCCACAGAGCCCTCATTACTAGTCCCCTGGGCATTATTTTCACTCTCAGAAGAGAGAATACTAAAGAATTAAACATGGGGGAAAATATATTTTGTTAAAAAAATACAAATGTTTTCATATTTAAAAGTCAAAATATGATTTCTCTCCCTCCTCCCCCAAATGACGTGGTTTGGCCACTCAACAGTGAGTGCCATTTATTGATATGGAAGAGCAGAATACTATTCGAATCTTTTCCTATGTTTTCCGTTGTCCCTGATATTTCATTTTTCTTAGTTTTGAGTATATTAATATTTTCAAGAAGATATGCAGGTTGGGGAGAAAGTAGGTTTACACTTGTTCGTCTGGAAAATAATACAATAACTAATAAATTGTAATGCAAGAATAAAGTCTGTGTTTTATGTACTCACAACTATGTACTTTTGCCCCCATCTGAATATGTCAAATAGATTTAAATAAGAACTATTGCTTTATGGTGTAAATAAAGAATTAAGCCCTAATAACCCACTAAGGCAGATAGGGTCATAGAAATAACAGGTTATTTTGAGTTTTCTTTGCATGGCAAAGGCCGGTAAGTATCTCCAGAACTTTCAGTGGCTTCACTGATGGATGGTTTCTTGAATATTTTTTTTTAAAATATATTTTTTTATTGATTTTTTACAGAGAGGAAGGGAGAGATATAGAGAGCTAGAGAGCTAGAAACGTCGATGAGAAAGAAACATCGACCAGCTGCCTCTTGCACACCCCCTACTGGGGATGTGCCAGCAACTCAAGTACATGCCCTTGACCAGAATCGAACCTGGGACCTTTCAGCCCGCAGACCGTCGCTCTACCACTGAGCCAAACCGGTTTTGGCGGTTTCTTGAACATTTTCCTTAGCTCTTTGGAGTTTAGACTCTTCAAAGTACTGCCAAGAAAAGGGACTTAGTATTTTTTGCGAATAATGCCCAACAAGTGGACACCAATGACAACGTGAGTGGTAGTTAACGCCCAGCCATGGTGCTTTAAATAAAAGCCAGCTCGCCAGGAGGGACACCTATCTGGGCAAGTGGTGACCAATGGCTTTTACGTGTGAGTTTGAGGGCCACTGACCTAAGTCATTGCTGTGACTGTACGTTCTGAGGGCTAACAGGGAGAAGGACGACTCCCTGACTCGCGGAGTCAATGATATAATAAATAGAAGATAAAATCAACAATTTAATTAATGTGGTCTGGCCTTCAAGAAAGTGGACAGTGGAAAATAATCTCAAACCTGATAACCAACTCAACGTGCTTACATAGATGAAATATGGTAAAAGATAGGATGGGCGCTGATCGGCGTGGCTCAGTGGTTGGAGTGTCAGCCCATGTATGGGAGGGTCTCCGGTTTGATCCCAGGCTCTGGTTGGGCATGTGCAGGGGGTGGCCAATCAGTGTCTCTCACATCGATGTATCTCTCTCTATCTCCTCTCTTTCTCTTTCTCTCCTCCTATCCCCTCCTTTCTATTTTCTCTAAAAATCAATGGAAAAAATAGCCTCAGGAGTAACAACAACAAGAAGAAGTGAGAGAGGAAAGACGGCAGGCCAGGTCTGGGAAAGCTGACGGACAGACAGACAGACAAGGAATGCAAGGAGGACGGTGCAGGGGCCAGGGACCAGCCCTTGGGAAGGGCGGTCCGTGCCCTCTGCGTGGGAAGGCTCAGGCGGCTGCCTCTGCAGAGAGGAGGCGGCTGGTTTAAGGCTCAGCGTCTAAGTGACCTCTCCGGGCCCAGCCTTGGGACGGGACCATCAGGTCTTCAGGATGCTGCCATTCTAACGGGAGGAACGATGCACAGTAAGAACACTCGGATGACCCCCGACAGCCCTGCGCCGACTCACACATGCTGCATTACACATGGTGAAATGATGTGCAAACAGACAGCAAGCGTATCAATTAAAGTCTCTGTAAAAATAAACTTCTCCACCAACAGTTTAAAAAAAACAAACCCACTACAAACAATTAAGTTAGAAAATACAGTTTCGTTTCTTCCTTTGAACAGACACCTTATTTAGAAGGACGATAAAATCTTCTAACACCATGAAAAGGGTTGTTGGCCCATCTCTAGATTGAAAACAAACTGAAATAAATTAGATTTTATGTTGAAAAAAGTAACACAGCTCAACAACCTATGTGCCAAGTTTCGCTCCTAATTTGAAACAGTCGCGTAATAAACTCCGAGAAGGAGCCTCTGAGAACACTTGCCTGCAGCCCTGCTACCGGTGCCATAACAACCCCAGAAACCAGAGCTCCGATCCGCCGGGAGGAGAAACTCCACATCACGTCGCTTCTAATATGCGGTCTTCAGGGGAAGAAAGACCTGCGCTTTGCTGCCTTTCTTACACTTCCTCTCCCCGACCCTCCTTCACCCCCTCGCCACCCCCACTGACATGCCCTTCTCTGCTGCAGTAAGGACAGCGAATGCTTTAAAAAAGCTGCTTGGTTTTGGAGGTAGCAGTGTGATGATCTAGCAGCTGCCCGCCTTTAGAAGAGAAGGCTTTGGAGCACAGAAGCGAGGCCGTGCGGTCCGGGGAAGTCTGCGGGAGATGGAATGGAGAGGCTCTTTCCTGAGCAATAGTTTCAGCCTAAGTTTGAGCATAACCTTAGGATGAAAAAACTCTACTTTTTTTTTTAAACGCTGGCAGACGTTCTGCAAGTGTACTGTTGAAAGACATGTAGGCCACTCACTCACAGCTCCTGTTAGGACTACACAGGCAACCATCACAAGTAACGTCTCCCTTGAGAAGAGGATTACAGGGCTGCTAATAAGTGGAAGGGAACGTCCCACTGAAACGGTTCCCCTCGCCCTGCTACCTGAGTTCACAGTGACCTGAGCCCGGATCGGTGACTGCAGGGGCGGACGTGTGTGTGCAGGTTCACTGGATCACATCTTTCTCATGATGCTGGGTCCAAATACAAATCAGAGCGAGGTCCTTTCTCCCTCTCCCGCCCAAGGAGGCTGGGGGCACAGCCGGGGGCTCTCTGAGTGCACCTGGCCACACTCCCCTGACCGTGGGGGCGCGCTCCAGGGGACTGGGTGGGGCAGGAAGAGCTCAAACCCCGGCTCATCTTCTCTAGGGGACCATTCTGAGGCTCAAGCTCGATGGATTCCAACCCGTAACGGGAATCTGAGAATTGGATCCAATACATCAAAAAGCCCAACGGGAAATGTAGGTTCATCGCCAATTTAGCTGCAGAAGTGAACCAAAGATTTTGTATCGTTTTTTTATTTCTTGATGGAACTTTACCTAGTGAGTGATACAGGTGATTTCACAATTATTAGAAGCAATAGTTGATATGATATAGTCTTCAATGAATAAAGGAATTAAATTAATACCACCTATTTAGCAGGAAAAAAAATCTATCATAAACAAAGGGTCCCTAGGGGTAAAAGTGGCTGTTGATTTAAAGGTAGAAGAGGTCTCATGCCCAGTTCAGTCTCCAGCCCGGGGCTGAGGGGTTCCCTGAGGTTCCGAGAAGGAATGAACTCATTCGCCAGAGTCCCCAGTGAGGGAGCCGGCACTCTCAGGTCTGGAGAGGAGCCTGCCCGTCTCCTAAGTGCTTCCCTCCTGAGGTGCTGCTTCTGCGCTTTAGCTTCCCCCCCACTCTCACTCCGTACGCACTCATACGTTACTATCAGTTGTGACAATTTCTGCGGTTTGAATAAAGTGCTGAGAAAATATGTCAAGCTGCGATCACCAAAAAGATCTTACATCACATTAATCATAAAAAGCACAGGGGTTAAAATAAAAGGAATATGAGTGATACTTTTCACTGGGGGGATTCTAAGGTATTCAAAATAGTAAGTGCTCGGTGAATGTATTTTTTACGAAGTGACAGATCACCTCTCTGGATAGTAATAATGTTGGCATGGTTATCCCTGGCCCTAATTAGTTACCCTTCCATCCCAGGACCAGATGTGCCCTCTAAGTGAGGGGGTGGGGCAATCAGACCAATCCAAACTGAGGGACATTCTTGCAAACAGCTATGAATGGGCTCCGAAAGACTGAGCAGCCAATCAAGGAAACCTAAGACATGTCAGTTCAATACAGTATATGAGCCTTGATTGGACACTAGGTTAAAAGAAAGCAAAGCAAAACAAAAACACCATTTATTTATAAATCCTCACCAGAGGGTATGTTTTTTATTGCAGCCTAAGTATGTGCCCTGGCTGGGAATTGAACCCACCACCTTCTGGTGTACAGGATGATGCTCCAATCAACTAAAGAACCCAGTCAGGACAAACAAAACAAAACAAAACAAAACAAAATAAAACAAAACAAAACAAAACACCCAGCTATTTAGACAAAACAGCTATTTAGGGCATTCTTGGGACAACGGGAAGTTTGAAGATGGACTGAGTATCAGATGCTGCTACTCCACCATTCACGGTCCATGCCCCGGAGGGGACAGCTGCCCTGTAGCTACGAGGAGACACTGAGAAGTGCCAAAGGTGAAATGATACGGGCCCCGGGCGCTCGGACCCGAGAGGGGTGGGGAGGGAGGGGCGGGGAGGGCGCAGGCTCATGCAGGAGCAGGCGGCGTGCAGGCCAGGCTGTGCCATTCACAAACACGCATGGGGGGAAGGTGTGCGAGTCTTCCCACAGCTGTCCTCACGACTTCTCTGCAGGTTTGCAATTTTCAGAAGGGGAGACGGGAAGGACTGGAGCGTGCCGGGAAGCCTGTGCGCAGGGGGAATGGAGCCCAAAGCCACGCCGTGTCGGGCGCCACAGGGCTGTGAAGGCCGCTTTAGGGTCGGAGAGTTGCTCTCAACCAAGGGGCAGAGGCAAGCCGGGATGTGGGGGACGTTTATGGCTTCAGTTCCCTCCACCGGGACAGGATGGCCCCCCCGTGATCGTAGCTAGGAAGATAAAACGCCCCAACATGGGCTTAAAAACAGCCACGCAGTACAAACTGGTTACACGTTCAGTAAGAGTATTAAATAGTTTTGGAGTTGAAAAAGTCAGTAAAAGGTAAAACCCCCGTTCTGATTTTAATGTTCGCATACATGTGCTCCCTGGTTACTGCCGTGCGTTTAATTTAAGACGGCCTTTTTAATAAGCAGAAAATGTGCATTTTTATATTGTTTAAATTTTAATGTGGACTTTTGTTCAAAACAACACAGACATTCAGGCTACTTGTAAATGATACAAGATTTTCTGCTAATGAGGCATTATGTAGAACATATGCAAAAATCACAGCTCCGTCTTCCAAAATAGACCACAATAACAAGAAAAAACACGATTTTAATAAAAAGGAGCAGCACTAGGGCTTTTACTTCAAAGCAATTAAGGGCTTTGGATAACCAAAAGTTTATGTCAGGCCGATGCCAAACCAAACTGGTCTATTAAAGCCAGACTGCGCAGGCTCCTGTCCTGCTCTGGGAGCGGGCCCTCGGCCACGAGAGCCGCCCGCGCGCCACGGATTACGGCTCTGCTGGGTTCATGTCGGAGAACAAGGAGTCCAACATCCAGATCAGACTTCTAGGATTTCAAATCTGAAATAATGTATCCGTGAAAGACAAGTTCAAATATGGTTTCCATTTTGTAATTTTTCTCTACAGTAAATTATACCAAGTTTTATATTCTCCCCAACATTTTTTTTTCAACAGTTTCCATTAGTCTAAAAAAAAAACCCCCAAAACTGCTGTTACGCATAAAACTTTGAGCTATGTATAAACATAGGAAAAAAAAAAAAAGAAAAAAAAAGACTTGCAGTCCCTTATTTGAGGTAATTTCTTTAGTTTTCAGCAACTGTATTTCAAGAAAAAAATATGCCCTTTCCTACAGGTACCCTTCCCAAGGAAATACATAATTTTCAATTTTACAAATCAGTGAGGTATGGTATTGGTTTATCTCTTTGGCTCTGGCAAACCAAAGTACTTTTACTTGTAATTCTTATTTTGTCTTACTTATAATTTATTTTCATGTACGGGGGGGTGTCCCTCAGCCCAGCCTGCGTCTTCTCCCAATCTGGGACTCGTCAGGAAATCTGGGGCCTAAGCCGGCAATCAGACAGCCCTCTCGTGATCCGGGATGCTGCGTGCACCAGTGACCATACTCTTCATGCAGGTAAAAGGCATCTTGCTGTTGTATGGCTAGCTACATTTTTTGCCCTGACTATAAAAAGTAGCACATAACATAATCCTCTGAGGCAGTAGTACCATTTCCCCCATCTTATGGGTGGAAAAACTGAAGCAGAGAGAGAGATAGAAAGAGAGAGAGAGAGAGAGAGAGAGAGAGAGAGAGAGAGAGAGAGAGACATCAATGTGAGAGAAACATCGATTGGTTGCCTCCTGTATGTGCCCCAACCAGGGATTGAACCTGCAACCTTGTGTGTGTGTGTGTGTGTGTGTGTGTGTGTGTGTGTGTGTATGTTTTCCCATTGCTTTTTAGAGTGGAAGGAAGGGGGAGAGACCACAGAGAGAAACACTGAGGTGAAAGACACATTGATTGGTTGCCTTCCGCACACTCCCCAACCTGGGCTCGGAATTGTGTCTACAACTGAGGTACGTGTGCCTGACTGGACTTGAACTTGGGACCCTTCAGTCCGAGGGACAGTGCTCAAGCAACAGAGCCACACTGGCCAGGCCAGCAGTTGGGTTTTTAAGGTAACCTGCTCTCGTACGTGTTGGTGCGTCCTGCTGACAGTATTTAGAGAAGGAAATGTGTGTGCTGTGCGTCACTGCTTCTAGCCCAGCACTGAGTGACTTTGGGTCTGCCTTTCATTGGACATGGACACTCTGGCTCCTGGGTGATCACACCCCTTTGGAAGGGGGGCCAGCAAACAGTGCCGGCTACTCCTTGGGAATTTCAGAACTGTGACAGAAAGTAGAGCTGCGAGGGACAGGCTCCAAGTGTGGGTTGTGGGCAACTGAGATCACCGCTCTCGCCTGGGGTCTGGCCCTTCAGCCTGCTCCAAACAAGGAAGCATCACGTGCTCTGCTGAGAAGGCTGAGTCCTAGGCACTCAGCGGGTTTGCAGCCAGGTTTCAAATGCTATCTCCTAATATAGGTATTTATATTTCTCAAATATATTCATGTTTCTTTTGCTCTGCCCTTAGAAGAATGTACAGCTATCACAAATCATACAGAATTTTATGATATAATTTAATTTTACACATAACTTTCTAGAAACAGAAACTATTGGAGGTAGTATTAATCTGTTAAATCTCTAAAACAAAGTTTTTCCATATATTTTTAATCCCACTTTATTTTTTAAAACAACTTTCCCAGCATGCATCATTTCTTAGCTCTTTCAAACAGTTCCATGGAGGGTTAGTTTGCTAAAGGAACTTAAATTCTGAGCCTGAAATGAAAAGCTGGAAAATCATCCTTGTTTTGTGTAAATGAGATAGATCCAAGCCATATAAGTATGGTGTCCCACAAATGGGAGAGGGGGAAAAGGAGGATCTAGATCTGGTTTAACAAAAACATTAAGAGAGGAATAAAATAGATAGAGTGGATGCAGTGTGTAGGCCTCATTTGGACGCCCACGAACAGCAGAAAGACACCTTCAGGGACGTTTGTCTAGAAACTGGTTATTGGCTAATATCAAGGAATCGCTGTTTTTGTCAGGTGTGCATGCATGGGGGTTTGCCAGGTGTGATATGATGGTGGTTATACTAAAAGAAAATTCCTTATCAGCGATATATACTACAGCATTTAAGGTGAGATGTATAATCAATTGAAGAAACTAAAGGTGAAGTGCTAGATGAAATAAGAGTGACAACATGCTGGTAACTGTTAAACCTGAGTGATGGGTACTTGGGAGGTTACTATACTAATTTACTTTTACTTTTGGGTATACTTGATAAAAAAAAAAAAAAAAAAAAGGAAAAGAAACAGAAAGAAAAACCATAAAGGGAAGAAAAACAGTTCAAAGAAGAATATACAAAGCCTCTTTGGAAGCACAATGCGAAAGCAAACATGAGAGGCCCAGTGCCAGGAGGGAAAGCACCACACAGGAGGGTGGGAAGGAAACGCTGCCATTACAATACAGGCGCAAGGAGACTGCCGAAGGGACCCAGCATCCCAGCCATCCACAGGGTCTGAAGCAAACCGAATGGGAGGAAAGGTAACATTTTGGGGATAAAATAATTTTATGGTTGGGGGTCACCACAAATAGCTGGCACCATGTTATGGAACTTACTACCCTCTAAGGTGGGAAAAAAACCATTAGGTATGCCAGCCACTGCGTGCCTGTGGCACAGACCCCGGGGGGTCAGACTCCCACGGTCCTGGTGAATGGGGCAATGCGTGGTTACCAGGCGAGCCGGAGCAGCGAGGGAGAACCAACCGCCCTCAGAGAGAGCTGTTGGCCTAGAGCAGGCTCATGTGAAGAAGTGACGTAAAAACATGGTTTTTAAATAGACTCGACTTATCCTTTTATGGCACATGAAATTTTCTTTTTCCCATCACTGTTTACCCGCCCCACCCCACTGCAAACACCACGCTGTTGTCCATAGCGTGGACAACACTCTCTCTCTCTCTCTCTCTCTCTCTCTCTCTCAATTCCTCTCCTCTCTCCCCAGAGCTGTATGCCTGCTCTCTCTGAGTCTGTCTCTATTTTGCTTGGAAGTTCAGTTCGTTCTTAAAGCATTCTAAATGGATTTTGACTTTATCAAAGCGATATTTCTGTGTTAACATACCTTTGATCTGTAGCCTGCTGTTCTCGAAGCTGAAGAAGAGATAACTCAATTTCATTTTCTTTTCTCCGCAACTGAGTTTTCAGGATCTCCGTCAACTGCTCTAACTCCTCTATCTGGCCTTTCTGTGTCTGAATGACGTCCTCTCTGAAATAAAGAGCCTTCGCGTGAATGTGCAGTTTGAGGAAATGTCCGCCGTGTTTAAGATCAGTACAAAGACAGTTCTTCGTAACAAAGGCAAGCAAAAGTTTGAACCGTTAGCTTAAGGGCCTCTGAAACCTAGGAACATAGTGGCAGTTGGAGGTGATGATCTGGAGGTACACAGGGAGGAATGCAAGACAGCCTTTTTATAAGATGACACCCTGAGCCATGGATCGGTGGTTGGAGTCAGTTAAGTATTTATTGTTCACCTACTAGGTAGCCAACAGTCTAGTCCTCTTCAGCTAATTTCTATGCTTTTGTTCTTTCACATGGAGAGTTCCCTTTATCACCCAAGTGAACACTTCAGAGAGACATGGCAGCCATTTGCAAAACATAAGGAAGTGGTCCCTCACATAGGCTGATCTCTGTGGCATCTGGCCGCATCCCAGTGTCATGACCTCAGGAAACTGGTGTGAACCTGGCTTTGTAGCTAACAGGTTAACAAGATTAGGGTTCGTCTTTTAGTTTCTATTCTCTCACAATACAGTCATCACGGCCTCTAGTATTTGGAATATTCAGGAGAAAAAATCCTAAGCCCATATGATTCTGAAGCAACCATCTAAAAGTATGACACCTGCCTCATGCAGAACTGGTACTTCCTGATGATCCAGGGCAAGGTCTGTGGTAAGGTGGAGCCTTACCTTCATGGTGTGACTCACAGGCACTGAGACCACGAGGCTCTGATGAATGGACAGTGAGCTCAGTGTGGCGGGGGTAACTGTTTTGAAGTCACAGTATGATGAAGAATGCATACTGTAGAATGTAGTGAAACGAATTCTAAAATCTATATGTATTTGATAACTTCATACTTTAAAGCCACTCTCTCCAATTTTTTTTTTTAATCACAAAAAGGCTAATTCAGGATTTTAAAAAATTGCCTGTAATTTTTCTAAGAATGAAAACGCTGCCGCTAAATGAATGGACTTTATGTCATTCCTGGGGGTGGGGGTGGGGATGGGGATGGGTGGGGATTACGATAAAGGGGACTATTCTAGAAACACTTTCACCGCTGTAGGTGCTCATTTTCCTCATTTCAATGGAAACATGTTTAATAATATGCTCTTATCCCACAGATCTAGCTGTAATTTGGTGGAGCAAATTATCTGTACATAAACCAATTTTATTTAAAATAAGGGAAAGAGAGGGATTAAAAAAACACGCCAAAGTATAATCAATAAACCAAGTTCTAAAATAACCACAGAACGAATACATACAAATTTCTTATTTCTCCTCTGGCTTCTTCAAGTAAATTGTTGCCATATTTTGTCAGCATGGGTTGATCTACATCTACATCTTGGAATCTAATACCTAAAAATAAATTAATAAGATGACAGACGTTAGAAAAGGGGTCCCTGGCTTTGATGTCTCAAGGAAATGTGTGAGGTAACAGAATTGCTTCAGTACTGAGAGAGATGTGCTCTGCAGGACGGAGAGTCAGAAGTATGTTGCCACAGGGACTATTAGCTCTGAGCCACCAGTTGGCATGAAATCAAACACAGCAGCAAGTACAGCCCAGTGAACAAATTCTACCAAGGAAAACAAATTATCGAGGAATAATTTAATTCAACCTAGATTTAAAACTCTTGAAATAATTTCTGAAAGACCCAAGGTCTTCAATTCAGGTCTCTGCAATAATAAACTGAAGTATGAAAGCAAAGGTTTAAAAAACATGACTTTTTTTTTTTTTTTTTTGTATTTTTGATAAATGTTTCCTGTACTTCAGTTTATTCCACCTCAATAAATCAAATGGACCTTTCAATGATAAGGTCCATGTATAAACAAAGGTAATTCGAGGGAGATAATCAATAGCATTCCTCTAAATAACACATTTTGCTGATGTACTTAAAGTACAACTGCACAATAGTTACATGCAATTTTATAAGCCTGCTCAAAGTGAAACATACTTTTAATTACATGAATTAGTTTATACTGAGAGAGTAATTAAATTATTAGAGTTTAAGGAAATAAAATATGACACAGAATTAAATTATTAGAGTTTGAGGTGGATAAAATACAACATGGGATTAAATTATAAGAGTTTAAGGAAGATAAAGTATGACAATTTAGCTTCTAATGGTGCATACTCCCAAGTACAATGGTACAGAAAAAATTCTGTCTCTTTAGCAATGTTTACTTTTAAAAGTGAGGATTTTAATTAGAAAAACAGCGCTATTATTCGCTATTTCCAAAAATTTCACCATCTTTTGCTATAGTCTAGACTAAAACACAGAAAAGGCTCTTCCTAAAATACTAAAATAGTTTACTGTGTTAAAATTGGCCAAATATATTACTTTGGCAGTCACGCTAATTCTTAAGCATTTCCTACATCAATCACGGAAAAACTAAACATCACGAGTAGAATTAAAACAAAACAAAACAAAACACAATTTAGCCCACTTGGTGTGGCTAACGGTTGAGCACTGGTCTGTGAACCAGGAGGTCACACAGTTCCATTCCCAGTCAGGGCACATGCCAGGGTTTGAGGCTTGATCCTCAGTAGGGATGTGCAGGAGGCAGCCAATCTATGATTCGCTCTCATTATTGATGTTCCTATCTCTCTGTCCCTCTCTCTTTGAAATCAATTAAAAAATATTTAAAAACAAAAAAAAGCCTATTCGTACTCAAAGTATTTCTTAAAGCAATGATTTCATGGTGAGTTGCCAATGGTTATCTTTGAAAACACATACACTTCATGAAAATCTTTGTTCTTCACAAGAAGAATTGTTTCTACATTCCAGTGATCACACTTGAAGTGGCATTTTCATCCTTTATCCTGACCTGGCATAAATAGAAAATAATATTTGTACAGCAGCTTGGGGGGGAAGGCCCATGGGGCCAGAGAGGGTCTGGGGTTCTCACCCCGCACCCCGGGCTGCACTGTTTCTGACAAGCCTGGCCTGATCCCAGCCTCTGAGGGTGGTCTTGAAGAGTCTGATAAGGTTACGGAGGTATCAACCTTGACAATGATGCTTCAAGTACACTCAGGAAGGTAGTGGTTAAGAAAGTATTCATCGCTATGTTATGCTCTGGGCAGCTTCTATGTCTTGGACTCTATATCAAACAGTGAAAGAGATCTGAATTACTGAGTATAAACACAAGGAGAAATTCAAGCGATGTAGTCATATTTTCAAAAGACTGCTGTTTTGTGGCTTTTCTCTCCTGTCGGGAGGAACTCCCACCAAATCCTTCTGTGTAAACAGCACTTCGTAGCGCTAGGTTAGCTCGCTGCACTCATCTAAACTTTGGGCGTCGTCGTGTCAGTTGGAAAGACCTTGCCGACCTCAGAGATCCTGCCAGGCTCTGGTCACAGGTTCAGAGAGGATAAGTGACATTTAAGAAAAATACATATTTTTATTGATTTAAGAGAGGAAGGAAGAGGGAGAGAGAAACACTGATGATGAGAATCATTGATCGGCTGCCCCCTGACCAGGAATTGAACTGTGACCTCCTGGTTGACAGGCTGATGCTCAACCACTGAGCCACACCGGCCAGGGGAGGATAAGTGATTTTTTAAAGGTGAAATCCATTATTGTGGGGACATATTTTTTTTTTTTACGTCCCTACCACCTCCTAGCCCTACTTCTAATCAGGTGTTATCGCTCCATTTCACAGACGGGGAAGATGAGGCCCTGAGAGGTCAAGTGCGCTCTTCCATGCAGGAAGCTAAGGAGTGGCAGATGTTGTCTGGTTTCTGGTTCATCATGACCACTTGGTTATAGGGAGTCTACTGCCAATCTCCCGGAGCTTTCATCCCGCAGCTCCTCCTGCCTGTGGGAGCCTTGCCGCTCTGTCTAGGGACCAGAGTGTTAACATTTGAAGAAAAAAATAGAACAAATTTTTCTCCCATTCTGTTCACGTGGTGTTTTTTTTCCTCTCTCTCTTTTTTTTTCCTCAATGAATTAAAATGCAAGTTTTTCATCATTTTTTATGTCCCTAAAAATGTTTGGTCTTTATGTGTAGTGTATTCCAAATGAAGATCAATTAGAGCTGATATTTTGTTTCCTTTCCCAGTAGCCGAAATTAAAAAATATGTGTTACCTATAATAGTTACTGACTTTTTGCTTCATCGTAAGTACATTTGTCTGTGGGCGGAGAGAATTGGGATTTTATGAGAAATCTTTAGTTTTTTCCTATAATAGTCTTGTCTATGCAATTGAATGGCTTTGTCACCTGGGTAGGGTTTAGGAGGTTTATTTTCAAAATTAAAAAAGTGATTGTCCTATGATCCTTTTTGGAGATGGCAGGGACCCTCATGGGGTAATCCACTTATATCCTTTTATTTTACAGGTAGAGACAACTCAAGTTCAGGACTCGTCCAAAGTCACCAGATAAAACGCGGGGGAGCGAGAACCCCGATTTCAAAAACCCCCAGGTATGTGCGCCTTCCGCTGCCATGCTACCTCCACACAACGAGGAAGAGTTACACAATTCTGCACACTTTACAGACGGCCTTTTGATAAAGAACTTAACTGTGACCGGAAAGGGGCAAACTAGCTGGTTTCCCCATTTGCCTGTGTCGATGTGATTTGCTCCTATAATTAAAAAAACAACAAAAACTAAACTGAACTCATATTCCATGTAGTTTTACAGGGCTCACACCAGTTAGAATGGATAGTGATGTTCAATGTTTACTAAACCAATTTGAGTGTGATCTGGGAATTCTTAAGTAAAATAATCTTCATATCAACGTTTTAAATCAAAAACAAGCCCACAAACGATATGTGTATTCCTAACGGAACTTAGGAACGTGAATAATACAGAAGTAAAGCTCTGTGTGTGTGTGTGTGTGTGTGTGTGTGCGCGCACGCGCAAAATGACCGAAGGAAAGATGTCAGCTGAGGATGTGGGAGCTGACGGTACCTTTCCTGGGCCCGTCCTGGGCGCCTGCGCCGTCGCTCGCTTTCCTGCGCCCAGTGTTGACTCGGGACTGCACGTGGCTGTAAGGGGCCTGCCTGCCCCCCTGGATCTGGAGGTGCTGCTTGGCTGAAATGAGTCTGTGTTTGAGGACTTCGTTCTGCCTCTCGAGCTCGTGGACCTTCTCCTGCAGCTGCTCGATCATCTCTTCCAGCTCCACGTCTCGTCCCAGCCGCTTGGGGCCGCCACCGGCCTGCTCACATCTTTTCTTGTCATTAACCAGCCGTATTAACTTGGTGGCCATTCTGGGGAAATAATAAAAAGATGAAAAGGAATGTGAGAAGTCAGCATAAAATGCATTCTGTTGAAAGGAACATAATCACTGTGAAGACTTCAGTGCAGAACCTGAATAATAAATTTCAGGTTTTGATGTAACTATTACTGCCTGTGAAGAATCCTTTGATGATAATTGAAACCACTGGGCAACAATCTGCTTTATAGCACTGACAAATAACAGTTTCCTAAGGCTTATCATTTAAGGTTAGTAAAGAGAGGACACATATTTACTCCATATGTTCCTCAAATGCAATTTCTAACGCATGACCTTATGTAGGAATGCTGTATGCACTTAAGTGTAGCTACAGATTGTGGCTGTGGCGGGTTATATCTGCAAGCCACAGTAAGCTAAAACTCTTGGAAACTGTGTTAAGATTGTGCAGCATTTATGTGATATATTGTTTTCGGTTTCTCTAGGATTAAGACGTACTACAAATATAAAAGTGTTAGAATGCAGAGAGACACACCTATAAAAAGCGCAATGAAAAAACTCAAAAGAACCCAAACTGTGCCATTAAATGTTACTTAGCGCTGTTCCAGAGACATGCGTGTTTCATGGTAGAAGATAATTAGATACAAAACGTATTATTTTAATGCTGCCTTTGGGTTCAGGCATCAATTGTGCTCTTGACATCTCAGGAGTTTATACCTCTGATTCTTTTAAGTTTTGATAAAAACTGGTTAGACAGAACAAAAGACAGAAAGGGCACATGGGGGTGATGTAATATACACGTTCGGAAAACATGCCTGACAGTGAATGGAAAAATCTTGGCAGGACAAGAAAGAAAAGGTGGCTTTGATGAGAGACACAAGTTCAAGACTTTACAAAATTGGTCGCACATCTTCAATAGCTGACTCGAGTTTATAGTGAATCTATTTTTATAAAGACCCGGACAGGAGATTGAAAATAAAAACTCACTTCATTTTTCTTTACATGGGGCTTGCTTTATTTTAGCATGGTTATGGACAGAAGCTTTTACTTAAGAGAACAAAAGTGAAATAAAAAAAAAGAGTCCTTAATAGCTTTGGGATGTCCTAGAACCACCTTGCTTTGCCCTGAGCGGTCCTCTGGAGCGGCGGTGGGAATACACGTCTATCTCCACTCTCTGCTCCGCGCGCCTGCAGCATGTGGCACGGAAGAGCTATGCATAACATAATCGGTTAAGATTGTTTTCTCTTTCCCTCGAGGCACATCCATTAAACATGCTTTATAAGGGATCCAGGATAATAAAAACCAAGATGCAAGAGGACCACAAACCCCCGAGTGAAATAATCAGTGGATTAGTTCCTTTCCCCCGAATCCACAGAAGGATATATCACTGGGAGATCAGGGCAGGTATCCTAGCCAGACATCCCACAAGCCTTCCGGCCCTTGAAGGAGTTAGGGTCCCGAGCCCCACCCGATGCTCATCCTTGGAAATGTGGCGGCCATCTCTGCGAGGTGTCAACATAGACAGCTGAGCTTCCTGTTACAGAGACCGAGGGAGAGGCTACATTCAAAAAAGAGGCAGGTTTAATCCGAAAAAGCCGTCAACATCGACAGGAAGAGAAATGACCGCACTTTTTAGGGCAAGAGCACATCGACAGAGCGGGTTTCAGTGCTTTCGGTCCTCTCTCCAGTAACGGCAGTCACTTCCGTTGGTTTGATGATGTTAATGAACCCTACGAGATCAGGTCAAGTTTGAAAAGGCGGCTTATCTAATCTACAGTCATTCTCCAGTGACACTCGCTCTGGCGTAAGAACACAGGTAAAGGCCGTTTTACCTAGGGATCTAGGTGGTGTCAGGGGCGTGACCCTGAGGAGGAAGCAGAGCTTCGGGTCACAGCGGCCAACAGCTCATTCCTCTCGGGTCTGAGTAAAATAAAATCCCGGGAGGTTAATGGCTTGAACATACCATACGCTGGTGGCAGGGAGATGAATAGAACACATGCGCACAACTTGACTCCCGGCCCAGACCTTTTTCCATTAAACTACAGGGCTCATTATTAAGTTGTTTTATATTTTCTGGCTAGGACAAATTACTAATGAGGTCAAGGTTGTGAATTCAATTCTTTTACTGACCAATTACGCTTAGGAAGAAAAAGAATTGTTTAGTGGTGAGAGACCACATTCCTCATCCTGACAGGCGGACATGTGTGTGTTACTGGCCAGAAAAGGAATCAGGGGAGTGGGTCACATGTCCTAAGAGCAGACATCACCGCGACTCCAGTGAAAGCCCGGCACACAGCAGTCGGGGGGGCATCACAGCAAAGGCCCCGCCCGGGCAGAAACAGTGCGAGTCACCTCATTAGAGTAAAGTCCAAACAGCAGAAACCCACCTTCCTTCCTGGCTGTCCTACCCTTTCTTTCTTTTTTCTTTCTTTCTTTCTTTCTTTCTTTCTTTCTTTCTTTCTTTCTTTCTTTCTTTCTTTCTTTTTTAATATATTTTATTGATTTTTCACAGAGAGGAAGAGAGAAGGATAGAGAGTTAGATCAGCTGCCTCCTGCACACCCCCCACTGGGGATGTGGCCGCAACCAAGGTAAATGCCCTTGGCCGGAATCGAACCTGGGACCTTTCAGTCCGCAGGCCGATGCTCCATCCGCTGAGCCACACCGGTCCTGGCCTACCTTTTCATTTGACCTAGAACTTGAGCAGGAACCTGCTTCCAGAAGTGAAAGCACTTTTAGTTTTGAATGCCGTCCATTCAGAAGAGTGTCATTGCGTTTCTGAACGAGAGGGAATGAAGGAACATCTACTCCTAAGAAATCATCTGTGCAGACATTCGTGCGTGCACATCAGAAGTGACACTCTTTCTTCAGAAACGGCTGAGACTCTCTGATCAATACAGACTCTAGACTAACGCGGGCAAAGTTAAATGTGTTCCAGATCCTGAAGTGATGTTTTCATTAGTAAACCCTCAAGTTTAAAAACACATGCATCTTAACAAGTTAAAATAGCTAATTACTTTTTAAAACTTTCAATTTAAAATCAAGACGTTTAAAAAACCAGATGCTCTGGCCATTTGCTTATTAAACTATAAATATGAAACCCGGAGTTATTTATAGATATGATACATGCATGGCACGCTTAGCTAATAGCTCTCCCTTTCAAATGGCAACTTCGGGCATAATAAACACTTATAATCTTCTTGGTTTATTCTTATAGTTTTTTAAAGAGTTTCCATTTTTTTAAAAAAAATTGTATTTATTTACAACCTGCCTGGCTACAGAAAGGATTCAAGGTGGAGTTTTCAATTAAGTTTATAAAAAAGCAAATCCTCCAAAAACTTTACAGTCAGGGAAAAGAACTCAAAGCTTTTTATCATAACCTTTTAATTTTGTCCTCTTGCTTGCGGGCATGCTGCTTAAGTAAAATGTTCTCATCGTGCAAACGCAAAAATCTGTCTTCCAGCTCCTCACGGCTGATCCGAGACACGATGACCTGGTGGGACTTCATGGTCCGTGTTGCTGAAGTTTCTGCAAAAATGCCAAGATCGTTCATAGTGGGATCTCTTATACTAGTCTCTAAAAATGATAACTGTTGATATTAATACGAGATCTGATGTACTTATCTCAGATTTTTCCCTTTGTGACCCACCATTAAGACTGCTTTTGAAAATATTATAGCGTTGTTCACATCACTGATTGGAGGCCAGAATTAAAAACCTTTGCTATTAATACTTTATATGCAATATTGAAGGGTTGAAACAATAATAATATACACTCAAAAAAGGATTCAAATAACCATTCTTTTAAGATGTAAGCTGGAACTCTGGTTCAATAAAGGATTTTCAATTTATATACTGAATGCTGAAAAAACTAAACTAGAAGGTTTTTGGTTTCTTACAAAGAGTTATTACAATAATCTGGTGAACATAACATGATCAAAATATTTTTCTGAGCCACGGGTATTGGGTTATAAAAAATAAACTCTATAAAATGTGAAAGACCAAAAAAAGAAACCCTTCACAAATTATTTATAATCTATCTTAAATATTTTTAAAGAACTTTTATACCTTTCAGCATGTGTATATGATATTTTTTACATATGCTTAAGTTTGGTACTTTCCATATCCCTGTGAAGTCGGTCGATTTTCAGCAATCCTCCAAAAGAAACAAAGAACAAATGGACAAAGATTAAAGCCCTCTGGTGTGTAACTGAGGGCAAGAATTGAGTTAGGGTATCAAGTCCCAATAAAGAGCTTTGCACACTTAAAAAATTTATTTTACTTGAATCTCTGACACTCTGCCAAAAATCTAAAGCAAAGCTCATACATGTTTTACTTTTAACAGTAAAAACTGTATAATCAAATTTATCTTTTTCAAGGAACCATGTCTTAACCACCTTTCGGTGGTGATTCAAGGTGACCACTGACTCTTCCAATGAACAGGTGTATGAACATGCCTTCCTGGAATATATTTGATGTCACAGCTTCTCAGTGACAAATGCAGTGGCATGACTGTGTGGCCGACGCACCATCTGCGCACACACACACACACACACACACTCACACACACACACACACTCTCACACACACACACACACACACACACACACACACACACACACTCACACACACACACACACACTCACACACACACACACACACACACACTCACACACACACACACACACACACTCACACACACACACTCACACACACACACACACACACACACTCACACACACACACTCACACACACACTCACACACACATACACACTCACACACTCACACACACTCACACACACACACACACACTCACACACACACTCACACACACACACACACTCACACACACACACACACACACACACTCACACACTCACACTCACACACACACACTCACACACACACACTCACACACACACACTCACACACTCACACACACATACACACACTCACACACACACACTCACACACACACTCACACATACACTCACACACACACACACTCACACACACACACACACTCACACACACACACACACAAAAAAAAAACACACACAAAAACACAACAGCCCAATGTTCCTTAAAGCGATGCTTTCATTTCTTAATCTGAAAGTGCTTTTTAGCTCTAAGCGACCACTCAGATATATAAAAGGATAAAGAAAACGTGTAGTGTATATTAATTTGATAAGTCAGAGTCAATATCATGTGGGTAAACAAACCGTTTTTGAGATACTCTACTTGAAAGACAAACCATTTTTAAATATGGCGTTTCCCCCATATAAAACGTACACGTAAAGAAGCGTTTTAATGGCGAATGTGATTTAAGCCAGGCAATCCGGGTTGGAGGCTTGATACTCTCTGTAGTTCCTCCTGATGTGTGGAATTTTAAAAAGATGATTTATAACAATTCTTTATCAGAACAGAGGGGATTTTTACATTTTCTATGAGCTGTTGATAATTGATGCGTGCAGTAAAATGCCATATGTTGTTCTAAACACTCCATCCTCTCCTCGAGTCCAATCAAGAGCTATATGGTTACTTAAATGGCTCGGTTTGTATAAATATCAAAAATACTTTAAATTAAAAGTAAAGAAGTCCCTGATCAAAGTTCATAACCGTAATAAATAACAGCTGGCCGTACCTTGTAACCCTCTCACGCCAAAGAGGTTCAGACCTATATCTTTCACAGGCAGGTCTCCTGCAGTCTCATCAGTTGGACCAGACATGGCCTAGCTGTGGAGAGAAAGAAAATTCAAATAAAAATCTTTCCAAGTTATAACGTTAACTATGCAATGGAATGAACCAAATAAAATGAATAAGGCCCTAGAACTTCAATGGACATCTTATTGCCCACATGTGCAGCTTGGAGAAGATGAAAGCTTCCATTTTAAAAGTAATACTACATTGAATCATGGAGACAGTGTTCCTTTCAACAGTCTATTTCCTGTAGTTTGCTTAGGAAATGAGGTCAGATTATCATTCTTCCTTCGCCCATCTTCTGAGTCCTCTATCTGAAACAAAAACAAATTCTCCTAAATTTAGAAACACCTCCTCTCCGCCCCGCTTCCCCTTCCCTGTCCCCGAAAGAAAGCAGATATCTTGGAAAACAACGCTCAAGTCGGGAACTTGATTCAAATGGCTGCTCTCTTACTCGGTGGCTGGTCAGGTCACCTAACCTTGCTGAGTTTTGGCTCCTTAACTTAAAAAACGGGGGGGAAAATGACCTATCTCACCGAGTTATGCTGAGGGTGAGATAGCATTCGGCACATTTGCCTGGGATGACAATAGTACCTGAATGTTAATGTTCAGCTTGATGCGCGAATGAGCGGGTAGTTCCAAGTTTTGCAAAAGAGGTTTCATAAATTCACCGACGGGGCTGGTGTTTGCTGTGTCCTGTTTTTGTTACCACGAGGCCTAGATCCCAGGGCTTCCTCCTTCAGCATACAAGGCTGCCCAGCCAATTCTGGCATTTTTAACGTTTCTATTCTTTTTTTTTTTCTTTTTAAAAAAATATATTTTATTGATATTTTACAGAGAGGGAGAGAGAGGGATAGAGAGTTAGAAATATTGATGAGAGAGAATCATCGATCAGCTGCCTCTTGCACACCCCCTACTGGGGATGAGCCCGCAACCAAGGTATACATGCCCTTGACCGGAATCGAACCCGGGACCTTTCAGTCTGCAGGCCGACGCTCTATCCACTGAGCCAAACCGGTTTTTGGCAAGTTTCTATTCTTTATAGAGATGCGCCACATGGCTTAGTTTTGTATGTGGATGCGAGTGATCCATGCCATGTCTAGTATGCTTATATTTTCATTTCAATCTACCCTGAAAGCCAAATGTGAACTGTCAACGGAGATGCCCGAAGGTAGAGGGGTTCTCAAGCTCTCCAATGTTGGTCCTAGAATGTCAAGTCCAAGAACACGGAGAGCTTTTTGGTCTTGCTCGCCTCTGTATTCTCAGAGGCTGGCCGAGTTGGCACATAGCAGACATTCGCTAAATAGTGTTCGTGGAGCGTCAGGGTGTGTGGGCCCAGACGTGGTTGACAGAATCTTCTCTGCTTCGGTGTATATGCAGTATCTTCCAGCGGGCGGGTTCCTAACTTTGGTAATCACTGATCCAAGGCTGAGAACCTCTGCATTTTGCTCTGACATAAACAGCTAACAGACGTTTGCCTGGATGGGCATTGAGTTCTTTTGCAGACAGCGCTACGGGAAAGGTCTACCTTAGGGACCAGATTATCTAAACCCAGGACGTTTGTAAAAAGGGTACCTTTTCCATGATAGAGTTATGGCGGCTTTTATAACAATGAGGATGATGATGGTGTTAGCATTTATTGAGTGCTTCCTCAGACGTGCTGGGCACCTCTTCAAAGTGCTCTGCTTATGCGAATTAAAGATCTCACACTATCCTGGTGAGGGTGTTACGCAAAGGATTCCCACTTTGCAAATGAAGACACGGGGACACGGCTTAGGTAACTTGCCCAAGACGGCACACGTCTAAGAAGTGACTGTCTATAGTCGCTTTTTTGATGGTCACCGCTGGGAAGAGGGAATGACCTCTGACTGGCATCTGGAGGTCAGAGATGATGCGAACCCTCCTGCCATGCACAGAGGGTCACAGTATCTGGCCCCACAGGGCTCCCGCGGCTGAGGACCCGAGCAGTGCGGCCAGGCCTCCCCATGCCCTCTCAGGCTGTCCCTCCTTCCTCGCTATGCTCCCCTCACACTGCTGTCCTCCAGGTTCCCCAAACCCAGGCACCCTGGCCTTGCTCAAGGCCTTTACAGACTCCCTAACCCTTGGGGCTCAGCTCCAACCACTTCCCCATGCTAAGAGGCCTCCCACCGTTTATTTCTGTCTGAAATAGGTTTACTTGTGATTAGTTCATTTCCAGTTCGTCTTCACTAATACAGTACGAACGAGAGCATCTTGAGGCAGATGTTATCTGCCTGGTTCACAGTTGGTGGGTGGGGTCCAGCGCCTGGCACCAAGTGGGCACCACCACCCAATATTTCTTGAATGAACACGTGGCTCCCTGGCACTGAGACTAACACGGAGGTAACAGGTAACAGGCTCTGGGGGAGCAAGGCGATGCCAGGGCCAATGCAGAAACGAGAGGCCCCTGGGGAGGCTTGCGGGTGTACCAAGCAGCCCCACGCCCAGGTCAGCTAAGCGAACTGTGTTTAGGGACCTGCGTGAGGAAGGGCTTGGATAAGCAAGCACTGCGATTGGCCACCGCGGCCCTCAGCCCAGCGGTTAGGCCTGGGCTGCACATTTTCCCCCCAAACCGGGGCTGGGCGCCGGGGGCCACGGGCGGGGTGTGGCTCAGGCCTTGACGACGTGGGGGTTCCCCGCCCTAGGCTCTTTTTCACGCGAGTCGAACTCCGGGGGGCCTTCCCCAGGCCGCGGAGCAGACCCCGGGACCCCGGCCCGCGCTGCCGGGAGGGAGTCCGCCACCTCCATCACCCTCTCCACCCCCGCAGCGTACTCACCGCCACTCTCTCCCCGCGGCTAGCAACCCGTTGCTATGGCGCCGACGGCGAGAGAAGCATGGGAAAAACATGGCGGGCCCCCGTTGCCTCCTGGGAAATGTAGTTTTCCTGGGGGCTCCGTCCCCGCCAGTTCTCAGGGCCTCGAACTACGCTGGCCCAGCTGTGGTACCTGGGAAATTCTAGGGCTCCAGATTCCCGAGGCGCTCGCGGGCGCCGCCGCGGTGCAGCCTGGGAGTGGTAGTTCCCGCGGCCCTGGCGCAGCACGGGGGCGGGCGGGAGCAGGACGCCGAGAGAACTACAAGCTGGAGGCGGGGGGTCCAGAGCGAGGGAATGTACGGTCCTGGCGGTGGCGGAGAAGGTGGTAGCGGCAGCATGAAGCGAACCCCGACTGCCGAGGAACGGGAGCGCGAAGCCAAGGTATGTGGGATCTCCGGAGTCTGGGATCTTTCGTGTACTTGGGGCGAGGGGCAGGGAAACCGGAGGGACGTGGCTGGAGGGCGAGCAGACGCGTGGTCTGAAGCCAAGGCAGGAAAGGGCCTGGTCAGCAAGGGAACCAGACACATACATTCCTGCAGGCCTAGTCCTATTGGATCAGCTCGCCAACGGGAGACATCCATGGACGTGTTCTGCACCTACCTCCTCGGGTAAATCTGTAGCCTCTCTTGTGCCTCAGTTTACCGGCCTCTCAGGTGACTGTGATGGTACCCGCGGTGCCTGTCTGTTTGGTAATCATTTCCGAGGAGCGAGGTCAGATGTGTTTATTTGGAACCGTTTTCTCAGTGGCCCACGGATATGTCCTGTTGTCAGCACAGCAGATACCAACATTGAACTACAATCCTGTTACCTGCTTTTGGAGTTCAGCCTCTAGTAGTTGCCGTTCCATGGGATGAAAATTAATAATAATAATAGCAATAGCGGTTTTTTTTTTTTTTAAATGGCATTTATCACATGCCAGGCTTGCCTTGAGTTCATACTGTTTATATTATTTCATATTCTTACCGCAGCAGATTGCAAGATAGATAAATTATACAGATGGAGTATCCACCATCCTGCTTTACAGATGAAGACTTGAGTTCCGGAAGAATTGAGTGTTTCCCTTTTCTCTCATCCCCCAAATCAAGTCCTGCTTAATTTGTCTAAACATATTGGTAATCTATCTACACTTTTCTATCTCTATCTTGGCCCACGCTGTCACCATCTCCCGTGGACTGTTACTTTAGTCTCCTTATTCGCACGCACTCACTCTATACCCTTCTTCCCCACCTCCCACACAATCCGTGTCTTCTCCGCCCTGCAGATCTAATCCTGTTCATGTAATCCCTCTCTCCTCTGCCAACCACCTGTTTCAAATCTTCCATGACTTTCCGTTGCTCTTCAGATGCATACAAAACTTCCCATGGCCTTCGTGGTCTGGACCCTACCGGCCTCTCCAGCCTCACTGGACATGCCACTCTGCTTGCTCTTTGCCCATAGCCTTCTTCGATGTCCCTCTTCCTGTTACCGAGCTCAAGCACGAGACGTAGTTGTCATTGGGTAGTTTTATTTCCTCGCAGCAAGCAATGGCAAAGGGATTCGCAGTCAGATCTGTCTCCCAGTGGGGGAGATCTCACCATGGCCTGGATCCAGATTTGGTTAGATGATTACTTCTCTGCATCGGATCGGATGGGGTTCCTGGCAGACTCATTGGGGACAGCTGCGTCTGCCGAGTACTGTGCTGTATTTCAACACTCGGCAAGAATGGCACTTAGTAAGATCCATTCAGATCTGGAGACGCTTGTCCTAAGAATTCCCCCAGAGATTTTTTTTTTTAATTCCTCATTCTTGAGGGAGCGGGGATGAGGATCATACTTCTGTAACTGCTTCTTGCTGAACAGGATCATAGGGGATGTTTGAGTTAAGAGGAGTGAGATTCTCTGGCTGCCTGACCTCCTGGGAGTCTAGGGGTCCCCTAGAGGTCTGGGATTCCTGAGAACAGAGTGCATAAAGAGCCAGGAAGTAGGAAAAATCCTTTAGGAGTAAGAGCAGACATATTGGACATCACGTATTGTTGTAACAGCTTGAAGTCAGACGGGTTCGCAGGAGGACGATGGTTCTGGTACCTGGTTCTCACTGGGTAGAATAGCAGGCTTCACCCAAGAGTGATGGATCTAGGAAACTGCATTGTACAGGGTAAGAGAAGAATGACTTGTTAAGAACCCCAAATGAGGACAGGACTCCGCTGGGCTCAGTGGATCTTGCGGGGATCCTGAGTTCCAGGTTTTTAAGGATACCCAGTTCCCTGGATTATGTGGGTGTAGTTTAGTGTCTGTTGGTGTGGGCAAAATCAGATCAGCATTTTATTTTTAATTTTTAAAAATTTTATTGTTTAAAGTATTACAAATAGTAGTGCATATGTCTCCTTTTTCCCCCCATTGACCCCCCCCCCCCCCCGTGTCTTGCGTCCATTGGTTATGCTTATATGTACGCATACAAGTACTTCGGTTTATCTCTTCCACACACACCCCCCAGGCCCCACTCAACCCTCCCCATATTTATTTAAGTTTTCAGGCACCTGTACTAAGTGATTAACATATATTAGAAGTAAGGGGGTCCCAGGAAAGGGAGAAGCCAAGTTACGTTGGGGAGGGTCGATTTTACCGAGTTCCTCCTGCCAACCCCCAAATTGCGTCCACAATTGAACCCACTGTATAAAGCAAAGATTTCCAATAGCGAAAGTTTTTATAATAACCAAGTTCAGTTCAGTTGGAATAATACGTAGATCTAAACCAAGAACAATACCCGAGGGCCATCAGCTGAAGACAAGGAATAACCAGAAAGTGCTGATGGGTGCTGTGTTGAATCTTGTGGCTTGTGCTAAACCTGGTAACCTTTACTGGCGCTGACATCACCAGGTGATAAGCATCCAGGAGTTAATGCTTGTAGATTTAGTCACACATGGATTAGCGCCGAGTCCTGAAGTTTTGTATGTTAGACTTTTCTTCTTGAAGCTCTCCGAAGGTGAAACATCTGTGTACAAACATTTTTGTCAAAGCATCAGAGTAGAACAATACTCTGTAAGAGACAAAAGACTTAAAAATGGCCGTGGGTAGAGGTCATAGCCCCACATCTGAAGACCCCTCCGAGAGCCTTCTGCACTGATTACACACCTCTCGCATTCTCCATGGCCCTTCCGTAACTTACATTTATCTTTCCGCTTCTGTCCTACCTTATGGCTCCTCATTTTGAAACAGTCATTTTGTTCTAGGACAAAATTATTTTTCCTTTTTCTTTCTTTACCAATAAAACCCATGTCCTTTATACTCTTCCTTATCTAAAGACATTCTCCTAACACCCATTCAACAGACACATCGACTGGTTGCCTCCCACACCAGGGGCAGGAGTGAACCCTCAACCCGATATGTGCTCTTGACCAGGAAGTGAGCCCAAAACCCTGTGGTGCATTGCATGGGCCGGCGCTCTAACCACTGATCATACTGGCCAGGAGCTTTTGACTTCTTTTTAAAAAGTGAATTTATATGTGCTCCTTTGAGAAGGTTCTAACTTCCAATGATGTTAACCTTCCCATTCAAAAATAAATAAACAAATAAATAATACAAACAAAATACCATTTTCCTTTCTTTTAACAAGAGTGTATATTTCTCATACCCACTTCTAATAAGTGGCTATGAGAAACAGATGAAAGGTTCAGCATCATTTATTTGGGAATGTTTCCTGTGTAATTAACATACCCAATAGGCCTGATAATTTTAATTTTCTGCTTTTATCAAGAGAGGAACCAAGTCCTTGAGATGTTTCTGGGATTCTTCTTACAGACTCCAAAATTCCTAAAAATATCAAAGGTCAAGAAAATGGAAACAAATGATCCTCCTTAAATTTGGTATCTTCGGAAGTTGGGCAAACATATCTCAAGTTTTAAAACAATTTCCAAATAAAGTAATAGGTAAAAATACTTAAAATAATCAAAGTGACAATCAAATAGTTTGCCCCATGTACAGAAAGGAAAAGAGTTGTTAAAACAAAATTGTAGTTTTCCCAATATTATTGAAAAGATTCAGTGTATGTAGGCAATTAAAGACCTGATGATAAAAAAATAAAATAAATGAAAAAAATAAAGACTTGATAATAAAGGGTATACCTTCTTCGTATTTTATAACTTCTTATTCAGAGCATACCAGTAATATAGGAGAATAACATTAAGTTTTGGCTTAACCAAGTACACTATTGAAATGAAAGCTTAATTTCAAAGAAGTCAGTTTTAGCCTGCTTAATCCTTAAAAGTCAAATTCTTCCTATTTTTTAAATTCTGAAGTTTCAACCCTTAGAAAACTTAATTTTAGTGACAACCAAGAATCAAATTTGTCTAACCCTTAAAACTTTAATTTTTGAGACAACCAAAAAATCAAATCTACACTAATAAAAGAGAAATGTGCAAATTGACCGTCACTTTGTGACATCCACCAGCCAATCAGGAGTGAGTATTCAAATTAACCAAACAAAGATGGCGGGGCCCCGCCCCCCAAGCTGCTCCAGGCCTCTGGGCAGCATGCATGCAGGCGTGGAGTGGCCGGGCAGGGTGGGACGCCTGCTTTATGGGGGAGGGTGGGGGTTGGAGGGAGCTACAGGAACATTGCTCTGCCAGGAGAGAAGACTGAAGGCTCCGGCCGGAATGAAGACCTGGGTCCCGGGTCTGAGAGGGAAACCAGTGCCTGCAGCCAGGGGAAGGCAGGCCTATTGCAGGAATCTTCATGCAATGGGCCTCTAGTTGGTGAATAATTTTATAGCCTCTAGAAAGATAGGTACTCTGGCTGCATTCTTAAGAAACATGTATTTCCTTAATCTAGCTACAAATATCTTTAATTTCTCCGTATTAAAAAGCCAAAAGTAGGTAACAAAGATAGTCATCAACTTATTTTTGTAAACCCTGATAGAATTAAAAAACAAAAATCAGTTTTCATATGAAATAATGTCCTAGGCCCGCAATCGGCAAACTGTGGCTCACGAGCCACATGCGGCTCTTTGGCCTCTTAAGTTTTTATTTTTAGCAAAAGCCAGCTTAGGAGAACCCTAATTAAGTTAATAACAATGTACCTACCTATATAGTTTACCTTTTAAAAAATGTGGCTCTCAAAAGGAATTTCAGTCGTCCTGTTTATATTTGGCTCTGTGGACTAATGAGTTTGCCGACCACTGTCCTAGACCATGTAACCCTGGAAACTATGTTATAGCTTTTAATTTAGATAAGCATGTCATTAAGTCAGATACACAGAGCTCTTTTTAGAAAAATCATCTTCATAATTTCCGTTAGAGTTAGACAAACAAACATGCACACATACAGACAGACAAAACCAGGGACCTGAAAGCTTCATTTTAAAATCCCCGTTAGCCATGAGACAGGTACCGTGTAAAAACGCTAGCGGCTGGCTCTCAATCCAGGCAAAACAAACTTCACCTGCCGCTGCCGTTACCAAGAGACCCTCTCAAAAGCCTTTTCCCTGCAAGAAACCGGTTTGGCTCAGTGGATAGAGCGTCTGCCCGCGGCCTAAAAGGTCCCAGGTTCGATTCCGGTTAAGGGCATGTACCTTGGTTGCCGGCACATCCCCAGTAGGGGGTGTGCAAGAGGCAGCTGATCGATGTTTCTAGCTTTCTATCCCTCTCCCTTCCTCTCTGTAAAAACTCAATAAAATATATTATAAAAAAAAAAGCCTTTTCCCTACGACAATCAGAAGGGGAAATCCCCAAACCAAATGAGCCCCACGAGGACTCAGAAACCAGGAAAGTGTCTGGGGCCCTTGGTCTAATTCTGGGCAGTGCACCCCAAGAGGCTGCATTTGAGGCTCAAGTCTGAGTTCCCATAGTGGGCACATTTACGTAGTTGAGGCCCGGTGCATGAAAATTCGTGCAACAGCAGGCCTGCCTGATCCGGGCTGGCTTCCCTCTGGCCCCGGCTTCCTCAGGAAGGATCTCCGGTCTAATTAGCATGTTACCCTTTTATTATCACAGATAAGACAGATAAGGAGAATGCAAGCTTATGCACCAAGACCAAAATCCCACTCGTATGGGACAGAGACCGAATGGTGGACCTGATGATTCCATAACCTGAGGACATAAGCGGCCCAGGGTTCTCGGACACCAGAGGAGCCAGCAGGCCAGAGATGTTGACCTAGGATGGCCAGGATGGCCCACGAGTGTTTGCTCAGCCCTCCAGAGTTAGACCCAGGTCAGGCCCCGAATCCAGAGTCCTGGAGACCGTTCCTGCCCAGCCATCCTGAAAGCCAGGGTGTGCCTGAGCCGAACCTATCCGCCCGCCAGCGCTGTGCCCCACCCGGGACTGGCACACTGGTCATAGCGCTGGCCGGACTGCTGGCCTTGCTTCCTAAGCCTGAATGAAACAGGCTCGGGGGAGGGGGGAGGGGAGACTCCCCCTCGCTGTGCAGGCAGGCCAGGCACCCTGTCAGTGATGGGCACCGAGGGGTGTCTCCTAGGCCGCAGATCCTCTGTGCAGTGGAGACAGGGCCAGGAAGCCCGGGCGAGCTGCCACTGCTGACGGCCTCACCCAGCGCCCACACCGGGCTGGGAGGGAGTCCCTTGAGGGGAGCCCCATCCGAGTTCAGGAGAGCCCCGCATTTGTTACTGAACTCAAGGGGTTCAGGGCTCTGGGTGTCTGATTCAAGGCGAGATGTGGTTGTTAGTTCAGCGCAGCAAGTAGAAGAGATGAGATTCCCATCCAAAGCTCTGCCTTTCAGAAGGGGGGTGTACCTATTGCCATATACTCTGTTTGGTCAAGCACACGTTGGTTTCTTCTTTGCGTGGAGTTGGGTTCTGGTTCCGGGTCATGCTCACCCTGTTCCAGGCGCATCTGCAAAATACTGTGCCACCTTTTGACATTGAGCGAGAACCACATTTAGTAGGAACCGCCCAGACCTCGAGACCCTTGACCTCTCTGACATTTCCTGGCCTTTATCTTGTCCCATGGCCTTTACATGATGTCCTGTGTTGCCTACTCTGTATTCGGCAAATATTAGAAGTGAGGATCGATGGTAACTAAAGCAGGCACAGTTCTTGCTGTCGGAACGTAGGGTCCCACACGTGAGTTTGTCTAAGGAGAATACTGTATGGATTTCAAATGTAAACTCTGTTTTAGAATGACCCGAGTTACAGGTTTCACGCCTGAACACGCATGCGAGATGCACCGTGTGCTGTGATGGGTTTGCAGAGGGAGGACCCCTCTCCTCTACTGGTCTGTGTACGTCAGGGCAGGTTAACACGTGTCACCCAAGGGCACTGTGCATGGGGTTCGTTGAAGTCAGCATGTGTCCCTGTCATCCTTCCATCTCTCCGGTGTGCCTGGGCAGTGTCTCGCGCAGAGCAGACATTTATCTGTTGAGGAAAGATGGAATGGTTGAGAGCCTCCAGCGCCTGATACATGTTACATGTTAACTCCTAGTAGCATCTCCCAGGCTCCCTGGCTCAGAGGATTTGTCCTGGCTGAGGGTGGCTTCCGGACCGTACGCTTCAAGCAAGAAGGGGTCATATCTCTTTGGTTTTTGATCTTCACCGTTCTGCCCCCAGCAGGCAGGTTAACATTGGGCCAGGCCCAGAGTCAACCTTCTATATTCATCAAGCGAATGAATGAGGAGCGCCACCTGTGATTTGTCACTAGGTTTTGTACCAGGGAGAGATGGACCCGCACCTGAAAGGAATAATGGGCACTGGATAAATACCTTAGGGGTGGTCAACGACTTCACGTACCGAATCAATACTGTATCAATGCCGCATTCATTCTGAGACACAAGCCTCTTCTCTTGAACGCATGCGTTAGCCACGGTCAACCATGGTTTTCCAAGGTTCTCTTTCAAATCCAAATGGCCGGTTTCCCCTTCAGGTTTCCTGTGCTTTGTTTGTTGTTGTTAGTTTATGATGGTAGATTTCTTGGCAAACTTCTATTTAAAGGTTTTTGACTTTGTAACTTCTAGAAGGCAAGACCTTTATAGTAGACACGGTACTTTTGGAACCTTAAAACAAGGCACTGTTTAGAGGGGAAATGAGACTCCCGTTAACGCCATTCGCTCAAACCTCACGTTGTATAAACCGATGGCTGCGGTATTTCGCAGAATGTTCTCACCGGTTGATCTTCCGATGCGAGCCGGGAGGGCTCCGGGGGCAGCTGGGCTGGGTCGGGGCACACTGAGGAGACTAGGATCTGCGTCGGTAGGAACTGGCATCCAGGCGTTTGTCCCTGACGCGGTGTTTCTGCTCAGGGCCATACACGCCCGTCCGAAAGCCGAACCTCGCGTCCGGGCTGTGGGCTTTCTGTTTATGCTCCACGCACCTGCCCCGTTGCCATGCCCACCACGTAAGCGCCTGTGGTTTTGGACACGAAACGACCGGCCTGCAGAGCGACCAGGCCTTCCTCTGTGTCGAGGGACTGCCACGTGCTAAGTGGCCGCGGAGACCTTTGCGGCCGGAGGAAACCAAATGGGAAACTCTGCGCGGAGGCCCAAACCGGGGCCACGAGCTGCTTGTGATCGGAACAGCCAGAGCTCTGGTTTCTGCGTCGGCCCTGCACCTGCCTGTGGCCGCCTTCACTCAGCGGGGAGCTCATCCCAGGCCCAGCCTCGGGGGCCGGCATTTCTCCCATGACAGGACAGAGCGGGCTGATGTGGCACCGGAGCGCCCTCCGCGGAATTGGGCAGAGTAGCGTCTCGAGCCCGTACGCCTATGGAGTTTCCGTTATCTGACTGTTTTCCAGTTGGCCACGTTTTGAAACAGAGATGGAAAATGTTGCGGGTGAATTAGTTTTTACTTATTTGTGTTTTTTTTTTTTTTTTACTGTCAGCATGAACGCTCCGTGTTGTTTTGCTGGAGCACAGCTCCCGACAGACAAATGCCCACATCCCAGCGGCCGTGAACTCGGCCCGTTGTCATGCCGCCCAGGCTGTTTGGATAAACAGCGGCCGCTTTTCGCCGAGTCAGCAGCCAGCGCGCTGCGAGCGATTTCTGTGTTAGTCACCGCATCGGCCGGCGACACCGCGGACGAGACCATCACTGGGGCACCGCGGTCCTTGCGCTCATGAGACACGAGCCCGGGATGGGAACCGGCCTGGCCGAGGGGTGGCCCGTGCAGACCGAGAGGCAGGGACGGGCCGATGCCCGGCGGACCGGCCTCTCCATTCATCAGGCCACACTGCTTAAGCTGTCCCAGCTGTTCACGCCGCAGCCATTACCGTAATGGACTGGGCAAATGAAGGAGAACGCAGACACGCACGCTTTATGACCACAGGGGCCATTTTCTCTTCATCTGTAATAGCAGCCGGGCCTCCTATTGATCAGACCATCAGGATACTAATCCTCTGTAAAATGACTTGTTATAACCGAGCGCGCGCTCATCCAGATCAGCCTGCGTCCTCCCCGCCCGCTGACTATGGAGCACAGACCGCGCGGCGGTGTATTTCTCATGATGGAGAGCCTCTGCCCGGGGAACGGGTGAGCACTTCATCTCGGCCGCAGCCCAGGGTTGTCCCTTTGTTTCAAACAGAACATCGCCCACTTAATTATAAGGAGCGCGGGCCGGCCCGGCAGGCCTGCGTTACGCGGGTGTTTTATGGCCCCGGATTGATGAAGCATCTTGTTTTACATTCCGCCCGCGCCGCGCGCTGTAAATAAAAACGGGCCCTTCCTGCCCACGGCAGACGCTCGCAGGTGGCAGATGTCAATACGTCCTCGAGGAGGCGAGGCGCTTTGATTTATATCTCGGGCCCCGGGTTGTGCCTTGTCGATGGAACCCGCGGGCCGGATGCAGGCCGGTGGCTCCGGTGCGGCAGATGGGCGTTTGCATCACTGTCGGAGGAGGTTTATGGTTATTTCTGCCTCCGTGGTTCCGTAGATTGCTTTTGAGACAATGAGGCATGTCTAGGGCCCCCCCTCCCCCCCCACACACACCATACTCTTGTGTTTTGTGAGAAATGACTATGACTACATATTATTATAATTGCAGGAAGACCTGTTAAAAGCCGAGCTCTATTTTCCTTAATATTTAGAATTTTAGGAATTATTCCTTAACATTTCCAAATTTCTTCAGTATAGTCCCCACATACAACATTATATGTTTACTGGAGGTCTGGTGCATGCATTCGTGCATGGGTGGAGTCTGGCCAGCCCACCCTGATGGGGTCGGTCGGGCAGGGGCCAGCTGGGGGGAGGGTCCATGGGAGACTGAGGAGACCACCGCAGTGTGTGTCATAGTTACGGGTTGTTCTGGTAGTTCCATTGTTCTGGTCACTTGGCTTTTACATATATATATATATATATATATACACACACACACATACACATACATATATATATATATATATATACACACACACTAGGGGCCTGTTGCAGGAAGATTCCTGCAAGAACAGGGTTTCCGGCGGGCTTCCCTCCCCGCTTTTCCTGCCGCCCCTGCCCCCCACTCCCACCCCCCACCCCAAGCTTTTCCTCCCATAGCTGCTGTACGCCCCACCTGCCCCAGCTGCAGCCTGCTAATCCGGTCGTGATGTGATGCTGTAACGGATAATTTGCATAATTCTCTATTATTAGTATAGATATGGTTGAATTCCCTCCTACCGTGTTTATTGGCCAAATGTAGTTCCACTATAGTTCCTTTGTTCATTTTACTAATATATGTTTATTTTTTTCTTGTTGATTTATATGAATACTTCATAGATTAGGGAGATTATTTATTAATCATGTAATGGAAATATTTTTCCTAGTTTGTTTATCGCTTGACTTCTACTTTTTGGATTTTTGTTATTCAAAGGATTTCCTTTGTGTCTATTTGGGGGAAATTTTCCCACCTACATTATCTGACTAATGGTCACCTGTATGTCCTTCCAGTTCTTTTATGTTTTAATTTTTTCTCATTTAATTCTTGTAATGCATCTAGAATTTTAGTCTGATATGGAGTAGTTATCTATCTTTTTCTTCCCAAATGGTTAACTGGTTATTCCCACTACATTTACTGACTAATCAGAACACTCAGATCTGCTTTTTATTCTGTTTGTTTGGTTGTTATTCTTGACACACCATTCTAATCATCAGAGTTTAATGATACCTCTCAATGTCAGCCCCATCCATCACATCCCCACCTGCCCACCCAAACCCACACAGGAATTAACCAGCTCCGAAACTTTAATTGTGTTGTTCAGACTTCTATGCTTTTTAAAAAAGTTATTATTAAAGTATAGTTGGCATACAGTATTTCATTAGTTTCAGTGCACAACATCGTGGTTCGACATTTACATATCTTACCAGGTAATCTGCACACCATGTCTAGTACTCATCTGTCACCGGGCCACGTCACCACATGGTTACTGACTATGTTCCCCTTCGCCTTTTCGCTCTCCCCTCCTCCCCACCCTCCTCTGGCAGCCAGCAGGCTGTCCTGTGTTTCTAGGAGCCTGTTTTTGCTCTCTGTTGTTCTGTTTGTTTGTTTCCATGGCTCTCCACCAGAGCAGCAGCTGCTGTCGCCAGGGAGCCCTTCGCTGTAGCTGGGAGGCTGAGCTGCTCGGATTCTGTCTGTTGTTACCTAGGTCATGCCTGATATGAGTCCCTCAATCTCTGTCTTGTTTCTTCAGTCATAAAATGGGCATTATCCTCAGCTCCCCTCCCTGCTTCATCTGAGAGGTCAAAAGATAATGAATGTAAGAGAATTTTGAACAGTAGATATGTTATCCTATATAATAAAAGGCCAGGGATCATAAGCGTAACAACCGGAATGACTGCTCGACCACTCGCCATGAGGTGCATTGATCACCTCTTGGTCCCTCCCCACCCCCCAGGCCTGCGAACAGTGGCTCACGGCTGCGGTGGGCAAGGCGGCCCGTGGCTCCTGGCAGGGGGCGGGGAGGCGAGCAGCGACAAGCAGAGGCGAGCTATGCACCCATGATTTCATGCACTGGGCCTCTAGTATGGATATAAAAATGATGTACAATAGAAAGCTTTTACTGGTGTCTTATCCACCACTCCACCACCCCCATTCCCCAATATAGAAATGATCAAGTTCTTTGGAGCAGAAATTAGTATTATTTTTAAAAATATGGCTCTGGCCCTAACTGGTTTGGCTCAGTGAATAGAACATTGGCCTGCAGACTCAAGGGTCCCAGGTTCAATTCCGGTCAAGGGCATGTACCTTGGTTGTGGGCACATCCCCAGTAGGGAGTGTGCAGGAGACAGCTGATGGATATTTCTCTCTCATCGATGTTTCTAACTTTCTATCCCTCTCTTTTCCTCTCTGTAAAAAAATCAATAAAATATATTTAAAATAAAATAAATATGGTCCTGGCCTGTTTAATTCACTGGATAGAGCGTCAGCCCTCAAACATAAGGATTATGGATTCGATTCCAGTCAAGGCACATACCAACTGAGCCACACAGGCCACGGCTGATGAGCAGGTTGTTTTTAATCCACATGCAGAATGACAATAGTTTTCTGGGTAATTGTTAAATATTCTCTTTTCGAATAGCATTCACTGAAGGACAGCATATTGACGGGATGAGATATGATTGACTCATAACATTTCTTGTCAAAGGGCAGCACATGGAAACTGAGAGTTGTGTTTTTTGTGTGTTTACTTTACAGAGCATTTAGTTACCCTCAACTCTTAAAAAAATATACTTTTTGATTTTAGAGAGGAAGGGAGAGGGAGAGAGATATAGGAATATCGATGATGTGAGAGAATCATGGGTCGGATGCCTCCTGCACGCCCCACGCTGGGGATCGAGCCCACAACCTGGGCATGTGCCCTGATCAGGAATCGAAGTGTTACCTCCTGGTTCACAGGTCAATGCTCAACCACTGAGCCACACTGTCCAGTCTACCCTCAACTCTTGATTTCCTCTCCACCAACAGTAGACGGCCTTTTGTTCGCCCGTGCTTTGTGCGTAGGTAAGGCAGACCACCGGAAAGCTTTAGGTATTGGCGGACCTTTACCCAGCGCTGTGAGTTTCAGGAGATATTTTTCTGAGCCACCGAAGTGGCCCTACTCATCTGGCCATTCCGCCTCCCGCTCTTCCTCCGGTTTTTATTTAAGACTATAAAGTTACTTTAGTGTAACTGCTGCTGTCACCTTTGCCCTCAGCTAATCAAATAGTTTACCTTCGGGGAAGCATTTATCTCCCACTTTCATTATTATTATTTTTGTAGCTGTAAGGATAGATATTTTATGTCTGCAGAAGGCTGTAACAGTGAAACGAGGTATCGATCTGCTGTATTTAGCAATTTCTCTCCACCTCGCCATCAATAGCGTGTCAGCCCCTGTCTGTACCGTGGTTGACCTCACAAATAGTCTTTATGCTCCCATCGGATTCAAGTGATATAGTATGCTGAAAACTAAATCGATGAATGATTATCAAGTTTTTAGTATTATTTCATGACCCGGAGGCAACTGGTACCCCTGGCGCTGAACACTCGGGTGCACAATGAATATGGCCAAGTGAGTGTGTCTGGCTTTTGCTCAGCAGAGAGGTGGGGAAGGCAGGGCCCCCGGCCTGGGTTAGCTCCGACTCCCAGATTCATGATCTCCCAGCACCTGGGGCCTTCAGAAGCACCCCGCCTTGCAGAAGCAGACACAGAGAAGAGCAATCCCTCCAGTGAGCTCTGTTCCCTGCCTCCCCCTCCCCCCCAACGAGCAGGTAGCAATGCGTCTAAAATTACTTGAGCTCTAAGCACATGGCTTTTTTAAAATATATTTTTTTATTGATTTTTTTACAGAGAGGGAGAGTTAGAAACATCGATGAGAGAGAATCATCGATTGGCTGCCTCTTGCACACCCCCTACTGGGAATGTGCCCGCAACCAAGGTACATGCCCTTGACCGGAATCGAACCCGGGACCTTTTGGTCCGCAGACCGACGCTCTATCCACTGAGCCACACCGGTTTTGGCTAAGCACATGGCTTTTGCTTTCATTTCCAGAGGAAAGATAAACACACAATTAGATGCCGTGTCCTTCTATCCCTGAGGACCTAACTCAAAGGCACCCTGTGAGAGGAGGGAGAGCCACCTCGGTCCAGGTCTGATGGGATCCTTGGTGCTGTCAGCGCCTGAACAGATCCCACGTGTATGAATTCTGCTCCTCTCCTGAACTGAGGAGTGCTGAGCCAGCAGGAGCCACTAATTGGACTGCTTGTGATTGCTGCCCAATCCAGCAATAACCTATATAATAAAAGCCTAATATGCAAATTGTTCCCCCAACCGGGAGTTCGACCGCTCGCTATGATGTGTTCTGCCCGCCAGGGAGTGGGGCGGAACATGGTGGGCCTCGGTGACCTGGGGTTGGTAGCGGGCAGCAGTGGAGGTGCTGCTAGCCCCCAGGGGCCTGACGAAAGCGGGACCCCAGTGGGATGGTGGAGTAGGTGAGCGGACGGCGCCAGGCCAAGGTGGGTGCCGGCGGTGCCCCGCAGATGGCAACCAGCGGTGGCAGCGGGGGATGGGGCTTCAGCCTGGCTCCCGGAGGCTGAGGGAGCCGGGTGGAGGCCCGATGACTCAGGTGGAGGAGGGTGCGTGGGGCCTGGAAGCCCAGGTGCTGCCCGGGGCCCGGATTTCCGCTGGGACCTGCTCTTCCACACCAGACGCTCCCGCTTCCACCGCCAGCCAGGCCTTGGCTGGAACTTTGTGCACGAGGCCTCTAGTTTTTATTATAATCTTTCTGAATCACATATATTTAATGAAAGAGCCTTGTAGAGAGACCGAGCTGCCATTTTCATAAATCGAGCCTCGGGCTTTGGTCCCTTCAGTCTGCCCTGAGACCCGTCTCTTCTCAGTTCTTGCTTTATTTCTGTTACTCATTATGAATCTGTGACCGGTTCGGGAGCCAGTCTGCTCTTGAGGCCATTTAAAGTTTTGCTCTGAGTGCCACGAGATGACTCGGTGGTGGCCTAAGAAGTACTTCTTTTCACTGGCCCTGTATCCGTCCACATTGAACTTGGAGGTTCCGCCCAGGTCTCAGGTGCAGGGACTGAGGGAAGAAGCCCCTGCCCCTGAATGCAGCCTCTGCGATTTTGTGCCCCACGGGTGCCTGGATACGAAGTGAGGGATTTCCCCCCTAAAACGAGCCGTCAGGAAAGAGAAGCCTTATTCAAATTCGTACCGAGTCTCTTGTTTTGCAGAATGCTCCTTCCGTTGCTTTATTTTGAACAGCAGCGCTGTTTAGGCATCTGTCCCCACGGAATGGGAATAGGTACCCGTGACTTAAGATATTTCTCTTGATCGGAGCTACCCACAGTCGCCTGGCCTGATAATCCTAATTTCTGGTTTTGCCGGGGAGTGGCAGGTGGATGCGTGCTTCCGGGTCACGTAGAACAACTCACGCCTGGTTTCCCGTGGCCCTGTGGTGGACGCCGAGCTCTTTTTGCTAGCGCACAGGACCATTGGCTGACCTCTGTGTGCACGGGCTTTAATAGCGGAGTGTCTCAGTCTCCCCTGTCCCTCTAGCTGAGAGGTTATCTTCGCTCCTCAGACTGACTTACGGGCGTGATAGTGATCGGGGCTTAAGAAGCTACTTCAGTGCTGCAGTCGATGTGGCCCAGCACCTTTATATTAGGGTCATTTTCAAGTTCATGCCGCTAAGGGCTGCCTCGGATGAGGGCTACTTGTGGCTCTATTTGTGGCTAGAAAGCCCACTGTTGGTGAGAAGGGCATAAGAAGATCTGTCCGACTTAGTTCGTGCCCCGCGCCAGCTGCTCTCGGAGACAGCCACACGGCTTCTAAAGAAGAGTAGACATGTCTTGTTACTCGGTCAGGATCACGGAGAAATCGCTTCGTCGATATATGTCAATGCGTACATCTGAGTGATCTACTCCACGCACGAAGGAGGCATAAGATCTCAAACTTAGAAGCACAGATGGGTGTGTTTACGTCAGATGCTAAACTCTGCACTTTTGGTGCGCAAACTAAAAAAGAAAATGTATTGATAAGTCACTGTGTACTTAAAATTATACCGTTTTCATGAAGTGAAATTACATATACAGTTATATTCTCATGCTGTCATAGTAAGATGATAATATTAAGATGAAATGATATATATATATATTTTTTAATATACTTTATTGATTTTTTTTACAGAGAGGAAGGGAGAGAGGTAGAGAGCTAGAAACATCGATGAGAGAGAAAGATCGATCAGCTGCCTCCTGGTTACCCCCTACTGGGGATGTGCCTGCAACCAAGGTACATGCCCTTGACTGAAATTGAACCTGGAACCCGAGTCTGCAGGCCGATGCTCTATCCACTGAGCCACACCGGTTAGGGCTGAAATGATATCTTTTTAGATTATTATTTTTTAATTGGACACACTTAGGAGCATTCCTGGAAAACGGGTGCCTGGATCTTTCTGTACCATTTCTAATTGTTCACTTAGGTTAGAAACTCCCACGGAGGGATAGATGGATTGCACATTCTCTTTCCCTTCTGCGGCATCTGAGACCGTGTGCGTGTCTGTGGCTACCTAGGCGTCTAAGACCATGGCATGCTTAAAGGCCCGGCTGAAGGCTGATGCTTCGCGGTGTACTTTGCATGCATTTGTGACTTGAAATAGAGGGAAAATTCTAATCGGAGACAGCTTGAATGGCAGGCTGTCGGCGTGGAGCCTCGTGAATTGGCAGTGGTCTCATTTAGGGCCTTCAGACGCGTCTCCGCCCGGACAGAGGAGGGGGTTTGGCATGCTGCGGGGGGCGCGGAGGCAGCCGTGCGTGACAGGTGCCCTCCGTGGCTGGCTTCCCGGAGCTTAACCTCTGACCCCTCGCTTAGATGCGGCGCAGCGGTCGGAGCAGGCTGGCAGGGGTGGTGAGTGACGGCGCTGGCCTGCAGCGTGCTTGTCATGATGGGGCTGTCAGAGGACGCTCCACCCGGCCCGACCCCCCTGGGAGCAGCCCCCGGTGCGGAGCTGCCCAGGCTGTCAGCCCTGATCCAGCCTGCACCCGCCTCGGAGGACTGCGTGTGCATGCTTCACCCGGAAGAGCGGAAATCGAACTGGAAACCTTGTGCACAGGACAGTGCCAGTCTACGGAGCCATGCCTGCCAGGGCTCGGCAGACACACTCAGAGCTCTTCCTTTGTGCCAGCCCGGCGCAGAGGCCTGGCGCTCAGATCCTGCTGCGGGAGGGGGAGCCGAACCAGCACCTCCCTTTGGCCAGCTCCCCAGGCGGAGGGAAGGCGGGCGGGTGGGAGGAGGCGCTCTGGTGCACTGTCAGGGGAGAGGCCGAGTGGGAGGGTTCCTTCCGGGGGAGCACTGACTTCCCAGGGAGCCCTTCCCCACTCCTGTTCTCCCTTACCTGGCCCCCAAGCCCGGCCTCTGTCCTCGGGTCTTTCCTTCTTGCGTCTTCGTCCTGGTACCTCACCGGGCCCGGTTAGCCATTGACCGGGAGCTCCTGGAAGACCAGTGCGTGCCTTCATCGGTGTCTGGCATTTTCAGGACCTGCTATCGCGTCCAGAACAAAACAGACACTGGACAAATGTCAGCTGGTGGCGATCTGTGCGGCTGAGGCCTGGAGGTGTCAGATCGCTTCCCAGCGCCCAGCCCGGCCCCGGCGGGGACTCTGAAGTCTCTGTTTCCGGCCGGCGGAGGTTAAGGCACCTACGGGCAGACGCAGCTCACCTTGCTTTTATCAGCTGCCGTGTCAACACGCACCACGACCTGCTCTTCTTTCTGCCGGCGAGGACGGCAGGAGAGGTGCCCGAGGCCGCGCACCCCCTCACCGCTCAGAGTAACGGCGGGCGGGAACGCCTCAAAACGCCAGCAGAAGGCTGACATTTTTGCTCCCGATGTCTAGGGGAACTGGGAGCTTTGGAACAGAGAAGGAATGAATGAGGGAGAGAGAGAGAAAAAAAAAAAATCTGGTTTCCTAAGAGAGATTTGAGGACAGGAAGGGACTTAAATCACAAGCCCATACCATCAGTTGGTGTATTGGCCGAACCCCAAGACCTGAAGCCCTAGGGGGAGCTCCCCTTTCTGTTTGTTTTTATATTTAGTTAAAAAAAAAATGCTTTTATTGATCTCAGAGAGAGGACAGAAGAGGTAGAGAGAGAGAGAAACATTAATGATGATGAGAGAGAATCATTTGTTGATCGGGTGCCTCCTGCACGCCCCCTACCGGGGATGAAGCCTGCAACCTGGGCATGTGCCATGACTGGGAATTGAACCATGATCTCCTGGTTCATGGGTCGATACTCAACCATTGATCCACACTAGCTGGGTGACTGTGTTTTTTTATTTTATTTTATTTTATTTAAACAACTCTGTTGAGATATCATGTACATGAAGACAGTTTACCCACTTAAAATAGACGAGTCAGTATTTGGGATTTGTTGTTGTATATTTGGGATTATCCCCACTGAAGCCTAATTGTGGAGCTGTCTCCTCTGAGAAAGAGCCCTTCTCACCACTGTCCTTCCCCATCCACGCCTCCCCCCTCCCAGCCCTGAGCAACTTCCTACAGACTCCCCGTGCTAATAGATTTGCCTTTTATAGGTTCGTCATCTAAATGGAATTTAAATAGGTAGTCTCTCATGACTGGCTTCTTTTACTCGGCATAATCCATATGTTTTCAACATCCATCCATGTTGCAGAATATATGCATCCTTCATTTCTTTGTGGCCAAACACTATTTCATTACATGGATGTCTCACATCTTACCCATTCATCACGGGGTGACATGAAGTCATTTCCCCTTTTGGGGGCTGTGACCAAGCATGCTGATCTAAACATTTGTGAACCAGTTTCTGTTTAGGCATATGCCTTCATTTCCCTTGGGTATATGCCTAGGAGTGGAATGACTGGGTCATATGGCTGTCCTGTGTCCCTCTCTGAGGATTTGCCCAGCTGTTTTCCAGAGCGATCTCACATCCCCACTAGCCACACACACAGGGTTCCTTCTCTGCCTCCCCTCCTTGCTGACACTTGTTACTGCCCATCTTTGCACCTCTCTCCTTTAATTCTCATGTCTGAAGTCAGCCAAAGAAAAATACTCTCACTGTCATTTCATAGATGAAAAGTCCAACATACAGATGAAATCAGATGCCTCGTCTGTGTGTGGCTGGAGGGGGACGGGGAGGGGCAGGCATAGTCAGAAGAACAAGTCATTCAAAAGTTCTTTCGGGGTTTTTGAACGAGAGACTTAGAGCTATGGTGGAGATCCTGTTCCCCAGCCCCACTGTTATTTTTAACTTTATTAGTATGATTGTATGTCTTTTGCCTGCATTTAAAAAAAATTAAAGTATAACTCACATAACATAAAAGGAACCCTTGTAAAGGGTATGAGACAGCAACTCTTGTTCATGTCTATGTCTCTGTGCTTCTAATAGTAATATTGTCTTTAAAATAAGTGCATCTGATGAAACAAGTCTTTGTGGTTTTTTTTGTTTACAAAAAGAGGGAGTCCGGACAGTGTGGCTCAAGGGTTGAGCGTTGACCTATAAACCAGGAGGTCAGGGTTCAATTGCCGGTCAGGGCACAGGCCCTGGTTGCTCTCTTGATCCCCAGTGGGGGGCAGCCGATCAATGATTTTCTCTCATCACTGATGTTTCTATCTGTCTTTCCCTCTCCATTCCTCTCTGAAGTCAATGAAAGTGTATATATATATATATATATATATATATATATTATTTTTTTTTTTTTAATAAAAGAGGGACAAATACAAAATTTGATCTTCAGGGAGCCATCAAAGATATACAAAGGAACTAGAATACAGGGACCAGAAGCCACTTGTTTTGAAGTCATTAAGACGATTATGTTGACTTTCTTCTGTTCTTTAGATGTAGCCTTTTCAAAGTTAGAAATATATGCCTGACTTGTGTTCCCACATGAATATTTAGCAGTGTCCTCTCTAACCCTAGGATCGCCCGGTAAATGTTAACAAGAAGCACAGAACCCGTGTTTTCTCTGTCTCATTGTTTTTCTACAGGAGTGGTGACAGCCGGAATGACTTTATGTCATTGAGCCCACAAAGCTGAATGTTACACGTGTAGCTACCTGGACGGGTGTGTAGTGTATTTTTTCTTTTAAGAGCTGGACACAATGACTGGACGTCAGCAGTTACATCTGTTTTATAATCCTGAAGAATGTTGCAGTTTTAAACATATATGGAGACAGAAATTGCAAATAAGAATTTTATAATAAATTATATTCCCTTAAGTCTCTGCTAAGTGAATAGGATATTTTATGAAAATGTGAAACTTATTTAAATTTTTTTTTTTTTTAATTGCTTTCAGAGAGGAAGGGAGAGGGAAAGAGTGATAGAAACGTCAATGATGAGAGAGACTCACTGATTGGCTGCCTCCTGCACACCCCTCGCGGGGATCGAGCCCGCAACCTGGACATGCGCCCTGATGGGTAATGGAACCGTGACCTCCTGGTTCATAGGTGGATGCTCAACGCCTGAGCCACACCCACCGGGCAAAACGAGGTTCCCTTGGATTGTAAGATCACCTGGGTTACCCTCATTTGCTGTTTAACTGCAGTCCGCATGGCCACTTCCCTGACCACCAGGTGTCCCCTCGTGGTCCTGTCCTTCCTCCTGGGCGCCAGGCTTTTGGAAGGACCCTAAGGAAGACCAGACCACAGGAGACTAAGCAACGAAGGGGCCCCGCCCTCCGGTGATTCCAGATGCCTTTTATTCGGGTCCTTTACTCTCCACTTCTGTTCCTCCTCGCTCACCGGCTGCTATGCAGGAAACAGAGCAATTCTTTGGAAGCCTAGGAAGTGCGTGATGCCGCCTTCTCATCACGGAAGGTAGTAAAGTGGGAGGCAAGAGCGTCTGTGTTCACCGAGATACGTTAGGCAATAAAGTCATTGCCACAGGCCTGCAGAGACCTTTAGGAATAATTTTAATGCAATTTATCATCATGGGAATAATGTGACCAGGCAAATCATAATTGCGTTATGAATACTGATTTCCCTGTTCTGTAAGGATCATCCTGGCTGTGACGGGCACGGAGCAGCCTCTGTGATCCTCACAGGAGCCCTCCGCGGCTGCCATTGCCCCCTGCTTTTCAAGATGAGGAGACCGAAGCTCAGAGGGTTGGGTTAATTTACTCCATGTTTACAAAGTTCTCCCTCCCCCTCCCCCTCCCCCCACACTCCATTTGGAAATTGTTATGGCATTATGGCAGTGGGTAGGTGGGCAGAGTTTGACTTAAGCCAGTAACATTGAGCATTCCTGTAAAGGAAGTCAGCAGAGAGCACCCCCGGAAGCCCGGCTTGGCTGAGAGCAGAGAAACCCAGCTGTCTCCGGAAGCGATCGGCGGGCCTGGACGCAGGCACCCTCCGGGAGGCTGCGGGCTCTCTGCAGAATTACAAATCGCGAGCACGCAGCGGCCGCTTCCTCTCCCTCGCCCGCACATGCCTCTCCCATTAGCAGGGAAGCAGCAGGACACTGACAGCTCCTCGCGGGCCCAGAGCTTCATGGGATGGAACATTCTTCTTCTTCTTCTTCTACAATTAAGGGGGCGCTCAAAGATGGGCAGGCGGCGAGGCCCAGGCTGGCCGAGGTGTCCTCCCGTACCTGACTGTAGATGCTGCGTGCATTCCCAGATTTCCCCAGTTGCCTTAAAAGAAGAAATAAATCCGCCCATGCCAGTTGTGCTCAGTGCCTCTCCCGCGGACTCCCCAGTTGAGGCGGTGATTTCTGCAGACCACGGGGGGATGTACAACAAATGTGAGATAAGAGGGCTTTGTCAGGGCGGGAGCCGGCCCTCTGGGAAGGCAGAGCTGGGAAGCGGGAGCCCTCCCCAGCGCCAACAGGCACCCCACCTCCGCGCCCCCCTAACCTCCCCCTCCCCCCAGGCCTGCCTGCAACACCCTCTGTTCTCTGTCTTTGTTCCCCTTCCCCACGCGGGCCCCGGCAGGGATCTGTGACATTTCCGAGCAGATCAAATGAGCCCCTGACACCTGATTGCCAGTGCCTGTTGTTTACGGTCGCTTTCCAAGGATGCCGAGACAGGACGGAAAGCTTCGCGCGCGCAGTAATTAAACTTGCATCTGCTCTGTGACAGGACTCAAAGGCCTTTTCTTTCCCTCCACATAGGCATCTCATTGCAGAGCTCCCGTGGGCTTTGACCGCGCCACATCTGAAAAGGCAAGCCGCGGACAGGTAAACAAGCATTGGCTCGGCGGACTGCCTGTCACTGTGACGATGAATATTCACTAAGGCCCCCCGGTACCCCCCCCTCCACCCCGGCGTGCTGCTCTCCGCCGGCTTGTTTAGCCAGATTTAGAGCCGGTCTTCCATGTGAGAACTGTAGCTTGGAGGTGATTTTTTTTAAAAAAAAATAAAATAAAATAAAACCTTTTTGAAAGCAAACAGACATCGCCGAACAATCCGGACGGGTTTAGCACAGCCTTTGGGTTGTGCGTCTCTCACAAACGCTGATGAATAATTCAGCAAAGGCAAACACAGCCTGCTGGTGGCACCCAGTGGCACTCACACCCGCTGATGAATAATTCCCTTTGGCTTTTGTGGCGCGGCGCTAAGGAGTGACTTCTGAGGCGCGCACGGGTTATCATCGGGCTATTTGTCAGTGTCCCTGGGCGTTGTGAGCCCACGTCCACGTTGGCTGCCCACCCCTCGTGCCTCCGCGCCCCTTCTGGGAAACGCGCGGCCCTCGGCGTCCCAGACGTTAGCCCTGGCAGGTGCTGTGGCGGAGGCCGGGCGCTAACTGTAGCTTCGGCGCCCGCCGTAGCTTCATCGAGTCTCTTCCCTCACCGTTTCGTTCAAATAGAGAAGTGTTTGTGGAGCACCTTAGACTAGGTACACAGGACCGAGTGCGGCCTTGTGGGTATACAGAGGTAACATGGTCTGTGCGTGCTGAGAGGAGGGGATGAAGGAGGAGAGGCATGGGGTCCTGGAGGAAGGGGCTCAGGGTCTTTTTTTTTTTTTTTTTTTTTTGTCAAAAAGACCAGTTACCGGTTGGTTTCTCATATTGGCCTCATGTGTGCTGTTGGTAGCATTGTATAATAGTGCTTTAGATCAGTGGTCGGCAAACCTCGGCTCGCAAGCCACATGCGGCTCTCTGGCCCCTTGAGTGCGGCTCTTCCACAAAATACCACGGCCTGGGCGAGTCTATGTTGAAGAAGTGGCGTTAGAAGAAGTTGAAGTTTAAGAAATGTGGCTCTCAGAAGAAATGTCCATCGTTGTCCTGTGGATCTTTGGCTCTGCTGACTGATGAGTTTGCTGACCACTGGGCTAGATAAAGCTAAAGTTTGATTCGTCTTGGAACTGTTTATTGGATGGGTCTGATAACATAATCCCGGAGACAACTAAGCATTTCTGATGCTTGAATAAGGTGACCAGATGTCCCGCTTTTGGCGGGACAGTCCCGATTTAAAGCGGGACATCTGGTCACCTTAGCTATGAGGACCTGGCTTTACCAGCCTGGAGAGTCTAAGGATGGTGAACGTGGATTGATTTCTGCATGAGTGGTTCACATACCACACCTTAGTAGTCACATGCTAGTGTATGACTGAGATCCTTAAGGCACGCCCAGCCTTGGTGAGGTCATTTCTGGTGTCCTGCATGGACTTCAGCTTTTTCTATAGAACTCTTAGTTCTCAGCACACCGGAAAGACTACAGTTCCCAACTTCCCTTGCAGTGAGGTGGGATCATATGATTAATTCTGACCAAAGAAATGGAAGCAGAAGTGCAGGGTATCATTCTGTTTACTTGGATGGTGTCAGCTATGGGTTTGTTTAGACCTAATGTGTATGGACATTTATTTACTCTTTACATTCATGTTTATTATCAAGTAAAGGTCATATTTTGGAAGGTTTTAAAGGTCTTACCAGAGTTCCCTGGTTAATGTATTTGGCGTTGATGTTTTGGTTTCTCCTTTTCCTCCGGTGACCCTCACATTAAAAAAAATTCATGCACGTTTCTGTCTGTTTACTCACTTGCTCACTCATAGGTATGTGCCCATAAGAAATGGATGTCCACACGAAGACTCGGACACAAATGTTTATAGCAGCATTATTCATAACAGCCCCCAAATAGAAACCAGCCCAACCAAAATGGCCATTAGGGCTGCATGGTTAGCACAATGCCCTGCAGCCATGCGGTGGAATATTATAGTAGTGTTTGTGCACAGGTGGGGTCTGGCCAGCATGCCCCAAGGGGGGCCTGTTTGGAGGGGTGCTGGCAGGGAGGGGAGGGGTCACGGTAGGTTGGGTGGGGCTGATGGGGCCCGATGGGGCCCGTTGGCCACCGCAGTGTGCTGCCATAGTGACCAGTCATTCTGGTCATTGTGCAGTTCGCTCGCTGGGCTTTTATGTACATAGATGATGCCACTTGTGCTGTTACATTGGTGAGGAACCACATGACTTTTTAAAGTCAGACTGGGGCCCGGGAAGCCCGGAGAGCTCGTTGGCCTCCTCGAGACGGCACGGAGCTGGATCTGTGATCTGGAATTCCAGGCCCAGGGCTTCCTCTCTAAACGGAACCAATGTTCAAGTTCAAAGGTTCCATGAATCTAAGGGGGAGGCTTAAAAAGGAGCGGTGGATTAAGGTAAACAGCACTCCATTAAAACATCTCAACAAGGAAACACTTTGGGGAAAAACAATGCTGTGTATTTCCATATTTAAAATTGTATTTACCTTCATTATACATCAAAGGACTGACAGATCTCCTTGTGAAATTCTGCCCGTGGGCTCTCCATGCTCCTCCAGGTACGTCTACAGCTTCCCGGTAGCATGACAGCGTCGCTGAAGGCATGGCTCCATCCATGTCAGCGTCCGGTGGGACGGGAGAGGGGGTCCTGTTAGAGGAACCCCGCAAACCCGGTCCAGGGGGCTGTCGCAGGCCAGAGCCCCGGCTGCTGGCTGGTGGCACCACCTGTGCCGGGTGGAGTAATTATGTTTCGCCGACGACTATGACCAAGATTAATAGCTCTAGAAAGGGCTATAATGAGAGGCTGCCCCCACTGGCTTCTCCATTCTTCTTTATTTATTCTGCCCTCGTCCCTGTCACCTTTGGCATCCGCCAAATGTCCTCTGTGTGAGAACTGCCCCTCGGACGGGATAGGCCTCTCTTTCTGAATGGTGGGAGGTGATGGGGCCGTAGAGCCCAGGAACATGGGCCGTTGACCCGACCCAGAGGGAGTCCCCTCGGGCCTGTGGGAGCCCCAGGATCAGGACTCTCACCCCGGAGGGAGAGAGACCACGGGGATATTCCACTGACGGGTCCTGACCATGGCGGGGTACCTCAAGGATGGCAGGGAGTCCTCCAAGGTTTCATCGTCAAATCCATACATAGATCTCAGTGGCTCTTCTGTTTGGAGCGTTTGTAAGTTTCTTATTCTGAAGAGGAATCTAAAAATATATATATATTTTTATTGATTTCAGAGAGGAAAGGAGAGGGAGAGAGAGAGAAACATCAATGATGAGAGAGAATCATGGACCGGCTGCCTCCTGCACGCCCCCTACTGGGGATGGAGCCCGCAACCCGGGCATATGCCCTGGCCCGGAATCGAACTGTGACCTCATGGTTCCTAGGTAGACGCCCAGCCACCGAGTTGGGCTTCATCTCCTTTCTTAAAGGGCTTGGGGGCTTTTTAAAATTTCAGGCTTCGAATGCCCAGTCTATTCAGCGCTCCCAGTTCCCTCGCCTGATTCCACTGCTGTTTCTATTTGCCATGCTCCCTGGCTTCAGGCCCTCCCCCCTCTCCTGCCGCCTGGGTTAGCTACCAGGTACCCTGTGGCCTCTGGTGGGTCGCAAGCGATTAGCACAAGCCTCTCCTCTTTCTCAGGACTTTTTAAAAGCTCCCGAAAGAGAAGAGCAGTTACTTGGTTCACTTGTTCTCATTTGCATCTGTAAAGGGAGCCGGCCTTCCCTGCCTGTTTCCTGCCTCCTCATGTGCAGAGCGGCAGGATCCGTCTTTTGTTCACACGGGGGAGAGTCCTGGGGCTGGAAACCAGAACAGGGCGCCCTTTGTGCGCCCCAAGCGTTCCACTGCGCCCCGTCACACACCGGTTGCTGTTTAACCACAAGAAAATGGTGGCCGAGGGAGATAGACATTTAGAGGATAAATGACAGGGCTGTTAATCGCCAAGCGGATCCTGTGGCATTGTTGTTCTTAGCTAATGGGTACACAGCCCAGAGCCGCTTTCACAGCCCAGTGAGATCTCTGTTCCCAACCAGGAAAAAGAGAAAAGAAGAAAATGATGTCACTGGATCCTTTGAATAGCTGATCGTTTTTTTGCGTTTCAAAAAGTCGTTTGGACACATTTAAACAGTGTTTGGAAACTTCTAGGAATTTCCCCGAAGTGTTTGCTAAGCTTGGCCATGCCATTCACACACACACACACACACACACACACACCCCTCAAGTATATTATCTAAGGAAAGAGCCTTTAGGGCTTTTATAATAAGTCTATGAATTAAGAACTTGATCCGTCTTTATCCCTATAAAGCATTATGATTTCTATGATTTCTTTCCTGTTTAGGGATCTAAAGGACAACCCTTTCATTTCTCTCTCCCTTCTCTTCCCCCAACCCCTTTCCTCCCCCCTCATCTTAAGCAGCTGAAATCTGGGTCTTTGGCATTTGACTCTTTGGGAAGAGCTGAATCTGGCGGTGCTGAGGGTGAGGGTGCTTGGATCCCAGAGTGCTGCCTTTTTCCTGAGAGGTGAACTATACCAGGTGTCCCTTGCCCGCTGTTCCCGAGTGCGGGGTGCACTTTGCCTTACCTTACTGTTTCATTGCATTATTCAGCCTTTTCCCAGAATACCCCCCAATACAGTGACTCCAAGTATGTTTTACAGATACCCCAATGGAGTCACCTCTCTTTGCAGCGGGAATCTTAAACTTTGCCTCCCTCCCAGGGATGGTGTGGGGGAAGGGGAGATGAATGAAAGCTACAGCTCGGACTCGGGTTAGGAGGGACAGCAGGGACTGGTGGTGCCCGTGGTGGGACGGGAGGGACACATCCCACCGAAATGGACCGGCGGCAACTTCACTGCCATGTGCGAATGTGTTTGCAGATCCTCTGATTTTTCCGAAAGGAGTTGAACATGTGGGTTTTTATTCCTAAGTTCCTCATTGTCAAGAATTGTCTGCTAATTGAAATGTAAAACCCACATGGTCCAAATAGACCGTATTTGCTTCCAACGGCTCCACTTCTGAGATACACCTGCCTTCAGAGGGAGCTAGAACTCCTGGCCCTTCTGGGGATGGAGGCGTGAATCCGCTCACTCCTTACTGGTTTTCCCGTTCTCCCGCCACCCCGGCCCTGCCAGCAGGCTTCCTTACGTTAGTGAACGCTCGCTCCCTTTTCGTCTTCCCAAGTGTGGGGTAGATGTCTTTCATCTGCCCCGATCTCCTCTCTCATTCTCTTTGTCCCCGAAGACACGCGTGGGCTTGTTGTTTTGTTTCCACGTCTTCCCCAGGCATTTCATTAGGTTTTGTGAGGGAGCTAAGCGCTTGGCTGGTACCTGCCATGTTTAGGTGGGAGTTAACCCGTTGTGTCAATCATGAAATTTGAGCATCCGAGTTTCTTTTCCTAAGGTTTAGTATTTGGAAATCAAGTTAAGAAAATTTAACATGTAGGAACCCTTTGCTCCTTCACATCTTCCTTGACCACTGGGTTTCTTTCGACCTTGTCTGAGATACCCAGTTCCTCCAAGACTCCTGCTCAATGTGGCAACGGATTCTATGCTGTTTCGGGACTTCCTCTAGACACTCAGAGTGCACGTGGTCACCCACATGTTGTAGCCTGTGAGCACCAGGTGGTGTTTCAGTCTCTTAAGTATCTACTACGGCTCCTGTGAACCCGAGTCCAACAAATACCTGCTGATCAGAGTATGCCACTCAAGTTTTTATTACTTTGCTTTTATACATGCTACAGATATGTGGTGTTCTTTCAGGGTCTTCCCAGCCTATTGCTCAGAGATTGGTAGGAGGAAGAAATAATGATGAGTAGACTTTGGGAGTCCTATCGTTAAGGTATAAATGTCATCATTCATCACTGCAGCTTCAGAAGTATTTTACTGACATGGCACAGTCCTACATTGCATTTAGAAAGAGGAGAAGTGGGGTGGGTATAGTGAGGAAGGGAAAACCTGGGACCTGAGTTCTGATTTTTAGACTTCTGCAGAGAGCCTGTTCACCGTGTGTCTGCTTAATGACAGTTACCTGCAACCAGGCACTTCCAGGTATTTGAGCATTCTTGCCCTTTAGCGGGAGGGCAGCATCCATTGTCCTGAGCCTGCCTCTCTTGTAAAAGTAACAACGCCATCATTTTCTCTAATGTCGACCTTTTTAATCAACAACACTCTCTAATAGTGCCCCCTAGTCTTTAGTTATGCATCTCGGCGAGGGCTTGCTGGCCCCAGCGCGGTGTTTAATAAATTATTGAACTTGGAAGTACCTTTGAGAAGCAAGGGTTTTATGCGACTGAGCAGCGGACGGGAAAAAGCACTGTCCTCCAGGGTATCCCTCCGCCAGAAACAGAGGCTCGATCAGACAGTGTAAGCACCGAGTGAGTGATGGTCACACCATGAAATATTTACGCCCGAGACGGGGCGAGGGTGGGGAGGCAGGAGCCTGTGGGTTTTTATTGTTTGGGGTTGAATCTGACGCCATACAACTCACACTCTCTGATCTTTAAAGCAAAACAGGAAAATAAAAAAAGAGGGAGGGAAGGAAAGGAAGAAAGGCAACTAAGGAGCGAGAAGAGGATTGATTTGGTGGTATTTTGTTGTTTGCGGGAGCTTTTCACAAAAGCAAGGCTGCCAAGCTTTTTATGTTTTATTTTTAATTTATTTTAGAGAGAGGAAGGTGTGTGTGTGTGTGTGTGTGTGTGTGTGTTGGGGGGTGGGGGAAAGCGAGAGAAAGAGAGAGAGAGAGCGTGAGATTTGTTGTTCCAGCCATTCATACATTCATTGGCTGATTCCTCTATGTGTCCTGACCCAGGATCGAACCCACAGCCTTGGTGTAGGTGGACGACACTCGAATCAACTGAGCTACCCTGCCAGGGCTGAGCCAAGTTTTAATCAGTCCTTAAAAGAGACTAAAAAGTCACGGTTTCTTGCCACAATAAGCTTAACGTTTAATTTAACGTCATGATTGGACACGATCGAGCAGCCCTCATTTGATTATCTGTAAAAATAGTCTTAAATAGCAAAGCACCAAGTAGCTCTTACTTTCACCCACAATTTGTGATTTATTTCTCTTCCCATCATGTTCAATTGTCCTGTGGCGAGTTTACTCAATAATCGCCCGCAGAGACAGATAACAGAAGGAAGGAGTGTCGGAAGGCGTACTTAGAAAAGGCCCGGAAGATGCTTATCTGAGCTGATGCGCTTAGAGAATGTCTAGGATCTTCCGATGTAGAGAAGGGCTAACGCGAACCACTTTCTTCTGCCCCCGCTGCCCAGTATTTTGTACGTGAATGTCTCTTACAGAGGTAAGCCTTTTTAGATGTCATCGCATTATTGAAAATATCTATTGCTGGCGAATAAAGCTTGACAATTAATTAAATTTAATTTTACTCATGATCTCTGTAAAAAGAAAACCACATGCACCCGCAGGCTGTGTCGGGAGGTATCTTTAGGTCGTGCCTCTGCTTTTCAGTGGCCGCAGGAAGCACCAGACCGCGTGCTAACAAGGAGGCTCAGATCGACGACCGTGGACAGGGGCCTGTCAAGAGGGTCCTCGGGCTTTGTGGCCTCTGGTACCTGTCATGAGCTCCCCGGCGTTTGATGTGCATTATGCTAACCCACATTATTTGTCCCCATGATCACATGGACCTAAATTGACAAGTTTCTGTCACTTGTAAAGTCAAGGTTAATCATGTTGGATAGGAAACGGGGGTGGGACTCCCCTCTGCGGCTGTGATAGCTTGTCTGTCGGTCATACGTCAGGGAACTAAGGAGTTCCTGTGCCGTGTGTCACGCAGGAATCCATTGCATACAAAGGCGCGTGGCGGCTGAAGGCCCAGGGTCGGTGACATGTGGTACAGGCCCGTTTGGGAAAGGATGTATAAGCCGCAAATGGAAACGGCTGAAGTGAGATAATGTTGGTATGTTTATTTTTTAGATATGGTTTTCTTGATTTTAGAGTGAGAGAGAGAGGAAGGGAGAGGGAGAGAGAGATAGGAACATCAACGACGAGGGAGAATCATGGATCGGCTGCCTCCTGCAAGTTCCCCACTATGGTTGGAGCCAGCAGTCCGGGCATATGCCCTGACTGACCGGGAATCGAATTGTGATCTCCTGGTTCATAGGTAGGTCCTCAAACATGCCAGCTGGGCCTTTGCTGATGCTTTTAACATGATGGGTACCAACAACAGGTTTCGAGGTGCCAGCCATGCGTTCATCCAGCAGATATTAGCCTGTCTCATGCTCAGGGCTGTCCTGTACTCTGGCGATTCAGTGGTGACACACAGACCCAAGTGCCTCCTCTCATGGAGGTTGACATTCTGTTAGAGGAAGGAAGACAGGAACAAGTAAACCATAGTGATGATAACAAATAAATAACACCGTGTGTCTATTAGAAATAAACAGCATGGCATGGTAATGATTGAGGTGGGTTTTGGTGAGAGATTTGAATGGAGGTGCTGATGGGCTTTGCCTGCAGGAGCCACAGGCCAGTGGCCAGAATTTAAGAAAAAGGAGACCAAAGGGAGAAGGAACTTGCCAGGATCACATCAGGGCCTGTAGCCGTGGTGAAGACTTAAGTTTTATTCCCAGCTGGATGGGAAGCCATGGAGGGCGGTAAGATGGGCCAGCCGGATGTGGGTGTGGGGTGACCGCGTCCGGTTTGCATGTTACAAAGGCCCCTCTGGCCGCTGGGGAGACACACCAGGGAGCCAGAGCTGCCCAGGTGGCGATACACACCAGGGAGCCAGAGCTGCCCAGGTGGCGATGGTGATGGTGGAGTGAAACGGGAGGATTCAGGATGCATTCTAGCCGGTGGGGTTTGGGAGACTTTGGAAGGCCAGGAGGAATCCAGGGTCACTCCCGCCTCTGTACCTGGTGGACCGGAGGGCGGTCATTTAGCGAGATCAGAAGGCCCAGGAGGGGAAGCTGGGGGCGGTGACGGCAGCGGCTCTCCTGGGGACACATCTGGAGAGCCACCGGCAGGGAGACGCAGGCTTTAAGCCCTGGAGCTCTCCTCTGGACGAAACGTTGCTCCGGGGCCCGCGTGCTGTGCGGTGCCCTCCCCTCTCCTGCCTGCGGGATGCGGTGCCAGCCGGTCTCCCAGCCCCACGGGCGCGCTCCTTCCCGGCAGAGGGAGCCGGTGACACACCCGTGAGCCAGATCTCCCGCGACAGGCCGGTCAGGGGCACGATAACCACTTAAAAGAGAGGTGTATTGACCTTGCGGGAGCGGCTCGGGCCCGCGGGCGTGCTATTGATTAAGCGTCTGATGAGGAGGATCTGCAGGGCAAGCCTCCGGCCCGGCCGCCCAGGGCACGGCCCCGCCGGGTCAGGCCTGGCCGCTGACCTCCGCGGTGCTAAGTGCTGCTGTTCTCAGGAACGCTCGGCCCCGCTTAGTCTGGGCTCCGTCCAGGGCATTCATTTCACCTGATGGATGGCTCGATCCTGCCCTCTTACCTTCATCTGACCTCCAGGAGGGGATGCTTTTGTTCCCAGGGGGATCGAAGTCCTGGAGGTGCAGAGGCTGGTGTGGTGCAGTGATTTGGGACATCAGCCCCCACGCCCCGGGTTTGCCCGAAGACTCGGGGCGACGCTGCTCGGAATTGGCTTGAAACCCCCTCTTAACGATGGTGTAACGGGCATTCCTCGCCTGCTTTTCCAGCGCTGCTTCGGAGCGAAGCTCCCTTTATGGGTCTCCTTTAAAACCCAGGGCCGGCGTGGCCTCTTTTCCGGGTGTCAGGCTGAGGCCCAGGGGGCCCCTCGCCGGGAAAGCGGTTTTCCTGAGGCTCCTGCGGGCGATGCATCCAGCAGACTCCTTCTGCGTGTGCACGCGCGGTCCCATCACGTCTACAAGTCGGCTTCTGAGGACGGTTTGGAAAATTTAACGACAGTCCGGGGATAAATTGTTTCCCGGCCTAAAGTATATAAGGCATCCCCGGGAATCGTTAAAAAAATAACAGCTCCCTATAAAAGTGCTGGCTTTCTATTGTAATAAGACATCTTTCCCCCCTGTGTCTGAAAATCCGGCGGGATTGTCCGCGGGGTGGGTTTGAGGGGTGAGTGAGTTAATACAGGCGGAGGCACTCAGCATGGCAGCGCCCGATACAGAGCAATGTGCGTGCGACTGACGTCAGCGCCTTCTCCGTCAGCCGCCCTACAGCACAGGCCTGGGCACAGCCGTCGCTGGCATTTCCGTCTACACCCGGAATACCACAGCCGTTTTATGCCTTTTCTCCAATGGCCTGAGTGCCTGACGCCCTCCCGTCCCTTCTCCTCCACATGGTTACTCCCACAAGGGGGCGCTTGGGCTTTGGCCATTTCCGCATCTGACTGACGCCTTTGTTAGCTGCCGGATGGGCCTCAGGTTTTCAATCCTTTGCAGTTTGGAGAGGTGCCAAGGCCCCGGCCAGGTCGCTTAGTTGGTCAGAGCCAAGGTTGCACGTTCGGTCACTGGACAGGGCACACGCAAGGAACAACCAACGAAGGCATGGACAAGTGGACTTTGGCGCTCGCGCTCTCCCCCCCCCCCCCCCATCCTTCTATCTCTCCCTTCTTCTCCTTCTCTCATCAATAAAAAAAGAAAGCAATGATAAATGTTGACATTCTTAGTACAGTGCCCGGCACAGAATATGTAAATGGGGTCTGACTCAGGGGTGCCTGCCTTTGGGGTGATGCTGGGAAGTGGGGCTGCAGTTCCTCTTGAGGTAGGAGGTGAAATAGTTACTTCTTTTAAAAAAACATTTTTTTTTTTTTTATTGATTACAGAGAGGAAGGGAGAAGGAGAGAGAGAGAGGAACATCAATGATGAGAGGGAATCATGGATCGGCTGCCTCCTGCACGCCCCCCACTGGAGACTGAGCCTGCAACTTGGGCATGTGCCCTTGACCGGAATCGAACTCGGGACCCTTCAGTCCGCAGGACGATGCTCTATCCACTGAGCAAAATTGGTGAGGGGAACCCAACATGTGCTCCAACCAACTGAGCCACGCTGGCCAGCGCCGAAGTTCTCTCTAAGTCGATACTGAGCAGAGCATGACGACATGGATGCTGGTGTTTCTCTGTGTTCCATCCACCCATCTTGCCGTCGTGTGATTGAGAAAGAAGACAGACAAGCTGCTCCGGAGTTCAGGCGTTTGCCTCTGGGCCCACAGAGGCAGCATTCGGACGGAGGCTCGGTGCCACGGCTGCCCTGTTGGGCTTGAGGCCTGGCTCTGCCGCTCATGAGTCTTGTAACTTTGGGGCGGTTACTCACTTTCTCTGCCTCTCAGTCCCATTATCTACCAAGTGAGGGTAATGACCGTAATTACCACCAAGGGTTATCATGAGGATCAAACGAGTTAATTTCTGCACAGCACTTATAACCGGGCCTTGTGCATAGTAACTGCCGCACAGCGTTAGCTATTACTTCCATTAGGAATTAGTAATTGCACAAATAAAAAAAATGAAGGTGTAAATCATTAATCGGGGCCATTTATCTGTGAGACTGCAGGCATTGTGTCGGGCAGGCACTGTGAGTTTATATCAGCTGGGGCAGGTTATTGCTGTAACAGAAATCGTATCAAAATACTGAAGAATGGCTTGAACAGAATAAACATTTATTTCATGCCCGTGAAACAGCAATCAGTAATAAACAGAGACATCCCTAGCTCTGCCTTTCATGGCCTCCCCTCATCGATGAGCAAGCTCTGTTGCTTCTAGAATAAGGTGACCAGATGTCCCGCTTTTGGCGGGACAGTCCTGATTTTTAACAATTTGTCCCGCGTCCCACGGTGTTTTAAAAAAGTCCAAAAGATTTAAAAGAATCTTTCCAAAATCTGGGACTTTTTAAAAACACCTCGGAATTCGGGACAAATTGTTAAAAATCGGGACTGTCCCGCCAAAAGCGGGGCACCTGGTCACCTTATTCTAGAAGTCTTCAGAACGTATTTAGAACCCACGCACTTCTCACAGCCCCTCCTCCTGCCACGCTTCTCCAGGCTGCCTGCATCTCTCTCCCGGACCACTGCCATTCCTTCCTCGCTGGTCTCCCGGCTGCTTTTTCTTGCCTCTCTACGTGCAGCAACCAACGCTAAGTCTTTTTTAAAAAAATAATTCAGGTTGTGTTACCTCTCTGCTCCAACCTTCTTATGGTTTCTCAGAATGCTAAACAGAGGGAGTCACTGTACAGCCCAGCGATTCTACTTCTGGTTACCCGAGAGGAATGCAAGCACGTGCCCGCACAAAACGTGTGCGTGCGTGGGCGTTTATAGCAGCAATATTCACAAGAGCCAAACACTGAAAAGCAATCCTGTCCATTATAAGATGATGGATGGCCCTAACCAGTTTGGCTCAGTAGATAGAGTGTCGGCCTGCGGACTGAAGGGTCCCAGGTTCGATTCCGGTCAAGGGCATGGACCTTGGTTGCGGGCACATCCCCAGTAGTGGGTGTGCAGGAGGCAGCTGGTCGATGTTTCTCTCTCATCTCCCTTCCTCTCTGTAGAAAACATCAACAGAATATTAAAAAATAAAAGATGTGGTGTAGCCAGACTATAGAATAGTACTTGGCAATAAGAAGGATGATGCCGCGATACACACTACACCGTGGGCGGCGGTTGAAAACAGTGATGCTCAAAGTGACAGAGGGCCCGGGGGATGCCATTCCAGATCCAGAATGGGCGAAGCCACAGAGACAGGAAGTAGATTAGTGACTGTTGGAAGCCGGGGAGAGAGGAGAGCGGTGTGACTGCTAACACCCTGTCTGTACAGGGCTTCTTTCTGGTGACCAAAAAACGTTCTCAGATTAAGTCGCTCCCAGGCTGGGGTTAAAAACAAGGCCACTTGCCCAAACTCCAAAAGTTACAGCGTGCCAGTCAGTAGGTGGCACTGAAGATCCATGTCCGTGCAGCCGGGCCGGGCCGCTCCTGGTCTGGCTCCCGCCGGCCGGGCCGGGAGGTGTCAGGGAGAGTGTTTTATTGGGAGAGGGCAGAGTGTAACATATTCCTCTCCACCCGAGGCAGCCACTCCGCGCCCGGAACATGCCCCTCGGCCGGCCACGGCCTGTTAGCCGGGCTTATTTGGTGTAATAATTAGCAGGACTGCTCGCTAACAGGGGTACTTACCGACACCTCACATCTCCGCTGCGCTCCGGGACGTGCTGGGTCGTGCATTCTGCGGAAATAGTTGGGAAGGTCACTGCTGAACCCCCCGTCTCACGGCCCAGGGCGGGTTTATATTAACCGGCTCCCGAGCTTCTTCGGACCGCACTTGTGTGCAACAGAAACACATCCCGGCTTTCATGTCATGGCCCGGTGAAGGTGGGTAAACACGGCACTGTTAATTTTCCAACTCCCGGAATGACAGAGCAATCCGGGAGCAGCCGCCCACATCATCGGGGGCCCCCCCACCCCCACCCTAGCTCCTCGGACTGTGGGTGTGTGTGGGAAGGTGTCCCGGGAACCACTTTGCAGGTTAACATTGGAGGAGAAAATGACTATTACTTTCCCCTGGTTGTGAGTTAGGCTTGTCTATGTCATTCGTTGTGGCTTTCCAAGCCCTCTCGAACTCCTGCTGTTCCGACACCCACAGTTGTAACATTTGCTTTAGAACGCGGTCAGCGTTAACTGATGGAGACCAAACTGGTGCAAATGGCTTGAAAGCAAGAAACAGTTTAGTCGGACCACTGAGCCCCTCAGGCCTTAGGCCGGCTGTTTACCTTCTCTCCGCATGGTGGTCCCATTGCTTAAGACGGAGATCAGACCCCCCCCCCCTTTGCTCCCCAATGCCCAGGAAAATGAAGTGACACCTCTTCCTGATGCTTTTGCTCAGAATCAGAGCTCCGGACGAATATAAGACGTTGTTGCAGTTACTGGAGAAACCGAAGCGGCTTTTTCTTTGTGGATTGTGAGCTGGGACCTTCTGTGTTCGAGCATTAGTCCTGTTCTTTGCAGTACGCATCCAGTATTTCCTCTGGGTTGTTCCGCCTTTATTCAAACCCCCCTCCATCTCCGGCTGCCAATCCCTCGCACTCCACAGGGCCAGGGGTCAGGCTCTATGACCAGCCCGTTGCCTTTTAATGATGTCTCACTGTGGCTGCCTTCGGGGGACAGCAAGGTACCCCTGGCATTGGGGGACCTCCAAGCGAATGGTCGGTCTTGGAATGCTGTTGCAGAAACCTCCAAGGTTTCCATGACTGCTGCGCACGGAAAAGGTCCCAGCAGCAAGGAGATGGCCTCCATTTAATTTCTGCCTTCTCAGAAATCTCTCATCGAGCCATGTAGTGTCTAGAGCCTCATTCTCATCCAGAGCCCTAGTTGCAGAGCTGCAGAGCAGTCTGGGAAATGTAGTTTTAAACTCTCTAGCCTCTGCAGCATAGGAAAGCACAACAGTAGATGAGAAGGATGCCGAGTGCCAATCCGTATGTCCACTCCCCCCGCTCTCAGAATATTTAAAATCACGCATCTTCACTTCTAAATCAGGATTTCATTTGCTGCCCAGCATAGCAGCCAGCTTTTAGTGGACCCTCAGTAGATGTGTAGTTAGTTAATGACCTGTCCTTTCCACATTTTTAGCTTTGTTACCTTTTTTTTAGCTTTGCTGCCTTACAGCCTGTATTTAATTTCCTACTTTCTTCTTCCCATCTATTCATGCGTTGGTGCATGAATTTTTTTTTTTTTTCCTCTCTCACACAATCTATAGCACTGTTTACTTGGACATTTTCTTTTTTAATTACCTGTATGGTTAGTTTACTTTTTAGGACTGTATGCCCTCTCTGTTTTATGTGGACAGTATCAATATTTGTTATGGATTTGATGGAGTCGTCGGTTCTTCATGGTTTAGAGTTTGACTTGCTTGGGGAGAAGGGGATGGTCAACACGGGGGCCGAAGCAGAGCCCAGCTGTGTGCCTTCTGCCCCTTTCATTTCGGTGAAGGGACAAATGACCTGTTTGCTTAGCGCAGGTGGATGCTGTGCTCTGCGGCTTTAGGGTTTGTCAAGGGCCCTGGCCGGGAGGCCCCGGGGCTGGGCTCCTGGTCCCCGTGTGCGGAGGCTGGACGCTCCAGCCGGGCTGCTGCAGTGCGGTCTGCTTAAGGGCGGCTTGTGCAACAGCCATGGAATTTGTCTGTGGTTGCTTGCCAGAGAGGAGGAGGAGGAGGAGGAGGAAGAAAGGATTCTGAGTGAGTCTGACATGCAAATTAGCAAGGCCCATGGGCCTTAAGTCCAAAGACATTCAGCAGGTCCCCTTTCTGCCTTCCGGCTTGTGCAGGGTAGGTGTGAAAAGGCGGTCAGCAGGTATTTGCTTGAAGCCAGAATTCTCAGCCTACTGGCTTTAGGATCCTTTTGTACTTACACCGCTAAAAAATGATGGAGGGACCCCCGCCCCCCAAACACACACACACACACACACACACACACCACAACCTTTTGTTTATATGGCCTGTATCTAGTGACATTTACCATTTTAGGAAATAAAGTGGAAGAATTTAAAACTCTTCATTAAGTCATTTAAAACAGCAAGAAGAGTTGACCACATGTTAACAGATATTTTTGCGAAAAGTAACCATTTATCTTCAATACAAAAAAAGTAGCAAGAAGAGTGGCATCATTTTACGTTTTTGAGAATCTCTCTAATGTCCGGCTTCATAGATCGGCGTCGTATGCCTGCTTTTTTTAAAAAAGTATATTTTATTGATTTTGTACAGAGAGGAAGGGACAGAGATAGAGAGTTAGAAACATCTATGAGAGAGAGTCATCGATCAGCTGCCTCTTGCACACACACCCCCACTGGGAACATGGCCGCAACCAAGGTACATGCCCTTGACCGGAATCGAACCTGGGACTTTTCATTCCCCAAGCCGACGCTCTATCCATTGAGCCAAACCGGTTTTGGCGTATGCCTGCTTTTGCATTCAATTGTTGCAACATGTTGGCTGGGTTGAAGTATCTGAGCAAATGCAACCTTACATGGACACGGACAGGGAAAGGGAGTATGTTAGCTGCTGCTTCAGCTGTTATATGTGGATCTTCTTTGATATGACACCAACGCAAGACCGGTCTTAGCTTCATGGAGGTTTAGTTGGCGGGTAGAATCTGAAACCACCTTAGTGACCTTTTCCTTCTCTGTGATGTTTATATCAATTTGCCGTTGCCCTCTGGATGGGTCTCTCACTCATGCAGGATCTGAGGCAGCATGCTTTTAGTCATCTGGAAGATTATTAGTTCACTGAGTTAGATCTTTCAAAGGTGGACACATTTCATGCTAAACATTATCAAAAGCCACATCCTATACAACAAAAGCCTAGGTGGCATCATGCCCTCGTACGACGCCCCCGTGCCCTCTCACAACATCATCAGAAGATGGCCACATGCGTAGTGGAGGTGGGGCCTGGTGGGCCGCTCCGCACCGTGACACCTGGGGGTCCCACTGCTCCACACGGTGCGGAGGAGGCCAGTCCCAGCAGAGGAGGCGGGTCGAGATAGGGAAGGGCAGTTCAGGGTGATCAGTCGGGCGGGGGAGGGCACTTGGGGGCGATCAGGCCAGCAGGAGAGCAGTTAGGCGTCAATCAGGCTGGCAGGGGTCCATTTCTTGTTGTCGTTCATTAGCGGGTGATCAGACTGGCAGGCAGAAGCGGTTAGGGGCAATCAGGCAGGCGAGCGGTTAGGAGCCAGCAGTCCTGGATTGTGAGAGGGATGTCTGGCTTCCCTGAGGGGGTCCCAGATTGGAGAGGATGCAGGCCGTGTTGAGGAACACCCCCCCACCCCCATGTATAAATTTCATGCACCAGGCCTCTAGTTCCTTAATATCACCACTGACCTTACCAGAAAAGTCCCTGAAATAGTAGGAACCTGCACAGTGCAAAGTGGCGAATGCAGACTTTCCATATTTCTGAACTTTGGCTTGAAAACTCAAGTTTTCCCACAGGCAGCAAATCCGGTCCCTTGACGCGACAGGCCCACTTCATTAAGTTTTGAGAACACATCCGCCAGCTACCGGAATTGGATTATCCCTATTTGTTTGTCGGTCATTTTCTCAAGTAAAAATGGAATTCCGTGAAAAGGTGAGCAGTCCATTCCTTTACTCGATCACACAGGCGTGTTCCTTCGAGACGATAGTTTTGCTTTGACGTTTATCAGAAGCCTTTGACGCGTCTTTCTCGTTTTGTCCCGCACCCTGGTAAAGAGACAGCTACTTCACTCCCAGGATTTAATGAAATTAACTATCTTTACTGCTTCATCAAGGACACTGACGGTCCCCCCTCCCCTTTTATTGGAAGCTGGGTGGCGAAGAAGACAGAGGCTTGATTTGTGCCAACGCACCTGCAATCTTACCCACCATTCTTTTGAGCTGGGGGGGTCCCCAAGTCAGCACAGTGAAAACAGCAGGTACTGACTGGTATTAGGATGAAAATAGTGTCTGTCGCTCGGCGGATTCTGCGCCCAACCCCTGTGCTGGAGTGATGAGAAAGAGGTGGCCAGTTGTGACTAGTCCTCTGTCCCAGGCTCAGTTCTTTGCTCTGGAACGCCCCTCTTCCGGGCTTGCTCTCAGCCCAGGGCCTAATTCCCGGGGCTCCATTTCTTTTGGCCTTTAGTGATTCTTCACATTTAAATGACACCAGTTGATTGTGGTCTTGTCGTTCGTTAGGAAAAAAAAATGAATGGCCAGTGCCTGCCGAGGTTGCCATGGGTCTGCCTGCTTGGGGCACTCATGAATAAAGGCTTCTCTAAAAAGAAGCTATTTGGGGCAACCTGTGAAAGTTATTTCAGGCCCTCGCTAGTTTGGCTCAGTGGACAGAGCGTCGGCCTGCGGTCTGAAGGGTCCCTGGTTCGACTCTGGTCAAGGGCACATGTCTGGGCTGTGGGCTCGGTCCCCAGTGTGGGGCCTGCCGGAGGCCGCTGACCAATGACTCTCTCATCATTGATGTTTCTATTCACTGATGTTTCTATTTCTCTCTCCTTCTCCCTTCCTCTCCGAAATAAATAACAATATATTCAAGAAAAAAAGAAAAGAAAATTATTTCAGGCGGTCCGCCTCCCTCCCAGGCTTTTGCTTATTTTATTAGTTGGTGGTTTGGCTTATATTTATTTTTTTACATGTGAAAGGCCACCTTCTTTCAGATTTTTGAGTCCCTGCTGGACCGTCCGGTCTCCCCAACCACAAGCATCGCCCTTCCCTGGTGTGACTGCCGCCCGGATCCGAGGGTGCAGCGAACCGACCGTGTAACAGGAGAATCCCAATTTTCCAGTTTCTTTCTTTCTTTCTTTTTCTTTTTCTTTTCTTTTTTTTTTTTTTTTTTAACTTCTTGGGTGGTTGGGGCCCATTATTGAAACAATTATTACATTTACTCAAGAGTTTGTCTTTTCTGTTAAAAAAAAAAAATTCCATCTAAGTGGCTCCCGGTGAAGAGGAGGAGGTTGTGTAACCCGAGCGAGTCCCCCTCACCGTCCTCATTGTGGGAGAAGACTGACCCCTTTGTGCGGGCGCTTGGCACGCGGAACCGGTTTTAATGGAGCGGGCAGCTCCTTTAATGGATCCATTCTCCGTTGTGTGTGGGATCCGGTGCGCTCCCCGCTTGCTCCGGAGGCTCCGGAGGACTCGGGGGCAGGGGCGTCAGGGCGGGCTAGTCATTTGGGTCCGACGGGGAGTTTGATTCCCAAGCTGCTTCCTCATGAGTGTCCGGCAGGGAAGGCCATTGCCACGTGTGAGTGCCTGTGCGGCCTCAGACACGCTCCCAGGGCTTCTGTCCGTCCCCATCCCGTCCTCCTGGGGACTTGGATGTCCCCTGGGCCTGTGGACCGGCTGCTCTCCACGTCTATGACTGTGGGGTAGGCCAGGTCACCATTGTCCCTCGCGGGGGCTTCTGCACCCCCAAATGGGTCTCCCTGCTTCCACTTTTCACAGCCGCTCCCCCTCATAATCCATTCCCCACATGTCAGATGGACTCACGTTTTGAAAAGGTCAGTCACCATTCTGTGTGTCCCCTCCCTGCGTGAGGCCCTTCGGGGGCTCTGCATAGCACACAGAGTGAAATCCTTGTGCTCCTGCCGAGAAGGCTTCTGGATACCCTGAGAACTCCCCCAGCACCCCCACCTGCACCCTCCAGCGTGCCCACTGTGCTGCGGACACCCCCTGGCCTCTGTCCTGTCCCTGAGAGCCACAGGCCGGGTCTTCTCAGGGCCTTCGTACCAGCCCTTCTTCCTGTGGGCGCTCTGCCCAGATCTCTGCTGTGCGCCGGGCTGCTCCCGGGGATGAGTCTCAACCTGCTTAGCCTGACCAGCCAGCCTCCAGCAACCTCCCTCCCTTCTGTCATTCATTCTGTGTTCATTCAGTCACTCCAGCCAGCTTAGAACGAGGTTCTGGTCGTCAGATGGTTTGGGTTTCCGTCTTCACCCTGTGACTTACCGGCTGTGTGACTTTGGGCAAGTTACTTAACCTTTCTGGGCTTCTGTTTTCTCTTCTAGGAAGTGGATGTCATAATGTTATGTCCCTCTGTGGTGAGAATTAAATAAGTTAATACTCATCTCCTATAATAGTTTCTGGCACATTATATGTTCTCAAGAACTGTTAGCTATTATTATTTTAAGATTAGTATCATATATATATTTTTTCTTGTTTGTATAGCTACTATTTCTTCCACCTAGAATATAATAAGCTTTATGAAGGAAGGAACCTTATCTGGTACATTCACAAATGTACCCCTAGAGCCTAAGCCAGTGCTTGATATAAGTAGACACTCATTAACAATTCATTTAATATTAAAATGTGAAATAGCATCATCCCTGTTATAGAAATGGTGTGATCAGGGTTCAGACAGGTAAAGCATCTGACCCAAGGTCACACAGCTACTGAATCGCAGTCCTGGGCTGTGGATGGAATCCCGATTCCACGACCTCAGCTTCTTTCTGTTACACCACCACGTACAGGGGAATTTCTTTTCTGCAGACTCGGTCAGGTTTGACCCGCGATTTTCAGGCTGCCTTTTTATGTAAATCCCAGATGACTCAGGAGATGGAAACAGCCATTCCTGTCAACATGAGAGGTCCGGGCCAAGAGTTCGCCCCGGAGGAAAGTAAGTTCAGAAAGTGGGATGTACACAATCCCTCCGACTGCGAGGGGTGGAATCGGAGTTCCGACTCCCGCCCGGGGCGGGGCTGCCTGAGGCGCTGCCTGTGCTGCCTTCTCAATGGAAAGGATGCTGACATCGTCACAAACCCGGGCTGGGCTGCTGTCCTCCTGTCCTGTCCTCCTGTCCTCTTACTCTCCTGCAATGTCCTCTCCTGCCGCTCCCAGGAAGCAGGAGGCTCAAGTCTGCCTTTAATGTAATTGTCCTGGGTCTGTGGGGGCTCCACAGACTCAGTCTTTTATTTTTTTAAATTTTTTAATTTTTAAATTTTTATTATTTTTAAAAATATATTTTATTGATTTTGTACAGAGAGGAAGGTAGAGAGATAGTTAGAAACATCGATGAGAGAGTCATCGATCAGCTGCCTCTTGCACACCCTCCACTGGGGATGTGCCCGCAACCAAGCTACATGCCCTTGACCGAAATTGAACCCGGGACCTTTCAGTCCCCAAGCCGACGCTCTATCCACTGAGCCAAACCGATCTCGGCTATTTTTTAATTTTTAATTATTTTTTATTTTTAAATATATTTTATTGATTTTTTACCGAGAGGAGGGAAGAGGGATAGAGAGTTAGAAACATGGATCAGCTGCCTCCTGCACACCCCCTACTGGGGATGTGCCCACAACCAAGGTACATGCCCTTGACCGGAATCGAACCTGAGACCCTGAGTCCGGAGACCGATGCTCTACCCACTGAGCCACACCGGTTAGGGCCAGAGTTAGTCTTTTAAACAGGCTCTCCCCCCGCACCCCACTTTTACGGTAAGCAGTGAAAGCGTGCGAGAGCTCCGGGCACGGAGGACAAAGTGCAGACATTGGAGGTGGACAGGACAGGGTTCAGATTTCGGCCGTGCCACTTCTTGGCTGCGCCTTAGCACTTCCTGTCTTCAAACCGGTTTCCTATTGACACAGTTGGGATTTGTGTGAAAAGAGAAAGCGAGACCTTGCCTCAAGTGTCTCCTGTAGTGTCTCCGGTTTGGATCATGGCCCCTCTGGAGAATTTACTAAAAGCTGTGGACGCTCTCCCCAGAAACATGCCCGTACACTCAGAATGGGGCCTTTCTGACACCCAGGTTAGGCATCTCTGCCCTGGACCAGGGTCCTTCCGGAGGAGCGTGTGTGTGTGTGTGTGTGTGTGTGAGTGTGAGAGTGTGCGTGTGTGTGTGTGTGTGTGTGTGTGTGAGTGTGTGTGTGTGTGAGAGAGTGTGTGTGTATGTGTGTGTGTGTGTGTGAGAGTGTGTGAGTGTGTGAGTGTGTGTGTGTGTGTGAGTGTGTGTGTGTGTGTGAGTGTGTGTGTGAGAGAGTGTGTGTGAGTGTGTGTGTGTGTGAGTGTGTGTGTGTGAGAGAGTGTGTGTGAGTGTGTGTGTGTGTGTGTGTGAGAGAGTGTGTGTGTATGTGTGTGTGTGTGTGTGAGAGTGTGCGTGTGTGTGAGTGTGTGTGTGTGTGAGTGTGTGTGTGAGTGTGTGTGTGTGTGAGAGTGTGTGTGTGTGTGAGAGTGTGTGTGTGTGTGTGTGTGAGAGAGTGTGTGTGTGTGTGAGAGTGTGTGTGTGTGTGTGTGTGTGAGAGAGTGTGTGTGTGTGTGTGTGCGCGAGAGAGTGTGTGTGTGTGTGTGTGTGTGTGCGCGAGAGAGAGTGTGTGTGTGTGTGAGTGTGAGTGTGCGTGTGTGTTTGTGTGTGTGAGTGTGTGTGAGTGTGTGTGTGTGTGAGAGAGAGTGTGTGTGTATGTGTGAATGTAAGAGAGAGTGTGTGTGCATGCGTGTGTGTGAGAGTGTGTGTGAGTGTGTGTGTGTGTGTGTGTGTGAGTGTGTGTGTGTGAGAGTGTGTGTGTGAGTGTGTGTGTGTGTATACGCGCGCTTACTTCCTTAGGAACTAGGCTAGTGCTTGGCTTCCTGTAGTCTCTTATTAATGTTTGTTGAATGAGGGAAATTAACTAATTTCTGGATTCCTTAATCACCTTGAATTTGATATTTGGTTTCCTTTGCCCTGGGGCCTGTGGGACAGAGCCAGCTCCGTAACTCAGTGTGGGCACGCCCGTGCCATTGTGCCGTGGCGTACAGCTCTGAGATGTGGTTTGCCTTGGGAAAACTGGAGCGGTGGACGCACGCAATGCTTGGGAAGTCGTTTCTCTTCATAGTAATCGAGGGATGGGAGCCCAAAGGATTTGGACAGTGGATTGGGCATGACCATCCCGGGGTGTGAAATTTTGCTGAGCCTCCTTACTAATCTATACTAATAAAAACGTAATACTCAAATTGACTATATATATATATATTAGTAGCTGGAAGGGAGGAGTATTTCAGAGAGGAAGGGAGAGGGAGAGAGAGAGAACCATTGATCAGCTGCCTCTTGCATGCCCCACATGGGGATTGAGCCTGCAAGCCAGGCATGTGCCCTGACCGTGCATCTAATCGTAACCTCCTGGTTCATAGGTTGACACTCAACCACGGAGCCACGCGGGCCGGGCTGGGTCAGCTCTTTGACAGACTTTGGCGTGTAATGGGAGTGTGGCTTGCTTACCCGTGACTTTCAGGAGACCGCTTTGTGGAACGCGGGGTATGGATTCGTGGTTTTCCCGGATTGCCCTTCCTGGACCTAAAGTAGGTGAGCTGTCACCGTGTCGCAGATGGTGATGGGCTCCTCTGGGCAGGACTCAGGGCGCCCTACCAGCAAAACGGCGGGGAGGCCTCCGTGATCTCACCTGTGGGCTTTCCTTATCATCACCGCTCCAGCTAAATTGGCTGTGACAGACCTAACAGCTAATTGCCAAGTGGAGTTCATTACCAGGCATTGACTAGAAAAGTGATGTTCCTTATGTTAAAAAAAAAACAAAACTTAACTAAAGGAGAAATTAGACTATATTTAGAGTCAGGATTCAGAGACCGCACATCGCTTCACACAGATGAAAACTGTCCCAAAGCTGTCCATCAGCTCGGTTACCTCTCTAACGGTGGGCAGTGAAAAGGGGGGAGCAGTGGGGGGAGGGGTTGCAATTCAGGAGAAACTGTAAGAGAGGTAAGGATTGGTCAGCTAAATTTTAAAAAAATGCATTTTTATTGATTTCAGAGAGGAAGGGAGAGGGAAAAAGAGAAACACCAACGATGAGGGAGAATCATTAATCGGCTGCCTCCTGCATGCCCCACACGGGGAATCCAGACTCCAACCTGGGCATGTGCCCTTGACCTTCTGGTTCATAGGTCAACACTCAACCACTGAGCCGTGCCAGCCGGGCTCAGCAAAGTTTTCTTCCTGATGAGAGTGGGATTTGGACAACACTGAGTTCTCAATACCCATTTTGTTGCATCTGCGCGTCTGGTATATTTAACTAATCATGTAAGCATCTTTCATCTTTGACTGTTTGGTGTGTCCCTCACAGACGAGATGAGTCAAGTGAAATTACAGTTAAATCAAGCCAAAAAAAATCTAACTTCAGAGAGAAGGCAAATGAGGGTTGTCTCCGTAGCAATGAGTGGTGAGCTTGGACTAGCCGGGGACACCGGATTGTTCATTGCGGCTGGGTTACGACCAAGCGAATCCAGAGATGTGTTACACTGATTCCATGTGATCGAGCCATTCTCCGGCTGCTCCTTCCCTTCCTGTCCCAGTCAAGTCTCCCTCCTTCACTGAACCATAAATTGTGGGTGCTCAGGAATGCCTTGCCTTGGTTTAGAGAAGCAGGGTTGGCGTGAATGTCAACAAGAAGCAAAACGGGGCCATCTCTTTCCCACCCAGCCATGTTTCCTCAATATTTATGGTCTCTAACCACTGAATCTGGAGTGAACTGTACAGATTCTTCCGTTTAGGAAATTATAATGTGATGGGTCATCTTGTACATTCTTTTTTAAAAAAAAATATTTGTATTGATTTCAGAGAGGAAGGGAGAGGGAGACAGAGATAAAAACATCAGTGATGAGAGAGAATCATGGATTGGATGTCTTCCTGCATTCTGCCCCCATTGGGAATGAAGTCTGCAAGCCAGGCATGTGCCCTGACCTGCAATCGAACTGTGGCCTCCTGGTTCTTAGGTTGATGTTCAACTCCTGAGCCATGTGGGCCCTGCCCCAGTCAGTTCTTAACTAAGCTTAAAGTTCTTTCATCTTTGCCCTTTCTTTATTCTTGACCTCCTGTCCTGTTCACCTCTTTGGCAACGTGCTGCTCTACTTTCGATGTGAAAATTGACCTTAGTCATGATCTGCCTCTATCTCTATTTCCCTCACTTCTTGGAAAATACTCGGCACCGGCTGCTTCTTTACCCTCAAGGGGGGGTAGGGAGACCCCAAGTATGTGACTCCTCCTTGGACGCACACCGTGCTGTATCAGCAAGGGTGCCAATGCGCTGTGTTCATTGTATTTCCCCATTCAGGCATACCGTGCCAGTAACAAGAACCAGGTGTTTGGGGACATTAACCACATGCCAAATTTCATTTTGGAAAGGCAATATTGGAGCTTAAGACTGTAGCACATTTGGAAAGCTGTGATATATTGGAGTGATGAAAACTTTATAAAATTCATTTTAGCCCTGCACAATTCATTATTACCTGTGTTTTGGGTATACGTGTTTGTGTGTGCTCATTTACATACATACAGATATACATATACATACACTCATATATCTGTATGTATGTAAATGTGTATGTATGTGTGTGTGTGTGTGTGTATGTGTGTATATATTTATGTGTACTAGAAGTCTGATGCATGAAAATTCATGCAAGAGCAGGCCCTCCTTCCCCCAGCTGCCAGCACCGCCTTCCCTTACGCCATCAGCAGGAACCCGGGACCCAGGCTGCTTCGCTCCGGCCTCAGCTTCCTCTGGAAGGACACCCAGAAGGACGTCCGGTCTAATTAGCATATTCCCCTTTTATTAGCATCGATATTCACTGACATACATACAGATGTGGAGCTGTTCTCTGAGCGAGGACTGCATTGGATTTCACGGATGAGAGAGAGAGACCCTGGAAACGGAACCGCTGGCACAGCCCAGTTATAATCTCAGCAGCAGGCAGAGCTGAGCTCGAGGTCTCCCAGCGACCGGAGCACACAGGCGGGAGCGTTTCCCCCAGCGAGCGAAGCTTCCTCCAAAAGCAACGAGTCCTGCCTGTCTGCAGAGGGCTGCCCCGGACGGAGCCCTCAGACTCTGTGGTTTGAGAGTCTTCTGCGCAGTCAGCCTAGAACAACCGGCCGCCGCCCTTGGACTTGGATGAGGGCTTCCTGGCCCCGCAGCCAGGGAGGGCGCTCGTCTCGGAGGAGGCCGTGGGCGACCTTCTGCTCTAATCCCAGGAAGCCAGGAAACCACACGCGGTCGCTCTCTTTGGAGAACAGCCTATGGCCTCAGACACAGAGGAAGGTCGTCTGCTGTTTAGGACTCACATGTCAGCTGCATGTGTGTGTGTTTTTGGTCTGTTCTCCCCAGATTTTCTGAATTTTTTGATTTCTTTCAGATTCTTCTTTTTCTTTTTGACCTTCACACATAATGTCTGGAATGCATGAGAAAAAACAACTGTGGTTAAATACACATCACATAAAAGTTATCATCTTGCCGAAACCGGTTTGGCTCAGTGGTAGAGCGTCAGCCTGCAGACTGAAAGGTCCCAGGTTCAATTCCGGTCAAGGGCATGTACCTTGGTTGCGGGCACATCCTTAGTAAGGGGGTGTGCAGGAGGCAGCTGGTTGATGTTTCTCTCTCATTGATGTTTCTAACTCTCTATCCCTCTCTCTTCCTCTCTGTAAAAAAAATCAATAAGATATATTTTAAAAAACAATTATCATCCTAACCACTCCAAGTGTACACTTCAGTGGCATTAAGTACATTCCTGTTTTCACGCCGCTCTTTGCTTCCTGTATCATAGAACCCTCACCACCACCCGTCTCCAGAACGTTCTAACCCTAAACTGAAACCCTGTCCCCTTTAAAATGGAGCTCCCTCTGTCTCCCTCTTTCCAGCCCCCGGCACCTGCCATTCTACTTCCCGTCTCTGTGAACTGGACCATCCCCTGTCCCGGACTTTGCACATAAAAATGTGAGGTCAAGCCGAAGCCGGTTTGGCTCAGTGGTAGAGCGTCGGTCTGTGGACTGAAAGGCCCCAGGTTCGATTCCGGTCAAGGGCATGTACATTGGTTGCGGGCACATCCCCAGAAGGGGGTGTGCAAGAGGCAGCTGGTCGATGTGTCTCTCTCATCGACATTTCTAGTTCTCTCTCTCCCTTCCTCCTCTCTGTGAAATATCAATAAAATATATTAAAAAAAAATGTGAGGTCAACACCCAGCGCTGACATTGACTAGCTCTCTGATCTTGAAGCAGGAATCTTATCCAAGTCTTGGTTTTCACTCCATTACAATGGGGATCGTGTGCCTGCCTAATCCTCCTAAGATTTTCGTAGCGGTTAAAGGAGTTAGCGCGGATGAAAGTGCCCATTCCCGTCATCTGCAGGAATGAAATGGGTGAGGAAAGCAGGGGCACAGGACTCCAGCGTTGAGTCTGGCCAGCGATGACGTTTAACTGAAGACGAAAAGCAGGAGAAACGGACTCCAGGAAGTCGGGAAAGGAAAATGTTAACTTTGATTCTGGGCTTGCTGTCTCCGGGGCTGGTGGGAACTTTCCTGTAATATCCGTTGTAAAGGTGGGTTTGGGCTGGAGCTGAGGATTTTTTGAGTGTTATCTGGAAGGAACTCATTTTGAGAAGATGAGATTGCCTGAAGGAAGCAAGTTATCTAAAGTGAGGAAAGGAGGAAGGGTGGGAAATGCCCGCTGTTCAGGTTTGGGGGGGGGGGGGGGGGGGGGGGGGGGGGGGGGGGGTGGGGGGGGGGGGGGGGGGGGGGGGGGGGGGGGGGGGGGGGGGGGGGGGGCGGGGGGAGGGCAGGGGGCCCGAGGAAGAAAGATCGGAAAGTGGCTATGGAGGAGGGAGCAGAGGCTAGAGGCTGGAAGGGAGGGGGTGTTACAGAAACCGAGGGCAGCCCCAGCCGGTGTGGCTCCACGGATAGAACATAGGCCTGCAGACTGAAGAATCCGGGTTCGATTCCCGGTCAGGGCACGTGCCCAGGTTGCGGGCTCGATCCCCAGTGTGAGGCGTGCAGGAGGCAGCTAACCGATGATTCTCCCTCATCATGGATGTTTCTGTCTCTCCCTCTCCTTTCCTCTCTGAAATCAATGTAAAAAAAAAAAAAGAAAGAAAAAAAAGAAAGAAAAGATAAAAAAAGAAACTGAGGGCAAAGAGGGTGCTAAGAAAGTGAGGCAGGTGCCTGTGTCCAGGGCTTCCCGAATGACCAAAGGGCTGGGGCTGAATTCTGGCAGACAGAGGTGGTCATTGACTTGGAGTACAGTGGCACTGGTAGAAGCCAGAGCATGGTAGGGGTCAGGGCAAAACAAGACAATAGGAATTCTGGGCATTTATCTTAAACTAGGAGCCTGGTGCACAAATTCATGCATGGGTGGGCTCCCTCGGCTTGGCTGGTGCTCAGGGCTGATGGGGACTGGCCAGCTGGGGGGCGGGGGTGGGTGTTGGGCAGTGGAGAGGAGGGACCACAGGAGGTTGGCCAGCTGGGGGTTGGGGACCATGTGAGGTTGGCTGGCCCTGGGAAATGGGCTGTGGGAGTGCACTGACCACCACTCTTGCGTTGAGTGTCTGCCCCCTGGTGGTCAGTGTGTCGTCTTAGTGATGGGCTGACCAGTCGTAACAGTTGCTTAGGCTTTCGTGCACTAGGGGGAGGGTCCCCTAAGCCAGGCCTAGGCTCTCTCACAGTCTGGGAGCCCCCTGACCAGTTGCATCACACCCACTTTGGCTGGTCTGACACCAGTGGTTGTCATAGTGTGGTCATCTGGATGGTTGTTCGCTGTTTGGCCGTTTGGTTGATTTGGATATTACACTTTTATTATCATTACTGAGGGTCTGTTTGATGCTTCTGTGTCTGTGGATGTATTTTTGTTCACCAGTTTATGTTGTTCATTATATTACACCAATGAGGGAGGTCATGTGATATTTATCTTCCTCCATCCGACTGGCTTATTTCGCTTAGCACAGTGGTTGGCAAACTCACTAGTCAACAGAGCCAAATATCAACAGTACAACAATTGACATTTTTTTTGAGAGCCACATTTTTTAAACTTAAACTTCTAACGCCACTTCTTCAAAATAGACTCGCCCAGGTCATGGTATTTTGTGGAAGAGCCACACTCAAGGGGCCAAAGAGCCGCATAATGCTCTCCATTATGCTTTTTTTGGTCCTTGGAGCGAGAGTGTAGGAGCAGTCGCACTGAAGGGGTTTTAATTAAGCTGCTATCTCTCTCTTATGGTTTGGAAGGGTATTGCCCTCGCTCTGGTGTCCACTTACTCTATCACGGTCTTATGATCGTGAGGAGGAATCTGGGGTAAGTGATCATCTCTGCTTTCAGTCGAATACTTGGAGGTGGCTCAAGGAAATTCTAGTTTACAAGGCTCCCAAGGAAGTCAGGAGAAGGCAGAATTGTTCCAAGTCACTATCCCTGAGTACGGAATCCAACATTTTGTTTGGTTAAAGGCACACGTTGCTTTGGTACCAATATCACCGTCTTCAGATGTGGAAACCGCCCTTCCCCCACTGTGTCAGTCCTTTCCCCAACCAGCTCTTCCCCTTTCTTTCTTTTTAGATCCCGTGTAGCTGCTTTCCATCATAGCTACTTTTTCTTTTCAGGAAACTTTTATTTTTTCCCTTTGGAAACATGAACTATATTCTTAAATGTAATGATTGAGGGTGGGAATTCCATATCAAGTTGGCAAGACACGTAGTATTTGATATTCAGATTATTACATGAAGAGCTCAAGTATATATTCTGTACCTGTGGCTTTCGTTATTTAAAAACATTTACCTTGGAGGAGTAATATAGGAGGTCATGGAATGCCATGGCCAACGTGGAGGAGTATTTGGGAAAGTATGAATTATAGTGAAAAATGCTGTCTTAAGGAGGACCCATTATATTTAACATTACAGCTGGATGCAAGAGAGGGGAACTCCATTAGGAAGGAATGAATTTGTTGGAAAGTTGCTCGTAATAAAAAGATTGAAAGAGAAGCGAAGAGAATTCTAATCAACTTGCGTGAAACCCACATTCCTTGTCTTCACATGGATGCACAGCATAGGTTCTTAGATTTAAAACAGGATAAGATAAACTCCCCAGAAAGAAAAGAAAAAAAATGGACAGAGGACAGGAACAGGAATTTCACAAAAGCTCCCTGCCAATGGCAGTTAACGTGTGAAGTTACTCAAGACCTGATAAACAATCCAAGAGGTGGAGATCAGAGTGAGCCTGTTTTTCATTTATTTACCCACTTGCTGAAGATTGAAGAGTCTGATGGTAGGTGGAGTGAGAGTGTGGGAAGAAGTGGGTGTTGTCCGCTGGTGGGCACGGAGTGGCTGTGTTTCCCTGGAGGGCAATTGGACTCTGTGGGTTGAGAGTCGATAGATCATATCTGTCAGCCTAGTGCAGTGGTCGGCAAACCTTGGCTCACGAGCCACATGCCTCAATCAGATGGAGGACATTTTTAGCAAAGGCCAGCTTAGGAGGACCCGGATCAAGTTAATAACAATGTACCCACCTATATAGTTTACATTTAAAAAACGTGGTTCTCCAAAGAAATGTCAATCGTTGCCCTATTGATATTTGGCTCTGTGGACTAATAGTTTGCCGACCACTGACCGAGCGAATCTCCTGCTGAGAATTCTTACCACAGGGAAATCACCTGTGCCTTCTAGTCAGCCAGTAAGCTCCGTTTGTGTATGCCTTCTGCTCCAATCACATCTCTCAGGGACAGATAGCTCTTAAAAGAAAAGAAGACAGGGAAGGAGTCACACCTGGGCTGTGGACTGAAAAGAGAAGCAGGGACGAGCTGGGTTGAAATGATGGTCCTTCAAGGATCCCTAGGTCCTATGAGGTGATAGGGACTAAACGTTTCCCACTGGAGAAGGGCTACAGCAGTGGTCGGCAAACTCATTAGCCCACAGAGCCAAATATCAACAGCACAACGATGGACATTTCTTTGGAGAGCCACATTTTTTAAACTTAAACTTCTTCTCACGCCACTTCTTCAAAGTAGACTCACCCAGGCCGTGGTATTTTGTGGAAGAGCCACACCCAAGGAACCAAAGAGCTGCATGTGGCTCGTGAGCCGCGGTTTGCCGACCACTGTACTAACTTGATGGTGTCCTCTTCAGTTCTTAGTAATACCGGAAGAAGGGGCTCATGTTTTAATCTTTCCGTCTACTTAGAACTTCTTTCAGCAATGTTTTATTGACGTTATAAAAAATGTAAGTCTGGAAAAATCTTAGGTTTATCCCTGAGTACTTCATCATTTTTGATGCTATTGTTTATGGTGTTGTTCAAAAAGCTTAAGTTCAGATAGTTGGTTGCTGTAGACATGCCTGATTTTTGTATGTTGACCTTGCAACCTTGCTGTCCTTTGATTGCATCCTGCTAATTGCTGAACGTATTAGTTCTAATTGCTTTTTTGTAGATTCTGTAGGATTTTCTCTACAGGTGCTAATGTCAGATGCAAATAAAGACAGTTTTTTGTTTTTTTTTAATTCTCACCCCGGGGATATGTGTTTTTATTGATTTTTTTAAATAGAGAGAACAAAGGGGAGATGAGAGAGAGGGAGAGAAAGAGGGAGAGGGAGAAGGAGAGAGCGGGAGAAACATTGATGTGAGAGAAAAAGATCGATCTGTTGCCTCCCATATGCACCCTGACTGGGGAGGGAACTCACAATCTAGGTATGTGCCCTGACTGGGAATCGAACCCACAACCTTTTGGTGTATGGGGTGACACTCCAACTGAGGCACCCAGCCAGGGCTAAAGACAGTTTTATCTCTTCTGTATTTTTCCCTAGTCTGGATGCCTGTCATTTCTTTTTCTGGCCATATTACACTGCCTAGAACCTTTAGTACTACTGGTATATATATATACACAATAAATATAATCTTTATTGTTGAAAGTATTTCAGATGTCTCTCTCATCCTCCCTCCCCTTCCCCCCCCCACCCCACTCCCACACACACACACACTTTGACCCTCTCCATCCTGCTTCTGCCTTTCCTCTTAAGTACAGCCTGGCTCAGAGGGGCGATAGCAGGCATCTTCGCCTTTTCCTGATCACACGATGAAATCTGTTAGGCTCTCATCACTGGGTCTGACGTTAGCGTGTGGTTTTCACAGGCTTGTTTACCAGGATGGAGACGTTCTCCAGGACTGACGCTGGGTACTGACTCGTGTTCTTCCTGCAGGAATTCAGATGACCCTGTGGTTTTTCTCTCTTAGCCGGATAATATGGAAGTTATGTTGATGTTCAAATGCTAAAACCACCCCGGCATTTCTGGGGTAATACACGGTCATGATGTATGATCCTCTTTATGGGTTGTTGGCTTCCATTTGCTAAGATTTTATTAATAGTTTGTGCGCTCCTATTCCTGAGGGGGATATTGGCCTGTAATTTTATTGTGATGATTCTGCTTGGTTTGGGATAGCATTTCATTCATTTTCTGCATGAGTTTATATGTAGATGGATATTTCTCTCTGAAATGTTTGGCAGAATTCAATAGTGAAGGTTTTGTGCTTGGAGTTTTCTTTGTGGGAAGTTTTGAAGACACAAATTCAATTTTATTATTCGGTCGAGGGCTATTCAGATTATCTTTTTCTTGAGGTAATTTGTGTCTTTCAAGGAGGTTTTCTATTTTGTCCAGGTTCTAAAATGTATTGCTATAAAGTTCATAATATCTCCTTAGGTTGCTCTCCGTTGGTATATTGAGGCTTCAGTGTATTTTTTTCCCCTTATCAATCTGGCCAGAGATTTTAAATTTCTCCAGCAACTAGCTTCTGGCTTCATTGATTTTCCTTTCTTCTTTCTATTTTATTGATTCCTACGCGGCTCTTTTATAATTTTCTTTCACCTGCTTGCTTTGGATTTCATTTGCTCTTCTTTCTCATTTTCTCGGGGTGGAAGAGGAGGTCATTGATTTGAAATCATTTTTCTTGTTAATATAGGCATTAGTGTTACAAATTTCTCCGTAAATATCGCTGTAGCTGCAACCTAGGCAATTTTTAAGTGGTCTGTTTTCACTTTTATTCAATTTAAAACTTTTCTAATTTCTCGTTTGGTTTCTCCTTGGATCAAATATTTGGGGAGTTTTAAGATATATTTCTCTTTTCCTATTTAATTCGATTTTGTTTAGAAAACCTCCCTCCCAGGTTTACTGAGATATAATCAACATGTAACATATAATCAACATGTAACATATAACATTGTATACGTGTAAGGACTAAAACGTGATGCTTGGACACATGTGTGTGTATATTGGGGAACAGTGCCCACACCCCCATCATTGCACACACTTCATTTGTTTTCCTTCCTGCCTGGTGTCTGCGGCCCCCTTACCTGCTGGAGCTGTGGATGTGGGCACAGTCCTCCTGGGAGGGACTCCACGTGCTCCTCCTGCCGGTGGGAGGTCCGAGGCTTTGAATCTTCTCTGACTTTGCCTGTGGCATCTGTGAGCAGCTTGACACATTGGACACGAGTGTGACAGCAAGGCCCTGTGAGCAGAGCCGTGTGCCGTGGGGCCAGCTGTGTGGTTTGTCTGGACACCAGGCCGGGGAGCCAGAGCTGACAGTCAAACACGGGGTCTTCTACCTCCGCTCCCCCGTGCATTTCCACGTTGTGTGTCTGCCAGCTGGTGGGCATTGGGCACAAAGAAATGGTCCGAGCTGTTTCCCCCTCTTTACTATGTAGTCTGTGATGGCTCCCCGTCCCCCTGCCCCAAATGTTGCATACAGAGCAACAATAAAAATGTGTGTGTGTGTATATATATATATATATATATATATATAGAGAGAGAGAGAGAGAGAGAGAGAGAGAGAGAGAGGGTGCGCGCATGCGCAGATTTCACCCGTGTGGTCTCACGTCGAGTGATTTCCCGATCCCCATCCCCTCCCGTCCTATCGCTATAATAATGCTCGAAGTATTCCCGTTCCCGTTCCCAGCGGCTGGAGACCATTCATCTCCTGCTTGCCCTAGAGTGGAACATTCTTGTAGAATTTTATTTTTTCGATGCAGCCTTCCAGAGCCTAATGTTTTACATCTGTCTGAAACACAGGTCTCACCCGAGCCCAGAAGTGGCCGTTTTCCTAGTATTTTAGCTGCAGTATTAACTGTAGACGGATTTCAGCCTCCACCGGTGCCGGTTGGCCTTTGGGCTGGACCCGTCACTGTTTACGTGGGGCCACACCCGCCGGGCTCTGTGCGGAAGCTTAGACCTTCAAGTTGGCTGAATGCTTTTTGGTATTCTCTCTCTTCTTAGAACAATAAGGGACTGTCTTGCGTATGGGGTCACTTTCCAGTCAGTCACCAATAATGATGATTGTTATTTTTAACAGAAACTGAGGCTTTTCGAAGAGCTTGAAGACACGTGGCTTCCTTATCTGACCCCCAAAGATGATGAGTTCTACCAGCAGGTAAGGCCTTTGGGATAGCTTTGTCGGTTTCTAGGGATTCGTTTTGCTCTACGTACGCTTACCCGGGAAGCAGCCGCCGTGTGGAGGGGCTGACTGAGATGTGAAATGGTCCGATCTGGTCGTCTTTCGTAACTCCTCATCACCGAGGGCAACGTCACTTCTTTCCCACCTGCTTTCGGCCGGGGACTTGGTGCTTTAGCGCAGCGGCCGGTTCCTTCCCACGTCCTCGGCTTCTGCTCGTTCTGTGTCTCCTGCAGAGCATACCCTGCTGCCAGACGGCTGATTCTTCAAGACGCCACTGCACACTATTGCCTGCTTTGTGAAAGTTGCCGAGATTTCCCTCCCCGACTTGCAGAGTTCACTGCCCTCCCCTGTGTGCAGCTCCGAGTGAAGGGCATTTCCCAAGGTCCCGGAAGGTTTTAAACTTTATTTCGTTCTACCTAGGCCCGTGGTCAGCAAACTGCGGCTCAAGAGCAACATGCAGCTCTTTGGCCCCTTGAGTGTGGCTCTCCCACAAAATACCACGGCCTGGGCGAGTCTATTTTGTAAAAGTGGCGTTAGAAGAACTATAAGTTTAAAAAATGTGGCTCTCCAAAGAAATTTCACTCGTCGTCCTGTTGATATTTGGCTCTGTGGGCTAATGAGTTTGCCGACCACTGCCCTAGGCCACGTTCCCCTGGGCTTGGTTTAGGAGCACCTCCCCAGGACTGGTTTCCTATTCACTTAACACGGTGTCTGACCGCTCTGTCCGATAGCATTCTCTCAGCAGCATCCCCTGACCTGAGGGGAAGGAGTAGGATTTTCATAGAATGCTGTAGAATAGTGAGGACGCAAACCTCTGCCCCAGAGAACCTAGAATCCCACATCTTTCAGCCATCACTGAAGCCTGGCACGTTGGCGATTTATATCTGAAGTATCTTTCCAATGCTTTTTAAACGATATGATCATCATTTTTGTCGTTTTCAAGATCTCAAGAAATATATTATGTGACCAGACAACTATTAATATAATTGCATGACTGTGTACGCCCTGGAAAAACTCTAATGGGATTAAATGAAAAAGATTCCTCCTCCCCCCCCCACACCCGCATATTTGGAAATCTGCCAACAGCTGTTCCAATTATCGCGTGGTATCTGATGCTCTGCGTGTACCTGTCCAAAACGGAACATGAGCTGTTTTGTTGGACAGAATTAATTAATATTAAATTACTGGATGCCCAGTTCTCTTCCAGAGTTACATGCTGTTCTATTTAAAGAAGGAATTAACAAACTCTGCCCAGCACTTTTATGTATCTGGCACTAATCTAATTATTTTATAAATATTAAGAGAGGGCATTTCGGTTTGAATTTTTTTTTCTCTTGCATTTTTTTTTTTTTGAGATAGTGATGCGATTAGGCGATTGTTATTATAGGTATTTGTTGTAATCAAATAAAAATTGCCTACATTTATCTTTGTAAATTTGAAAAACAAATTTCTTTCTAAAGAAGGAAATTGAAGATATGCCCAAGTTCACTATCCCAGAGATAAGTACCCTAAACTGTTGGCTATATTTTTCTCCAAGTCTTTTTTTTTTTTTTTTTTTAAATGTTATTGTTTACATATGTTCATTTTTGAAATGAAACCAGGCTCTAATTGCCTAATTATCATGTTACCAATTTCTTGTAAAATAGTCGTTTTGTGGTTTGTTTTTTTTTGTTTTGTTTTTTACCTAAAACAATATAAAAATTCTCCTAAAGTGTGTCACTTTATTACTTCATGACACGAATGGTGTACTATTTCCCTTCTGATCTGCTGCTGGCATTTTGGTGTTCAATTTTTAATCATAAAACACGGTATGATGAATATCCTTTCATCTTGGTAAATGTCTCTATTTCCCCCGATGAACTCTCTGAAGTAGAACGCTGCTTTTAACGTCAAGTATTTACATGTGATCCTCATGGTTATGTGACTGTCCCAGGTCCATAGAGTTACAGTTCCCTGTGTCAAATGTGTCTTCTACGGTCTCCAGCCACAGTATATATGGAACAGTGCCAGCAGGAGTGGTGTGTGTGTGTGTGTGTGTGTGTGTATTCTGTCCATTCTTCTCTCTCTTTTTAAAAAAATATATTTTATTGATTTTTCAGAGAGGAAGGGAGAGGGACAGATAGAAACTTCGATGAGAGAGAAACATCTATCAGCTGCCTCCTGCACACCTCCTACTGGCGATGTGCCTACAACCCATGTATATGTCCTTGACCGAACCCGGGACCCTTCAGTCTGCAGGCCGATGCTCTATCCACTGAGCCACACCGGTTTCGGCTGCTTCTCTCTCCTACACACTGAGTTCCTGGGAATAACTTAGTTTTCCTAATGCTCTGCGTGAAGGCCCATCGCGGTAACACCGGAACTGTTTACCGTGCGGAGACAGTTCCTCACTCATCCTGCAGGTAGACCTGTGCCTCACCTTGGGACTTGCTCCAAGGAGAACCAGTTTAGCGGTTAAACTAGTGACCGCCCGTGGCGCCAGAACGTTCTGTGTCCCGCTCACCGGCTCCCACCGCCGCTCCATGAGGCATGCAAACAGGAAATATGACATTTCTCTCTTCGTTTTCCCATCGGGATAAACCAGGGCTAGAAACTAGAAATTCCGCACGGGTGCCTGACAGCCCCTGTTCCAGGGTCACGCCGTCCAACGCCGCTCTTGGTCGCTTTAAATTTACGATTGCAGCCGAGACCGGTTTGGCTCAATGGATAGAGCGTCGGCTTGGGGACTTAAGGGACCTGGGTTCGATTCCGGTCAAGGGCATGTACCTTGGTTGCAGGCATATCCCCAGTAGGGGGTGTGCAGGAGGCGGCTGATCGATGACTCTCTCTCATCGATGTTTCTGACTCTATCTCTCTCCCTTCCTCTCTGTACAAAATCAATAAAATATATTTAAAAAATAAATAAATAAATTTACGATCGCAGCCCTCAGATGGGCAGGCCGAGAAGCCGGGCACGCCCACTGTGCTTTCCTGCCAAACCCACCACGTCCCCCCACCCAGACCCGACTCTGGTGTGCGCTTCTTCCGCTGTCTTCTGCCTCCCGCTCCCGGCATCAGCCAGGGTGGGCCAGGTAACGCCGCGGTAACAGCAACCCCTGGCATCTCAGCAGCTTCTGCGGCGATGTTGCTTGTTCAGGCCCCACGCCCCGTGTGCGCTGGCGGGGACTCGCTCCCATTAACGTGGTCCCCGAGGAGTCCAGGCAGCCGGCAGCGGTGACTGTGCCAAAGGGAAGCCTGTCCCGGAGGGTCTGGCACTGACGATGAAGCGCTCCAGGCTAGAAGTGACAGCCATCACTCCTCATTGAGCGCAAGTGGTCCTGGGCGTCGCCCGGCACGGGCCAGCGGGCGGCCTTCTGCACCGGGGGGGCAGGGGCTGAGCCCAGAGCTAAAGACCAGCACATGCTCTTCCTAGCCACTGATTCCTTTTACGTGTTCACCGAGAAGGGCCCTTCCCCCCACCCCCGCCCCCAAATACCCTGAAGCTTAGTCATTATCACATTTGCAGTCCTATGAATATATACCTTCTTTGTTTTTTAAATTTTTTATTTTATTTTATTGATTTCAGAGGTGAAGGGAGAAGGAGAAAGACATAGAAGCATCAATGCTGGGAGAGAGAGTCATGGATCGGCCGCCTCCTGCATGCCCCCTACTGGGGATGGAGCCCGCAACCTGGGCATGTGCCCTGACCGGGAATCGAACCCTGACCCCCTGGTTCCTGAGTCCATCCATGCGCAACCACTGAGCCACACTGGCCGGACAGTATATTTTTTTTTTAGATTTCCCCTCCTGCCGAAACCGGTTTGGCTCAGTGGATAGAGCGTCGGCTTGGGGACTGAAGGGTCCCGGGTTCGATTCCGGTCAAGGGCATGTACCTTGGCTGCGGGCATATCCCCAGTAGGGGGTGTGCAAGAGGCAGCTGATCGATGACACTCTCTCATCGATGTTTCTGGCTCTCTCTCTCTCTCTCTCTCACTCTCTGTACAAAATCAATAAAATATATATTAAAAAAAAATAGATTTCCCCTCCTTCTTACAAAGCAACATTCCTTTGCAAAGGCTAACGCACCCTCCTCCTCGCTCCGCTCCGCAGTGGCAGCTGAAGTACCCCAAGCTGGTCCTGCGCGAGGCGGGCGCGGTGCCCGAGGAGCTGCACCGGGACGTGCAGGCGGCCTTCGCCACGCTGCACCAGCACGGCTGCCTGGCCCGCGACCTGGTGAGGATCCAGGGCAAAGACCTGCTCACGCCGGTCGCCCGCCTCCTGGTGGGCAACCCGGGCTGCACCTACAAGTACCTGAGCACCCGGCTCTTCGCCGCGCCCTGGCCCGTGCGGGGCTCCAGCGTCGCCTACCACACGGCCGAGATCGGCGCCGCCTGCCAGACCCTCCTCGGCCTCAACGGCTACCTGCAGCTGGAGACCGCGCAGGCGTGGGAGGAGCTGGTGGCCAAGGAGAGGGCCAACATCGACGAGGTGCCCGTGTGCATCGGGCCCGACTTCGGCCTGGGCATCTTCGACGGGCCGGACGAAGCGGACATCCGGAGCAGGTCCGCGTACAACGTGACCCTCCTCAACTTCATGGACCCCCGGAAGATGCCCCACCTGAAGGAGGAGCCCTACTTCGGCATGGGCAAGATGGCGGTGAGCTGGCACCACGACGAGAACCTGGTGGACAGGTCGGCGGTGGCCGTGTACAGCCACAGCTGCGAAGGTAGGGGCCACGCGGGGGACACGCTGACACCCGAGAGGGGGCGTGCTCACGGGTTTGTGCATGTGTGCATGGTCCCAGGTGTTGCTTGCGTGTGTGTGTGTGCGTGTGTGTGTGCGCACGTGTGTGTGTGTGTGTGTGTGCGCGTGTCCCCTTGAGGCTGGCCGCAGCCGTGTACCTGCAGTGTGCAGCTGTGCTGTCGGCTCGCTGTCACCCGTGCACGGAGAGGACCCCGTCGCGGGGCAGCGCGGCTGTCACTTTGTCCCTGCCGTGCCCCCCGGAGAGCCAGGTGCCTTTGTCTCCAGCCCAGCGTGGGTTGTCGAGCTGCTCTAATTAACTCGCCGATGAAAAGGGCCGGGAGAAGCAGAAAGCTGTCAAGTCTGCGCAGGTCCCCCCAGGTGCACGCGTCCCGTCTCGCCCAAATGTTTCATTGCGGTTGACATCCCTGTCTTGTCAGATAGGGCCCCGTTCTTGGCTTCATCCCGCCGTGACCCCCCGCCCTTCCCTGCAGAAGCCAGCGAGGCGGGCCCTGTGAGCAGACGGCTCTCGCTGCTCAGGAAGCTCTCTGGCCCCGACCCCCACCCCCAGCCCTTCTGCGGGGTTAGACCTGACAGGGTGCATGTGGCAGGCTCGTCCTAGCGTGTCCTGAAGCCCGGACCCCTCAGAACACGGGCTGCATCTGGTGTGTGGCCCGCCCGATCTTCCCTCTCTGTGTGTTTAGGGCAGTGGTCGGCAAATTCATTCGTCCACAGAGCCAAATAGCAACAGGACAACAATTTAAATTTCTCTTTCGAGAGCCACATTTTTTAAACTTCAGCTTCTTCTAACGCCACTTCTTCAACATAGACACGCCCAGGCTGTGGTATTTTGTGGAAGAGCCACACTGAAGGAGCCAAAGAGCCGCATGCGGCTCGAGAGCCGCAGTTTGCCAACCACGAGTTCAGGGTCTCTTGGTTTTCAGGACTGTTAAGAAGGTAGTTCCCTCTGTCACACAGCGTGACCGCTGCCGACGTTCCGACCCGCCTGATCGCCTGACCAAGGCCTAGAAGACCTCAGTGTGGCCTGCTTGCTTGCTTATGCCTTCTACCTGCGTATTGAAAACCAGGGTTCTGGACGTCCCACGAGAGAACGAACTGGAACTTTAAAGGGTCACTGCTTTCTCACAACCGTTGAATTGGATTTGGTGGTGGCTGTTAGTGATTTTTTTTTAAAAAATATATGTTTTATTGATTTTTTAAAGAGGAAGGGAGAGGGATAGAGAGTTAGAAACATTGATGAGAGAGAAACATCGATCAGCTGCCTCCTGCACACCCCACACTGGGGATGTGCCCGCAACCAAGGTACATGCCCTTGACCGGAATGGAACCTGGGACCCTTCAGTCTGCAAGCCGATGCTCTATCCACTGAGCCACACCGGTTCCGGCTAGTGATCAGTTTTGAATACTAAAATGTCTTTTGGAAAAAGGGATTTGAAAAGGAAACTCCCCTGGCTGTCTTCAAATCCCTTACGATACCCCCACCCCAGAATAGCCCTCAGGGTCGCCAGACGCGTTTCCAACTTCGCCTGACGCCTGCGGCCCGAAACCAGGAGCCGGTCTGCGGTGGGAAGTCTCACTGGCTGCCTTGGGGTCCCGAACAGCGAACGATGCGGACCCAAGACAGCTGCCCCCAGGGGAGGGGATGCTATCCTCCTGGGAAGAACTGGGGTCCCTGCTCCGTAAAGGGCCTCTCCAGGCCTTCGGAACCGTCGCACCCAGGAACCGCGCTGTGGGCCAGCCATGGAGGCGGCTCGCGTCTCTCCTGAGGAGGCCGCGCTCTGACGGGGAGGCGGTGGAGTGCAGTGGCCGCCGGCCACAAAGGAGCCTTTGTGCTCCGGTCCGGTCTGGTCCGCCTGCCGCTTAATGGCCCCATTGTTCTCCCGGAGTGTGGGTGACCGAGCCGCTTCTGAAATCAGGAATATCTCCCAGAAAGGAATTTAAATGCCCCGTGAATAGCTTCTGCGGTTGGGAGCAGTTAAGACTGGTCAAGTGCCTTTATCTATTGATGTGTCTAAATAAATAGATACAGGTTTGTCCAAGATAAAGGTCTATTTCTTTAGACACATGAATAGATAAAGGTTTGTCCTCCGGTTAGCCCCTGGAGGGGGGAACCACAGATTTGGAACCTGCAGCCCCCTGAGATTCCCCGAAGTCTCTCTACTAATAACAGCAATCCCGGGAGCTCTTTTATTGAGCACCTACTATGTGCCTGCGAGCCACACTCAAGGGGCCAAAGAACCGCATGTGGCTCGACAGCTACAGTTTGCCAACCACAGACCTAGCCTCTCCTTCCACCGATGGAAACATGGAGGTGGGGAGCAGGGACGTGTCCCGCCCACGGTCACGTGGCTCCTGAGTGCCCCCCCGAGCACGAGGTGCCCCCAAGGGAGAGGGGCCTGTAGGACGCATTGGGGGGTTCAGAAAAGACTCGGCTCCCTCCGGCTGGAATGAAACTGGGGTGTCGCTCGGGATCTTCTGGGCTGTGCTCCCAGTACCTGCTCCCGGGGCGGCCTTCCCGCAGGTTCATAAAGCGCCGGCCACCCCTCTCCGGCTCACCCCCGCGGCTCGGGGTCAGGAGAAGTAATTTGTCTAGGATCCGTGTAATTATATCCTAAATTCGCCGGCTTCCCGAGCAGCCCCAGTTAATAGGTCTCTGCGGCGGGAAGATTGAGATGGGACAATCTTTAATCAGGAGCGGCTTTGGGAGCCGTGTGTAAATAGACAGAGTGTTTGATTTCTCTGGTCCGGCTCTGCCGGTATCTCCCGTCTCCCCAGGATCTGTGCGTTCGCAGGGAAGGTGTCAAACCCCCTGTTTCCTGCCCCTCCATCTCGGACAGGAGCGCCTTCAGAAGAAGGCCGCTGACACAACAGAACGACTGGCTGCTTACCGTTCCTGTCTGCTCGGAAGGACACGTCTTCCTCGACTCTGTCTCTCTGGGAAAAACAGTTCCGAATTTAACGGCCCGATTGCCAAACATTGCAGATTCTCGCTATTAGTTTCTCGGTCTCCCATGAAGGGCCCGAGAGGAGGAGGGAGGGGAGGCGGGGCTAGGCCTCCTGCCGCCAAAGTGACAGGGTGAGCGGTGCACCTGCTCCCTCCCTCCCCGGCCTCTGAGTAGCTTCCGGCTGAGCCAGGACCCACTGGGCCTTCTTCCCTTTTCCCTTCACACGTACTGAGTTCTCCATTTCCCTGGCACCCCCCCCCCCGCCCCCCATCACCCTCATGGCTGTGGAGGCATGTACCCCTGCCAGCAGCAAGCTTGCCTCCTGCTCCTCCCAGCCCCGGAGAGAGAGCACTCTGCCTGGAGAACTCTGCCCAGAGGCCATGGCGGGAGAGTCCTTCAGGAGGATTTCCAGAACGTTCTGTGGCGCCTGTCATTTGCCATCAACTGGGAAACGTGTGCAGAAAAAGTACCCCAGGTCTGGCCATGGAGGCCAGACAACACAGGTTCCCCATCCCAGACCCTGGAACGTCATAGGCGAGCCCTGGACACAGACGGTATCCTTAGGCTTCACAGACCAGCCGACCTCCGGGTCTCTCCTGCCTGGGCATGGGCGAGGAGGGACCTGCTACCTCAGCCTCTCCGGGTGCGGGGCTCAGGGAGCGGAGAGAAGAACTGGCAGGGCCAGAGTCTTAGAAGTCTTAGTGCTTGGCCAAGGAAACAGGACTACTTTTTTTTCTTTTTTCTTTTATGTGTGGTGATGATGAATATGTCCTTACACAGCGGGGAAGTCATGGACACCCGATATTAATGGCGTTATTATGAAACGTGGTACGAAAATCCAAGCAATATATTTTGATTACAACTGTCATCTCTTCCTTCCTGCTCAGGCCTCTTCGCTTCCTGGCTGCATTTAGCTTTGAAAACCGTCAGCCTATTCGACGACTTTTACCTTTTATTAAAGCGAAACTAATTTTTTCTAAACAAGATGTAGCATTAAAAAAAAAAAAATCAAATTGACTCCTTGGGGGAAGGGGAGGGTTAGCTATTAAGGACTTACATAAAACTGCGCCTTATAACAGTGTTTTGTTTTGTTTTTTAAATTGTATTCGGACCTTCGTTGGCGGAATAGAATAATATTCTTCCGCTCCTTTCCAAAATAACCCGGGGCAGAGGAGTGGCTCGTAGTTGCTCTAGGCCTGTGGTCGGCAAACTGCGGCTCTCAAGCCCCATGCGTCTCTTTGGCCCCTTGAGTATGGCTCTTCCACAGAATATCACGGCCTGGGTGAGTCTGTTTGGAAGAAGTGGCATTAGTGTGTGTGTGTGTGTGTGTGTGTGTGTTTGATACTATTTTATCTGCATGGGAAGAACTTGGAAACTTTTCTCTGTCTATGCTCTTAAGTAATTTAAAGTGTATTTAAATTATGCCTTCTCTGTGTGGTAGCATTCTCCTTTGTAATTCTCTGGACCCGTGTTTTCCTGAGAGACAGTACTCGGACCACTTCCCCTCTATCGTCTGTGTGTTGTTTAGCTTTTCTATCTCTTCTGGGGTGGCTTTGGTTATTCATAGATTCCTAAAAACTAACAGTTTGATCTAGATTTTTCTCACTCATTTGCAGGGAATTTAACAAAAGAACCTTTATCTCCTTGATATTCTCCCCTTGATATCTGTGGTTATTTCCTCACAACGTTATAAAGTTTTTTGATGAAAAAATAAATGATGCTAAAAATGTCCTAAAAATGCGTGTTTTTAAAAATGTGATAGAAAAGGAAGCTATTTTCATTTAAACTTGAGGTAACTGCTATGGCACCCAGAACCTCGGATGTTTGAAACCCCTCCTTTCTGATCACCCCTTGTCTCGCGACAGGCCCGGAAGAGGAAAGCGAGGAGGACTCGCCAATGGAAGGCAGAGATCCTGACACTTGGCACGTTGGTTTCAAGATCTCCTGGGACATAGAGACACCTGGGCTGGCGATCCCCCTTCACCAAGGAGACTGCTACTTCATGCTCGGTAATGAGGAGCATCGAGCCATTTTGATGCTCTGTTGTCTAAGTTTTACATCATCGGGCACATACCACTGCGGGCCGGATGCTCTGTTATCTAAGTTTTACATCATCGGGTACATACCACTGCGGGCTGGGCCATCCCTCCTCCCCCAACTCGGGCGTTGCCCCTGCTCTGGGCTTGGGTGCCCTCCTCCCCCTCCCCTAGCGTGGTGCCCAGGCCCCAAAGGTTCTAGGACCACATGGTGTGAGAGGGGAACAAAAGAAGGCGATGCCAGGGGTCCATTTGCCTCTTTCTTCTCCATTTCTTTGAAAAGTTACCTGTGTTTTATTCTTGCCTGAGAAGCAGGTTAGTAATGAAAATAGTAATTAATCCCATTGTCCTTTTGACTTACCTGTTATAAAGCACATGCATTTAAAAATACACATTGGGTCCTTTGAGCTGTTGTAGGCGATGAACAGTAGAAGTGAGTGTTATTTTACAGAAGCTCATAACCAAGACGTACTCTCTAATCCTGACGTCCCAACTCCTGGCTTCAGATATGGGGGGGGGGGGGGGCGATGGGGCAGCTGGTCCCCTCCTGACCCAAGCCACGCATAGCAAGAGGTACCCAAGGTTTGCATCTAGAATATATTTTCTTATTAAGATATCTCATTGGCCGAAACGGGTTTGGCTCATTGGATAGAGTGTCAGCCTGCGGACTGAAATGTCCCAGGTTCCATTCCAGACAAGGGCACGTACCTTGGTTGCGGGCACATCCCCGGTAGGGGTTGTGCAGGAGGCAGCTGATGGATGTTTCTAACTCTCATTGATGATTCTAACTCTCTATCCTTCTCCCTTCCTCTCTGTAAAAAAAAAAAAAAAAAAAAAAAATCAATAAAATATACTTTACAAAAAGATATCACATTGGATTTGTACACAGAGCTTTCCTCCATCTCCTCTTAAACAAAACCTCCCCAACAAGTAAAAACGCAACCCGGGTCGCATGCCCCCTCTTCTCCGTACGTTCCCAAGTCCACACCCTCCCAGCAGCCCTGCGCGGGGACCCGCGCCCCGCGCTGCCCTCGGAAACCTGAACCCCATCGCCCTTATGAAAAGGGAGCAGTTTAGCTCAATTTAGAATAATATATTGGTCTGCAGAGGAAGTGCGGGCCGAGCCCCGCTGTCTAAGGAAATACCGGGGGGTGTCTGATGGGGGCGCCGGGTGCCCGCCGTAAATCCCGCGCCCGCGGGTGAGCGCAGGCCCTGCCGCCGGTGCCCCGGGACGCGCTTCACTGGCGTTGTCACGGTCTCCCTTTGAAATCGGAATCTCTGGCCTAATCTCGGGGTTAGACATGACCAGATTTGCAAACAGATTTACAATTTTCACTAATTTTCCCAACCAGGGCTTCAGAACACACTCAGAGAGGGGCACCGACGCCGTTCCTTTGTCGGAGCGGGTGATTTACGCGGCCACAGCTGTTTCCCATAGACGGCGTGTAGCCGGGACGAGGGGCTTAGCGGCTGGGAGACACGCCGTGGGCTTGGTTCTGTGGGGGACAGATTCTACAGTTCAAGGGCCATCGGCTCAATTAAGCTACTTACGCAGGAGCCTGGCGTGGAGCTGGGGTGTTTTAGGACAAAGGTAGGTAAACAGTCGGAGCTAACCTCCCCCCCCCCACCCCTTTAATTTATTATTACTACTGTTTACCTGTCACTATTGTTTCCTTAAATCCAACTGTATCTCACTTTCTTTTTCTTAAATATGTCTTATTGATTTTTTACAGGGAGGAAGGGAGAGGGGCAGAGAGTTAGAAACATCGATGAGAGAAAAACATCGATCAGCTGCCTCCTGCACACCCCCTACTGGGGATGTGCCCGCAACCAAGGTACATGCATACCCTTGACCGGAATCGAACCTGGGGCCTTTCAGTCCGCAGGCTGACGCTCTATCCACTGAGCCAAACCGGTTTCGACTGTATCTCACTTTCAAATACCTGCTGTTACTGGAACGATTGGCTGCTTCTAAGCTTCAGTTGACCAGTAAAAATTCCACTGCAGAAAAAAAAAAAAAAAAAAAGCAAAAGGCAAAACCCACCGAAACGCGTGCTCCTTCGTTGGGGGTAAAATAGTGCAGAGGTGGGGGGACGTTCTGTTGGTGGGCACGTCCCCGCCGCCCTGCGCCCTCTGTGGGGTCCTCACAGGGAGCCCTCTCGGCGTCTCCGTCTCCCCTGGCACCCGGTGCCCGGTCCTCGCTGCCAGGCTTGCAGTGAGGCCGGACGCCATGTGGGGGGCAGTGCTCTGCAAACCCTGATTTGCATGTGGGACTTGGGGAGCCTGGGACCTGGGCGGAGGTTCTTGGAGAACCAAGGAGGCGAGCAGGTGTCGAACCTTTGTGTTCCCAGCCTGCTTTGCGCCCCGAGTTTTGCCAGCTTTGCACCTCACTATTCCACGTGCATGTTTTCATAGGAACCACGAGAAAGGTAAATCTTTTTTTTTTTTAAAATATATTTTTATTGACTTCAGAGAGGAAGGGAGAGGTAGAGAGAGACAGAAACATCAACGATGAGAGAGAGTCATGTGCCGGCTGCCTCCTGCACACCCCAGACTGAGGATGGAGCTCACAGCCTTGGCGTGTGCCAGATTGGGAATCAAACAGTGACCTGGTTCATAGGTCGATGCTCAACCACTGAGCCAGGCCGGCCGGGCCGGGGGAAGGGAAATCTTAACAGTGGATGCCTGAGGGTGGGAAGAGGTAGCAGCGGCTTGAATCCGGGCTCTGCAGGAACCGCGGCCTCAGCTTGCTTGAGGCTGAGTTACTCATACAGCCGGTCAGGAGGTTCCTGTAAATGGGGTTGCCTGTCTGAAACCTCAGTATGTCGTGCTCTGTTTTGGGGTCACCAGGAGCACACTGGTGGGGGCCCGCAGCCCGGGGGGCAGGAGGAGCAGAGGCCCCCCCTGGGAGCTCCCCTCGGAGCCGGTGGCATCTCAGTAAACCCGCCCCATCAAGCCTGGTCCTCACTCTGCCCCGCCCCCCCCCCCCCCCCCAGACATTGCATTCCCTGAAAAAGCCTTTTCTTCTTTCCCTGTGACCCCGTTCCCTTCCTCCCCCCAAGCTCTGGCCCGCCAACCCAAGTCAAAAGCGCCTATGATTTACGGCCTAATCATAAATTCTCCGTAATTGTGCTTTATTGCCTCTCACGGATCGTGAAACGTAGGTGCCACGTTCTGCTCTCTGCTGGGGCGGGGAGGTGGGGGTGGGGGGTAAGACAGAAGCCGCAGTGAGTTATAACCGGGCGCCGGCGGCCATTCCCGGGGAGAGTGCTCCCGCAGCCAGTGAGCGCCGCCACCTTTGTTCCCAGAAAAGTGGGGACACAGCAGGATAGTCTCCCCACCGGTCCTCACCTCCTGAGTGTGTATCTCTCCTCCGGAAATACTCTCTCTAGACGATGCCCCCAAATGCTGATGTTTTCAAGAGTGGGTTTAAGAAAAAAAGTATATATATATATATATATATATATATATATATATATATACCTGTCTGACTCCTAAAAGCATGAGCAGTGGGAAAGAATTTTTCAGGCTTTTAATTTGACTGCCTGTCCCATATTTGCCGTAAAGAGAGTGGAAGAATGACTATGAATGAAGTCCGTAAAAAAATGGATCCCCACAGAAGGCTTGAACCCAGGACTAGACCAGGAATGAGTCTGACTTTCCTAAATCGTCAGTCCCTTTAGCACAAGCATGTCAAACCCGTGGCTGGCGGGCCACATGCCTCCTTTGGGGCATGAGTTTGACATGCTTGCTGTAGCATATTTCAAGGCCTGAGTATAGAGCTCATGATGGATGCTTCAGTAACCTCTTCCTGTGGAATAATTCTCCTAGGCTCAACAAACATTTAAAAGTGTTTAAAAGGATATAAATGATAATTCTTGGTCAATGTACCCTAATGGCTTTGCCCTAAAATTCTTTCCCTGTAATTGGTCCTGGCACAAATTTTTTTCCTTTTCTTTGTTCACTCTGTTCCCTCCAGCATGTCATGCTTTTCCCTTCATCTAGGTGTAGTATATCTCACCTACTGAGAGGTGACATTAAAAAAACCCAGGATGGCAGGGGCACCAACCAGTCAGTGCGGGATTCATAAGTCCCCTCTGGACTGTCGTGACTGAGACAGAAGTCACATGTGACCCGCTGGCGGTGAGCTTTTAGGGGGTCACACTATGTTATACATGTTCCTGTACTGCCCACAGCGCTGAGTGCCTCGTGCATGTATCGGGAGCTCACCACATATTGGAAAGAACATCTTTTCTTCCTTCCTGGCAATTAGTCAGGAACCATAGCCATCTTCCTATATGGCCAAGGGGAAATTAGATGGGAGATAGAAGTGAATAAAGAGGGAAATCAAGCCCGGCCTGTGTGGCTCAGTGGTTGAAGGTTGACCTTTTAACCAGAGCTCACGGTTTGATTCCCAGTCAGGGCTTTTGATCAGGTTTCAGCAGGATCCCCGTTGTGGGGTGTACAGGAGGCAGCCAATCAGTGATTCTCTCCCATCGTTGATGTTTATATTGTCTCTCCCTCTCCCTTCCTCTCTGAAATCAATAAAATATCACTTTTTTTTTTTTTTTTTAAAGAGGGAAGTCAAAACGTACGTGAAGGATCAGGCTTTAGGGCTTACGTGGCTGCTTCTGTTTCACTCATCACCTTTATCGGGAACGTGAGTAGAGGTGATGGGTCTCGTACGAATGGGGAAAAGAAGAAAACCAGCCCATTCGGGTTGCGTGACCTCACCCCTCCTCCCGTCTCCATCGCCCCCGCCCCCTCTGCCTGCCTGCTCTTGGGAAGCGTTGCAGCCAAATGCGATTAGCGTTCTTTTCCCATATTTAGAAAGCAGCAATGAATGATTAACCTCAAGAATCTGTTCTCTCCACAACCCAACCACAAACGAAGCATTCCAAAAAAGTTAATTAAAAAGCGCTCACACTCAGGAGGGCGAGCTGTGTCCCCCGAGGCCATCTTCACCTCTGTGTGTGCTTTTGTGAGCGAGCTGGCACTCCCACGGGAACATGGACCTGAGGGGAGACACACAAACCTGATGGGCGCCTCTCCGGCCCTCGGCGATGGCTGGGTGCCATGGTTTTCACTTGGGCAATGAGCACCTCTTTTCGGAGTGGCCTCCATAGGAATTCTCTTCATGGAATATTTTCCGTTGGATCCTTCCAAAATAATGATACTTACGGTTCCGTTTTCCCTTGCTAAGTACAAAAGTAGTGATATGGGCCATCCAGATAAAGACGCCGTGAATGTTAAGATGTCTCCAATTTCAGAGACGTTGACTCAGAAGGAAACTGTGTCCCTTGGAGCTGATGAACTGTGGTGTGTGAGTCTTTGTAGAGAGCTTACAGACTGTAGGAGAGGATAAAATCTAGAGCACAAAAGGCCTGTGGTCGTGACGCAGTAAGGCGCCACCAACAAACAACCGGTCACCAGGAGGTGCATGGAGCATCTCTCGAGGGCCAGGACTCGGGGTTCGAGTGGCGAGGCAGGGCTCACATGGGCCTGGGTTGGGGGGGGCGCACAGCAAAGAGGAGGGTGGTGGGGGCAGGGGCAGGAGGTGGAGCGTGGGGGAAGAGCATGAGTTGGGAGCATCTCGGGGTGCTAGCAGCATCCACAGTGTGTGTGAGGCGTTGTGGGGCGGCGGACATGGCCCCGATGGCAGGCTAGGCCTAGGGGACCTTACACACGCACGATTTGATCATGCGCTGGGCCTCCCAGTGGATGATAAAAACACATCGTCATATCACCACCCAGAGTCCCTATCAGTCATAGCTTCTTAGTTTAATTCCTTCCAGTGTTTCTTTCTATACGTGGGAATATATGTTTATTTATTTCTTTTATGTAATATTTTGTATCTTGTTTTCCCTTCAATATTCTTTTTTAAAAAAATATATATTTTATTGATTTTGTACAGAGAGGAAGGGAGAGAGATAGAGAGCTAGAAACATCGATGAGAGAGAGAGTCATCGACCAGCTGCCTCTTGCACACCCCCTACTGGGGATATGCCCGCAGCCAAGGTACATGCCCTTGACCGGAATCGAACCCGGGACCTTTCAGTCCCCAAGCCGACACTCTATCCATTGAGCCAAACAGGTCTCGGCTCCCTTCAATATTCTTATGTCTTGACTATTTTTTCTTATTCAGGAATCTCTTGAAAACTGGGTTATTTGAAAGTGGCCTCCATAGGAATCTCCGACTTTTAGCCATTTAACTCATTCCCAGGGTTTTCTCTGTATGCTTCATTTGGGGTAGTTTCTATTTCTGTGTATTCCAGTTCACTGGTATTTTCTTCTATAGTGTCTAAAGTGCTGTAAATCTCATTCAATGTATTACTTTAGTTCAGAAATGATATTTTCCCTTTTCATAAGCTTCGTTTTATTTATATATTAAAGATACCTATATGAGAGAAAGTTGTATCTATCTTAAGTGTTATATATCATATGACTTTCATTTCTCTCTTACGTTAATTTTTGAATGGATACCGGACATTGCAAATTTTAATTGCCGGGTGTCTGATTTCCTTAAACTCCTTTAAATAGTGTGAGCCTTCGCTCTAGTGAGTAATTAAATTACTTGGGAAAAGTTCCGACCTCTTAAGGCTTGCTGTTAGGCTGTGAGGTGGAGCTCCAGCAGCCTTTACCTTAGCTGACGTGCAATGTGCCCAAGTAAGAAGTGTCTGTTCTCTGTACGGAACTCCCATGTTGCTGGGGACAGCGCTATTCACGTCTCTCCTTTGTAATACCGGAAGTGCCCCCCCATGTGGAGCTGGTACTGATTTATCCTGACATGTGGGATCATTAGAATACACAACTACTTGGCCGTTGTTTTTGTTGTTTTTACCCCCGCCACCTGTGGTTTCAGGCACATTCTTCCGCTGATGAACTCGCCACCCACTCCATCCTTGGGTTGTGCGTGTCTGTAGGCTTGAGTTCTGTTCTTTGAGCCAGAGCTTTGCAACATGCTGAGCTGGTTGGTTTGTTGCCCGGAAAACTGTTAGGGTAAACTTGATGCTTTGATTGGGAGGAGAAAGAGGCAGATTTTTCAGATGAAAGTTACTCGGCCCCAAATGGCATGAAAGAATTTCAGCTTCTTCTAAAATCACGGGTAGAATTAGATCTGTCATGAGAAAGAGGATGAGGTTCAATCCACGCATTTTTCCCTTGGTGGGGAATGGGTACCATCAGACTACAAGCAAGGAAGGAAACCAGACATCCCGGTTGTTAAGGACAGGCCTGGTGTACACCTGTTGTTCCGGGATGATTATTAATAACATCCCGTCTCACTCTTAAAAATGGCATGGTTTGGTTGGCCATCTTATTTATAAAGAATGGTTTAAAGAATACAAAGTGATGTCGTTGTTTGCACGGTGGATTTACTGTTTGCTTTGTATGTTGGTGAAGCAGGATAATGTGACTAATAAGTGTGTGTGGTTTTGTTTTTAATTTTTGGTGTTTTTCCTGCAGATGACCTCAATGCCACCCACCAGCACTGCGTTTTGGCTGGCCTACCACCTCGGTTTAGTTCCACCCATCGAGTGGCAGAGGTAAGTGTAAATAAAAATGTGACTCAGACTTAATTGGACGTGGCAGAAGTGGTCGAATGAGCAATTTATCATAGAACTTTGGAAGAGCGTTTGATAGGAAAATTGCTTCCATCCACCTCGACTGCAGTCTCTGTTTACTTGCTTTTTTTTTTTTTTAGCGTTGAGTTGTGTTGGATAGATTTAGAGAGTGGGTTCACGGCGTGGGATAAGTATATTTTGCTTCTTTCGGGTTATATTTCTTGGCCAAGGTAAGTGCCTTTGGCAGGTGTTGCTAGTTGGAGGAGGCGTTCGTGCCTGTCAAGGTCAAAGGCAGGGGATGGCCAGAGGAAGTGGGATGGGTTTGTGCGCGTGTGATGACCAGACTAGTTGGGTACGGAAACTGAAGAGATGAGGAAAACCCTTAGTCATCACCCGGGATGCTGTGTGCTTCGTTAGGAAGGGGTCCAGAGAGCAGAGGAGTTGTCCTGGAAAGGATGGGAAGTTAACCTCTTTGTCGTACCATAGTGTGAGAACGTGGGGGGCAGGGTAGTGGGGGACCAGGAGAGATACAACAGAGTGGCAGGGAATACAAAACCTTTTCAGCCCAGGCCATGTGGCTCAGTGGTTGAGCATTGACCTGTGAACCAGGAGATCATAATTCATTTCCGGGTCAGGGCACACGCCCGTGTTGTGGGCTTGATCCCCAGTAGGGGGCATGCAGGAGGCAGCCAATCCGAGATTCTCTCTCATCATTGATGTTTCTCTTTCTCTCTCTCTCCTCCTTCCTCTCTGAAATTGTAAATTTATGTTTAAAAGACCTTTTCAGTGCTGAGACCCTATAGGCAGTGTCATGTCTTTGGTAATCAAACAGCATTTCTGGAGGACTGGCCGTGTTGCTATGTGGCAGGGAGGGCGTGAGTGTCTATTTCAGTCATGATGCCAGCACGCCCTGCGAGCACTCTCTCCATTTTCTCCTTATCTTCCTAGCCTCTCTCTTCCTTTCACTCCTTCTCCTAAATATCTGACACTCAGGTTGCTTGGCTGTTGTCAATAATGCTGTGAAGAGGAATGTTTGACACGTTTGGTGTCCTCAAGCCGCTCACCATGTGAGAGTGGGTAGAGTGCAGAATGGAGCATGGCACCGGCATGAGGCTTCCTGGATGAGGTGACACGCAAGGCTTCACCATGTAGGGATGAGGGGATCTTAGGTCAGTTGAGGACAGCTACTGGGCAAGGGTTCGGGACTGGGGCGGGGTGGAGGTCCTGTGCTTATTGAGTGTACACCATGATGCCCTAAAGGAAGTGTGAGCTGGTGAGGCTGGCTCCTGAATGAGACCAGCGTGTGAAAGAGCTGGGACGTCAGATTAGGTGATTGCGCTTAGGCTGGTTGGCAGGTGGGATATTGAGTATGTTGGTGGTGACCTATTGGAGATATCTTTAAGGGAAATAAATGTCATGGAGACATCCGTTCAGCCTGTTAGGATGTGAACTAAGGTGGTAGCAGCAGGGAAAAGGGAGACATTCCCATGACTGATGTGGGAGACATCGTGTCAGGCTTGGCAACTGGCCAACTACAGTGGCAGGGGCAATGTAAGAGGGAATGAATGGAGGAATGAACGAACAAACAGACGAACAAATGAATGCTTTCCCGGATGCTTTCCATGTGCCTAGCTCTTGATGACTCTGGGTGTCCAGTGTGGGTGATTTGAGAATGACATGAGAGGAAACAGATCTGTGACATCATGGAAGACAGTAGTTTGTCCAGTTCTGAACAGGTTGATGAGTTCAACTCCATGTTTTGTTTTTTTCTGGAGAGCAGTTTGGAGCTCCCTTCCCCGTGCCCCTCACACTCGGAGATCCTAAGACTAAAACACAGAAACTTTCTCATTCTGAGACGTTTCCACGCCACATTGTACAAAACAGTAGGAACTATGCAAAGAATTTCTGTGCCAGGAGGTTAGCTATGAACATTATTGTTAAGGAATCAGTGTGCGTGACAAATCTATATATAAAAGCCTAAGTGGTGGTTATGACTGGCCGACTGGCTGGTAGCTATGATATGCACAAAGGGATAAGATGCTCAATGCAGGAGCTGTCCCTAGTGGTCAGTGTGCTCCCACAGCCTACCTCCCATGGCCAGCCAACCTCCTGTGGTTCTCCCTCCACCCTCATCCCATCCCCCTGCAGGCAGGCCCAATTGGCCCTGATCGGGACTAGGCAAGACAGTCCCAATTGGCCCCTGTCACCGGCCAGGCCGAGGGACCCCACCTGTGCACGAATTCATGCACTGGGCCTCTAGTATTAAAATAAAACCACTTAAATCAATAAAATATATTAAAATAAAAATAAATAAATAAATAAATAAATGATCCAGTTGATTTGGGGATACAATTATAAAATAAAACCACTTTAGGGATGCATGTCCCTCGTTGGGTGTAAGGGGTCTTTAGAGCTCGCTGTTTATCCTCCTAAGAAATCATGTCATTATATAAACAGACAGTGGCCCTGGCCATCGGCTTCCTCTCCCTGCCATCATTCAAAGCAGGAGTTTGCCCCCCCGACCTGTTTTGCTCCCACAGACCAGAGAGGGATGGCCCAGTTATCGATGCCCCTGTGATACCCAGGTTCTGAGTCACGCCTTGAATGGGTCTTGATGGCACTTGAGGAATCTCTTCTGCCGAGGACTGCCATTGCAGAAAAGGGAAGCGAGTTCCTTGCTCTGTGTTTATAGCCGTAGTTTTCCTGCCATTGCTGCTCCGTTCTGTGTAGGTTCGAGTCAGTCCTACACCCTGGTTACCTTACTTTCTCACGTTCGGTGCAGGGCCTTGAGATAAAGTTGGTGCCCTTGACTTCCAGGTTAAGGGCCTTGAGATAAAGTTGGTGCCCTTGACTTCCAGGTTAATTAGTGATTCATCCAATAACTGCTTATTAGCTTTCTTTTACATTTAGGACCCATGCAAATGCATGTCTACATACAGGGTCTTAGCCTGAGAGAGCCTATGGTTTAGTTCGAGATTTGAGGCCTACATAATAAAAGAAAGATGAGTGGCCCAGCTGAGGGAAAGCTGGTCGCACAGAGCCCGGTGGGCAGGCCACTGTAGTAATCCTTTTTAAGTTTTTAAAAGATCTTTACCTGAAGGTATGTTTTTATTGATTTTAGATCAAGAGGGAGGAGAAAGAGAGAAAAAATAAACATCAGTGTGAGAGAGAAACATTGATTGGCTGCCCTCTTACATTGCCCCTGCCACTTTAGTTGGCCATATGCAGCCTGACTGGGGATCGAACCCACAACCTGGATATGTGCCCTGACTGGGAGTTGAACCCACGGCCTTTCCGTGTACTGGACAGTGCTCCAGCCAACTGAGCCACACTGGCCAAGGTCACTGTAGTGATTATGAAGCGAAGGAGTATAGGCTGAGCTGTGAGGGTGACAGGTGATTGTACAGAAAGGGGGTACATGTGAACAGTCCTAAAAAGAGACGTGGCAAACTTGGGACTTACTCGTGATCTGGATTTCTGGGTCTGTCCGCAGTGCTCCACGGGGACCCTGGATTACATCTTGCAGCGCTGCCAGCTGGCTCTGCAGAATGTCGGCGATGTGACAGATAGTGGGGGTGTCGCCCTGAAGTCCTTGGAGCCTGCAGTTTTGAAACAAGGAGAAGAAATCCACAACGAGGTGAGGATTTAAAGAACCGCGAAGGGTCCGAGACCCCGTCCTACGTGCGGACTCACAAGTCAGGATGCCATAGTGTCAGGCGAGTGTAAGACGTGCGACTCCCAGAGACAAGGGCAGTTGGTTACTTACAACAGCAGCCGTCGCCGGAGACTCAGCACTTCTGTGCCAGGCCTCTGTTCCCACAGGGCAGTGCCAAGCGCGCCAGATAGCATGTGCACATGGAGGGATTGCGTTATGGAAGAGGAACCCGAGCTGAGGGAGAGCGAGGCTTTTATTATAGGCAGTGAGTAAGGGAGCCCGAGTCTTTTATAACAGGCAGTGAGCATGCATCACTTTGCTCCAGATCAAAACTCCGTCTTTATCCTCTCAGTCTGTTAGCAAGCCTGCCCTTTGTTCCAGAGGGAGGAACGACGTCTTCCAAGCCCATAACAGACGTCTACACCAACATCCTTGCAATGAGAGCCTGAACCAAGGGACAGTCAGGTCCTTGCAGACACACAGGACACCCGTGAAGAACAGTTTCCCAACAGAGCTGATGGAGTTGAGGGTGGACCGTAGGAGCACATGTCAGTGCCTTGCTCTCTGTTCATTAGTTCCATTTCTGCAGTCTATGAGACCCGCAGGTCTGGATCTCATGAGTCAGTTTTGCAAACTTTACTGTTCTCATTAGCACTCTTTCCATTTTTTTTTCTTCATCTTTGGACAATATACACTGACTGGCCAGATTATTATGATCTTTGAATGCATAATAACCTGGCCACTCAGTATATATTCTATATAATAAAAGGCTAATATGCAAATTGTTCTGTCGACTGGGAGTTTGATCAGAAGGCAAGCCAGCCAACCGCCCATGTCCCCTCCCCTTGGCCAGGCTGGCCGGAACCCATGAATTATATATACACAAACTGAGTGGCCAGATTATTATGCATTCAGAGATCATAATAAACTGGCCACTCAGTGTACATCTATATCTATATTTCTATCTATACCTATATCTACATATAAGTAATATAGATATAGATACATGTGTGTGTGTATTTTTTTTTTTTTAAATCTATTTAATACAGCTTTTAAATCAACTCGTCTTTACATAGATACAAGTCTTTAAGAAGGAAGCTGTACATTTCCACTGGAAGTGAAAGCTGCTATCACTGGCCAAAAGAAAAAGGAACCAGAAGAATATAGCTGGTGAAAACAGAGCCGTGCCATTAAATTCCAGCAGCTGGTCTTGCCGGGAGAAGGCTCTGAGCCTAAGGTCTTCATTCTTTATGTTAAGAAGGGAAATTAGGGCACAACTTCATACATTTTCTAAAAGTCATTGAATTCTACACATGAAATGGGTGAATTTTGTAGTGGGTAATTTACACCTCAAAAAACAAAACAAAAAAAGCACACCAAAACACACACACACACACACACACACACACACGCACACACACACAAACAAAAAACCCCCAAAACACCCAACTATTAAAAGGAAAATGTCCAAGCCCCATGCCCCCCCGTGCCCACACCTCTCATGGAGCCAGCCATTTACTCCCCACAGCTCTCCCCGTGCGTGGAAGCGGTGCCCGAGAGATACAATCTCGGTGGGCATCGGAGCCACTGGCACGCACTTCATCCCGCTCCATAGCCCGACCTTTTCATCCCAGTGTTGTGGAGAGAAAAATATTACAGGATTGTAATCAAATACCACCCTCACCAGTCCCCAACTGCCAAGAGAAATTGCTGGCTCCTTTCTTAAAATTAATTAAGGAGGAAAACAATAAATAAATGAAGTCCAGCTTCTTGAGTATGAGTTTGAGTTAGAAAAAAATATATTTTTTTAAATGCTGGGTTCTCCCTTTCCCCCATCTTCCCATCTAAACTCTGGGGATGAGAAAGGAGAGCTGTGGGTGGACATTGCACAATAACCAAAGGGGGAGGACCCAGGACGGAAGCCTTCTTAGGGCTAAAACAAATCAGTCTGACCCTACTGACGGCCCGATAAAGTTCAGGCGTGGGCACGAGTGGGCATGGCGCCTGGGCGTTTTCCTGCTCGGGGAGTCTGACTGTGCGGTCCTTGAAGTCCTAGGCCTGTTGCCCTTCTCACTTCCGAGTCTCAGCATCTAGCAAGCGCCCGGCATGTTGTAGGTGGTGCATTATTAACCCGCTTACTCCTCACCGCAAACCTGCGTGGTCATTCCTGGCCCTAGCAGGGTCATAGGAAGGAAAGGACATTGTTACTGTTTTTGCCGCTCTTTGTTCCCGTTGTCATCTGCCCGACGCTGAAACGTGGCCGCCTGTGTGGCTCCATGGGGCTGATGCCTGCGTGCCTCCGTAGTTCACGTGACGCTGTTAATCATTTATCCCCGGCTCCTCCTGGCCCGCAGCTAACCTCTTTGTTTATTTTATTTTTTACGTATTTATTTAAAATATTTTTATTGACTTTTTTTTAGAGAGATTGCGAGAGAGAGAGAGAGAGAGAGAGAGAGAGAGAGAGAGAGAGAGAGAGAGAGAGAGGAAGAAAGAGAGATGGAGACAGAAACATCCATGAGAGGAAAGCATCATCGATTGGCTGCCTCCTGCACGCACGCCCCCTCCTGGGCATGGAGCCCACACCCCGGACATGTGTGAACCGGTGACCTCTTGGTTCCTGGGTCGATGCTCAACCGCTGAGCCACACCAGCCAGGCACTTCTTTGTTTTAAATCGGAGAATCTTCAACTGGACATCTCCCCATCCGTGTCTGTATTTTGGGCTTCCTGCTAATCTCTAAGAAAGACATCGAATAGGAGCATACTTTGATGATACCTTCCCCATCACACGTGGTGCAGGCTGGTGCACACTGGAGGCTCTCAGTATTTGTAGTTGATTGACTTACAGCCGCCTCACGTCCGACTAATGGATGTGACTGCAAATCCCTCCCCAGCCGGGGCCGGGCCGTCCCCCTGAGCATGGAGACCACCCTGCCCTGGCTTTGCAGAAACACTTGGAGCCTGCCCTTTCAACTGGGAACTGGGAACTGGTCAGACTGGGCTCCTCCCACCCTCCCTCCCTCCTCCTCCTCCTCCTCCTCCTCCTCCTCCTCCGCGGTGAAGTTCCTGCAGGAGGACTGAGCGACGAAGCCCTTGTCCTTGACCGTCCGTCACAAGGGCCTTGTAACCACCGCTGCTCGTTGCCGTCCGCAGGTCGAGTTCGAGTGGCTGAGACAGTTTTGGTTCCAAGGCAGTCGCCCCCGGAAGTGCACCGACTGGTGGTGCGAGCCCATGGCCCGGCTGGAGGAGATGTGGCGGAGGATGGAAGTGGCGGTGAGTGCGTGGGGCCTGTGCCGGTGTCTGGGGAGGGCGCCGGCCGTGTGGATTCTCGGGGCACGTGGGTAAACACGTGTGTCACTTTTTTGAATGGTTGAGTTAGGCTCCTTTCGGGAAGGGAACGGGGCAGCCAGGATTTGGTCAGTGTGACCTCGGTTCGTTGAATGAACATCCTTTGAACCTCCCCTTTCCAGAAGGCGCTGTGTTGGACCCTCGAGGAAATGCTGGTAAGGATGAGGGGAGAGCAGTGTAACAACGGGATCTAACATACATGTGTCTGCACTTGCGTATGCACCAGCATTATTCAAAGGGCTTTCCCTCCACTAGCTTTTAGGCCTCTTCAACAGTCCCGTGAGCCACAGAAACTGTGGTGAGCCTTAATTTCTAGATGGGAAAACCGAGGCCTAGAGGAATGAGTGCCTCCCGCAAGGTCCCCAGCGCCCAAAGTCCCCAGCGCCCAAGGTCCCCCCAGCCAGCGGCCTGGCGAGATGGAATCCGGGCAGCCTGCTCTGCAGCTTGTGCCCGGAACCATCCCCTCCGGGTGAAGGAGGAGGGAGTCACGGGCAGCCCAGGTGTTGCGTTGGCTTAGAGCAGTGTTTCCCAAAGTGTGGTACGCGCACCCCCAGGGGCACGGGAAGAATCTGGTGGGGGTACGCGTTGCACTGGAGTTTGGTGGGGATATGCACTGCACCGTGCTTAGCTGCGCCTCATTCTACGTTCTCATGAGTACGAGGAGTACTCAGCGTTACGAAAATGATAGAAGGGGTACACATATGTCAAAAGTTTGGGGAACACTGGCTTAGAGAAACCCTGGGAGTGAGGTTTTCAGAAGATCACAGACCGGAGGCGGTGGGGCGGGGGGGGGGGGGGGGAAGGGGTGGGGGCTGCATTCAGACCCCGGAGCTGGCACTGCTGTGACACTGCCGATGTGGCTTGTGGGGAGCTTGGCTGGGGAGGCAGAGGGTCAGATCCGCACGTGGGGGAGATTTAGGCTCCAGCAGCTGCACAAACAAGATCAGAAGTGGGGGAGCGGGGAAGCGTGAGACAAGGAATTCAGGGGATTGTAAGCGGACAACTTCGTGAATTAGGATTGGCGGATGAATATGAAAGGTACTCACTGAATTTTTTTTTAAAGATATCTTTATTAATTTCAGAAGGGAAGGGAGAGGGGGAGAGAGAGAGAGAGAGAGAAATATCAGTGATGAGAGGGAATCATTGATCAGCTGCTTCCTGCACGCCCCCCACTGGGGATGGAGCCTGCAACTGGGAATCGAACCCTGATCTCCTGGTTCATAGGTCGACGCTCAACTACTACATCAGCTGGGCAGAACTCACTGATTTTGTTCAAAATGTTTTGCAGTTGCTTTGGCTCAAGTTTTTGTTTTTTTAAAGTAAAAACCTTTGGTCTCGTGAATTCATCTGAGAAATTTCGTTAGGATGCCGCAGGAGGAGGGGTGTCTGCTGTTTACTTTGTGGGGCTCATGTGAGAGACACGGAAGGAGGAGAGCTGTCTTGGGACTTCTCCAGGGAGCTGGCAGGCTGTGGGCGGAGCACCACGGAGCCTTCAAGGGGGATGAATGGCCTCAGTGTCTGCCTCCAGCCCCAGGACGATCGCTATCAGCAGAGGGGAGGTTGGGCCAATCTAACTTCCAAATTAAATCTAAGCGTCGCTTCAAGCCCTTTTTAAATGGCTTTGAACAAACTCATACTAACCTATTTTTGCGGTTAGAGGAGAATGATCCTTGGAAAGGTCCCCGCTTCCGTGGTTCTGTTTGTGCAGGACCAGGTATCTGGGGTTTGTGTCCTTGGCCCTGGCCCGTTGGATTCCTGCCTTGCACCCAGCCCGCCCCCTCGTTCCCAGTGGCAAGCAGTAGGGGGCAATGTTGAGCTGCCAGTCGGCGGCCCCCAGATGCTGGCCCTTCAGGAAAATGCACACAAATGCACCACTAACTGTCGTGAATTATCCCCGTTGCTCCACGTTAGCTGTAATCTCCCAGATTCCATAACACAGGAAATCAGTTGTGGGTTAACAAATTCAACAGCAATTTAACATAAAAAGTGCGGAGTTTGGTGCACATTTGGATCCGATAGCATCAGGCTAATGGAAACGGCGTTTCTGAGCGCGCCCGTGCGGCTTCCAGGGAATATGCTGCTCAAGCTTATTATCCCTTCAGACAAACGGTTCTTCTCTATCTTTACGCTTTTTTTTTTTGCATCATAAAATCACGTGTGTGTGTGTGTGTGTGTGTGTGTGTGTGTGTGTGTGTTGTGGAAGACTTCTCTGATTAGCATGGCATCTGTCTCTCTGGGTGAGAAAATAAAGCAGAGAACCCCCGGTCATGTGTGCGCTACGATTCGCCTCTGCTCAGGAGGCAGGCAAAGAGCCTGGCGCTGTGATTTTTCTCTGTCTTTATGTCCTTTTTTTTCCCTCTTTTTTCCCCTTTGTGGTTGGAAGGTGTGGTCTCAGGTAAGACAGGGAAGAAGAATGGAGGATGAACTTTGAAACTACATCGCTGCCACGAGAGGTCATTGCCTCACACGTCCTAACCCGTCACCTGTCTCAGAAAGCCAAGTCCGCAGTCTGTGAGATGCCCAGCCTCGGCTGCCCGGGTCCAGCTGGCACTGGGATTGTGTGTGTGTGTGTGTGTGTGTGTGTGTTTAATTTTTTTTTTTTTATCACGCTGTTTATTCCTGCCATTTCAGTCCCCAAGGAGAGTTTTACTGTCCGCACCCTCTTGTGATGTAAATGCGAACCCTTGCATGTGAATGGCATTCTGATAAAATATCAGGTCTCCCTTGAACATTACCTCCCGGATTAACCCCAGAGCAGCCGGAGGCTTTCCTCCAGCCCAGGCGCCGCGCCTAACCTTCCCTCTCCTCCCGCTCTGCGCTCTGGAAGGCCCTATGCCCACCCCCCCCCCGCACCCCCATTCAGACACGTGCATCTTCTGCTTTCTCCTAAGTCAGCCCCCGCCCCACACGCAGGAGTCCGTGTGCCGAGCAGACTCCCGGGGACCGGGGAGCGTTACCATTTGAAAGGAAGCGCCGGGCTGGCTCCCTGGGTGCAGAGAAATCTGAAAAAATCCTCGGAGCCGGGCCTCCTGCGGGGCCCGGGCGGGCTGCAGCCGCGATGGAGCTGATACGATAGGCCGCTGGTCTCTCCGGGCGGTATGGCCGCCACACTGACATTCTCTCCACCTCCGAGACCTCTCACCGCCGCCGGCTTCCCGGGGACCCGAGTGCCGGGCGCCCTGTCCTCTGCTCCGGTGACATTTACTCGTTTCCTTCCGAGCGTGCACACGGTCCTTTCCAAAGCTCCGTTCACTGTAACGCGATGGCCATGTTCTAGAGGAGCTTTCAGAGCAAACATTTGCAGATGGACTGAGAGTTCCAAACCGGAGAGAGAGAGATCTTGCCGCCCTCTTACCAGGGATGCTGATGGCTCTGAGTGTTCCTGGCCTGACAGTGCCCCGGGCGGGGGAGGAGCAAGGCCGCTCCGTGGCCCTCCTCGGCCTCCCTCACCCTCACGGACCTGGGCGGCAGGAGCCCGGGCTGGATTATTTTAGCATATCCGCTCGGGAGCCCCGTACAACACAGCGTGTCCTCAGGCACGGGGGGCCGCAGGCGGCATTTCATTCCCCCGTTTGGGCTGTAATCTGGGTGTTATGGAAAAGGAGGAGGTGTTTTATTTCATACGTGGTTAACAGTTTTAAGAGAGAGTGGCACCCAGGAATGTGCAGGCGTCCTTTATGAGCCGTGGCGATGGTTTAATTTGGGGATGAGCCATTCCCTTCTCCCTCGGCACTCCGGCCTGCGTCACCTCCTGGCACAGCTCACGCCCGGAGCCTGCCCGCTGTCTGGTGGGCCCTTCTTGGTGTAGGCTGTGCCGTCGGGGGGGGGGCGGGGGGGGGATCCGGGGAGCCGCTTGTTTGTTTTCGGAGAGATTGACGAAGCTATCCTCACGGCACTTGAGATGGAAATCTTGGGAACTGGAGAGAGAACAGGGCTGCTGTCTCATACACCGAGACGCATCCGGAGCGCGCTGGTCCCTGCTGTCACAGTATAGCTCCGGGAGCCGCGTTCATTTTAAACCTCCTTTTAGGATGAAAGGCTTTGGAGGGCGTGAGCGAGAAAGTGTACGAATGCATATCAGTATTTTTGTCCCTCTCGATGGTGAAGTCACTGACTTACGTTCGCACGTGTGCATACGTGCCGGTCTGTTCCCCCTGTGGTGCTGATGCATGTGACACCACCTTTTATTTGCTCACATCGCCCTGCCTTCTGTTTCTTCAGAGCTAGCATTTCTGAAACAGGAGCAGGAATGTATTACAGTCATTTAAGATCTGGTGTGAGGCGGCTGGCGGTTGGAAATTAGAATTTCAATTCCCTTCTCCATTTTTTTGGGGGGCGGTTTCCGTGCTGAGTGGCCCGGGATAAGCCAAGACTGGGGGCAGGTAAACGGTCACAGGCACCCAATAATTCAAATTATGTACGCAGACACGGAGTTTTGGGACCGCTGTGTTTAGCTTTGGAAATTTGGGGGAAAAGACGGGGAAAAGGCACTTTTCAGCCTCCAGTGGCTTACAACCTTTGGCTCTTACATTTTTATTGTCTGCCATGTGTTTACTGAAGGCTGGTGCTTTCTGTTCCCGGGTCTCCCCCCCACCCCCCCCACCCCACTCCCCACAGCCGCCGTGTTCCATCAGGACTGAGCTGTCTGGGGCGAAACGGCAAGTTGAATCCAGCAACGCATTTTGAACACATTTTGATTCCTTTTTTTGCCCGTCCTTCTGGATTTCTCTCAGATTTTCCCAATTTTTTTCCCTTCGCTGCTGCAGACTCCGTCATGATTGGAGAGGGGAAAAAAGAAAAAGTGTCGTGTACCCTGTCTTTTTGGGGGAGAAATTTACAATTCCGAGAGAATCCGGGCTCGAGCCGTAGACACAGAACGCGCGGAGAGCACAAAGGAGCGCGTTGAGGATTCTCTTTGCAGTGTGTCTGCAGCTGGATAAGGAAGAATTTAGAGCTCCTCTGATAGTGTTCCGGGTAAATACTTAAACCCCTTTGGAGAATTTCACACACAGATACGGCGCCGCGGAAAAAAGGGGCACTTATGTTCCCGCAAGCGGCTACAGCCCGCAGCTTTGTACTGAATGCAATCCTATGGAGGATACATCCGGCGACACTATCTCCGGGCACAGCAGGGGCGGCCAGTGGGCAGGCCTTTCTCTGTTAACCCTGTGCGGGCTGCGGGAGAGCCCAGCTTTATTGGTGCGGAGCGAGGACAGGGCCTATGACACCCAGGAATGTCCAGGGGCAGGTCCAGGCCTCTGCTCTGCACATAACGGGAGTGACAGGAGCTAGGAAATGCCGAGCGAAAGCCTTGCGGTCTCTCTCCGCTCTTGTTAGTGTGAGAGACGAACTGGCACAAAAGCCTGGGCTTCCATGTTAGCCCCGGTCTCCTAGGCTTCAGCTTCATTTTGCTAACCTTTATTACACACACACACACACACACACACACACTCATGCATGCACACGCACGCACACACATACACACACACACACGCATACACATTTCACACACTATAAACTTATGTATATACGTATATATATATTTTTAATAGACGAATTCTTTTGTTTGAAATCGTTTTAACTGCCCCGGAATTCCTATTGATGGAAAGGTGTGAGGATCCTGCTACTGTTCCCGGGTTTTTGGGGCCCACAGCCCGGGTGCTGGGATGTATTTGGAGTTACTCTGGCTGGCCGACCATCACAGCATTGCAGGGGTGAGCGCAGAAACCCTGGTGCCAGGTTGGGGTATGAGACGTTTTCATCTCACCAGGAAAAGATGCCGCATAAAACAAGGGTATGCATTCTTCCCTCTGGTGTTTTTTTATTTTTTATTTTTTATTTTGGGGGGTGGTAAAGTGGGGCATGAAATCCAGCTCTAGTCTATCATTGTCTTATTATAAAGAAATATTCTAGAAGAACCTTTAGGAAAATGAAGTCGTGTTAAAAAAAAAAAAAATCAGCAGACCTATCCGTTTGAAAGGGAAGCAAGATTCCCAAAGGGTGTGCCCGCTGTTGGGAATATTTCCAATATTTTAAGGTTTCTCCTGCCAGTGGGTTGGGAAATTGAAGGGTCCTTAAAAACGTTGCCTTGGGCCCTAGCCGGTGTTGCTCAGTGGATAGAGTGTCCACCTGTGGACTGGGTTCAATCCTGGGTTCGATTCTGGTCCAGGGCACCTACCTCGGGTCAGGGCACCTGCAGGAGGCAACCGATCGATGTGTTTCTCTCACATGGATGTTTCTCTCTGTCTCTCCTCTTTTTCTCTCTAAAAATCAATGGAAAAGTATCCTTGGGGGAGAATTAAGAAACAAGAAAGGAGGGGGGTTACCTTCGGAAGAAAGGATGAGGAGCACAGGAGAGGGTGTGTCCAATGGGAACCCTGCAGCGCACGGTGCCGGCGGAGGGAACAGTGGACAGGCCTGGAGGCGGGAGCAGTTAAACGAGTTCTCCAGCACAGCCGGGCCTTTTAGCCCCGGTCCCCCAAGTTCTGGAGGGAACGCGACACGCCCTGGACAGGTTTTCGGCGCGGAACGAGGGAAATCCCCGAGGAGTAAACCGGCTTCCTCCAGACAAGCCGCAAACTGATTAAAATATTTATCATCCTTCGGGTATGCAGCAGCGTTTGATGATGGAAGGCATATTAATATTCATCCTCGCTGCTCGCCTGCACTTCACACAGACCCAGGAAGGGCCGCGCAGGTGACGGCTTCCGATCCTCGCCAGGAGTCCTGAGGCCCGCACGGCTCGGAGGCAGGGGGTGCCGGGTGATGTGACGGGGCTCGTCCTCGGGGGGCTGGGCACCAGGGATGTAGACCAGGAGGGACGTGTGGACGGGAGAGCTTGAGAGGGAGGCCTGCTCTCTCCCGGGAAATCCTTTGCTAGAACAGTGGTCGGCAAACTCATTAGTCCACAGAGCCAAATATCAACAGGACAACGATTGACATTTCTTTGGAGAGCCACATTTTTTAAACGTAAACTATGTAGGCAGGTACATTGTTATTAACTTAATTAGCATCCTCCTAAGCTGGCCTTTGCTAAACACTCAAGAGGCCAAAGAGCCGAATGTGGCTCGAGAGCCGCAGTTTGCTGACCACTGAGCTGGAACAAAGGGAAAAGTTGGGGTGTAATGGGATGAGCAGCCCAACTGCCCTTGCTCTCTGAGTCCGCGGGCAGACCGAGCTCCTGGTGGAGGGGGAGGGACTGGAGCCCTACAACGGATTTCGGTGTGAATGCCAACCCCCTGGCCCCGTTTTCCCACCTGGGCCTCCATTTTGCTCCCCACGAATGGAGTACCTGTCTGATCACTGAGGACTTTGGTCCAGGCAGGTCTTCCCGTGTGCGAACCACTGTGAGGCTTTCTTATTTGGGAACCTTAGGTCTGCTTGCACGAGGGCATTTGGAACGACAGCCAACCTGTTCGTCAGGAGCTACCTGATTTGCTTAGGAGAGCAGGTGTGGCCACCTGCCATTCCCACCGTGGAAATGGGGCGCTTTCTTTCCCACACATAACTCCCCGTCCTGCGGCTGAGGACCCTGCGTCAGGGCTATGCCAGTCACACCACTTGAAAGACCAATCAATGTTTGGAATGTTCATTCAGGCCTCACACACCTTTTATTTTTTTATATCAGAGAGGAAGAGGGGGAGAAAGAGCTAGAAACATTAATGATGAGAGAGAATCATGGATCAGCTGCCTCCTGCATACCCCATAGTGGGGATCAAGCCCACACTCGAGCATGTGCCTTTGACCGGAATCAAACCTGGGACCCTTCATCCTCAGGCTGATGCTCTAGCCACTGAGCCAAGCCAGCTAGGGCTGGCCTCCCTCATCTTTATGCATAGATCTGCCAGACTCGCACGTTTTCCCTTTATGTCACATTACTATTTTCTAGCGACAGGGTTGATTACTTCCAAGGCACAAGTTGTACATTCTCGAATTATCCTATATAATAAAAGGCTAATATGCAAATTGACCAAATGGCAGAATGACCGGTTGCTATGACACACACTGACCACCAGGGGCAGACGCTCAACACAGGAGCTGCTCCCTGTTGGTCTGCGCTCAACCAGAAGCCGGGCTCATGTCTGGCGAGCTCAGCGGCAATGGTGAGACCCTCTCCTGCCTCCATGGCTGCACTAAGGGTGCCTGACTGATAACTTCGGGCCTAAGCCATCAGTCGGACATCCCCCAAGGGCTCTTGGACTGCAAGAGGGCACAGGCCAGGCTGAGGCTCCTTCCTTGCTCCCCAAGTGCACGAATTTCATGCACTGGGCCTCTCTGGTTGGTTAGTAATTTTGTTCTTCAGAGGGCTGCTTCTGAAGGATTGCCTCCACTTCGATTCTGTTTGAGAATCTATGCAGCGATGGGGAACCTTTTTTTCTGCCAGGGCAATGTGGATATTTATAACCTCATTCTCGGGCCATACAAGATTATCAGCTTAAAAAAAATTAGCTCCTTCTCTTTGATCAAACATTTTATTAGCTCACCCCTGATATATCCTGGCAGGGCCAGACCAAATGATTTTGCAGGCCTTATGCGGCCCGAGGGACAGATGCTCCCCTCTCTGATCTAAGGTCTGGCGTTACCTATGAGGCCACCGTATGTAACAGGGAGATGGAGAAATAATATTTTGGGGCCACTGTCTCACGTTACCAGAGAATCGTAGGAGAGAGCCACACCCAAGTGGCACTTCCCTAGAGAACAATTAGCTTTTATGTCTTTTATTGGTATGTCTTCCCTTTCGATGTCTCTTGATTCCTTCCAAGCCCAGAGAAACTGGGGCAGAGACGCAGTAAGATTGGTCATTGCTCATTTTTTTCGAGGCCTGCAGCCTCTATCCCAGGCTGTCTATGTGAGGCTGGCCATGCCTGTGCCGCTGGGCTCTGATGTGCAGGCTCCCATGGCCGTGGGACCCCAGGACGTCAGCGTGGGAAGGGGCCCGAGAGATGGTCCTCCCGTTGTCCTCGTTTTGGGAAAAGAAGGGTCAGAGGCACAGAGGCCTGTCTGGGACAGCAGACGCTAGCTCCGGCTTGGAGGGGCCAGGAGGCTGCCTGGCCAGGGTGCTCTTGGCACGTGTACGGGCACCTTCTGCCAGCCAGGTTGGGATCTCCTGGTGAGAAGTGGTTTGTTGCCCCGATCAGAATGTAAACACCGGCTGAGGCTGGGTTTTGTCTCTCACGTGAGCTTTATTACAGCCTCCTGTGTTTATAAACATGTCTCAGCGTGAGGGGAAATGCTAGCCTCCGGGCCCCCGGGGAGTACCCCTGTCCTCTCTGTGGCTGAGACGGAGACTCCCCAGCCTCCTCCTCCTCCAAGCGTCCACGTCTGCTGTGCTCCCCGGCCGGCCTGGGGTGGTGCCCGGACAGCCGTTCCCACACCCTCTTCCAGGAGAGCCCGTGATGCTTTTTGACATTTCATGGTCAGCGGGCATCTCCTAGACGGGCACAAAGCCCAGGCTCAATCCGACAGGCGGTTTTTGAAATTTTTCTTTAGGACTCAGGGTGTCTGGCGTTGGCGAACAGGCAGAGTCGCTGTGTCGTGGAGCTGGCATGTGTGCCGAGGAAATAGACACACGTGCAAGCAGGCTTGATGGGCCACAGGAAAGGTGGGGTCACAGTGTGAGGCTGAGAGAACTGGGAAGGCTTCACAGAAGAGGAGGTGCTATATATATATTTATATATATATTTTTTATTTTATTTATTTATTTTTTTATTTTTTTACAGAGAGGAAGGGAGAGAGATAGAGAGCCAGAAACGTCAATGAGAGAGAAACATGGACCAGCCGCCTCCTGCACATACCAGGGATGTGCCCACAGCCAACGTACATGCCCCTGACCGGAATCAAACACGGGACCTCTCAGTCCACAGACCGATGCTCTATCCTCTGAGCCACACCGGTGTCGGCAGGAGGCGCTTTCTTATTGCGCCTTGCGGAGTGAACTGCCGTTTTAGGCAAGGTTTTCAGGGATGAAGAAGAGGAGTGGGGCCCATTCCGGGCAGAGCCTCCCCGGGCACGTCTGCAGGAGTGTCCTGGCGCCTGGTGACCAGGGCTCCGGGCACCCGTCTGGGGTCGCGTGGCAGAGGGGATACCACGTAGGGCCCAGGGAACACGTGGCAGGAGGAGGATGTGGCCAGCTCAGGAGGAGCCTTCTGTGGCATGCTCAGAGATGTGGCCTTTCTCCCGGAGATCACGGTGCGAACTGCTTTCAGAGATCTTTGAGAAGCAACAGGGTAGAGTCAGGCCCTTTTTGGAGAACGGCAACCGGCAGCAGCATCGTGGCTAGACTGCAGAGAGGAGAGGCGGGGGCAGGAAGGCCTGTTGGAGGCATTCTGCTGAGGAATGATATAACGTGATTCTGACCCTGGTCAGTACTGGGAGGGAAAAGGAGGGACGAATCCCAGTGTTCAACACCCATCTTCCCCACCCTGGCGTCCGGATGAGAGACGAGGAAGAGCCCCAGGCAGTTCCCCAGGTTCCGGTCTTGTTGCCAGAAGGGTGATAATACCGTTTGCCACGCTGAGGAGCGGCAGAGGAGGGCGTCTGGCTGTGTATTGGGTGTGAGGAGCCAGCAGAGCATCTGAGAAGACCTGGGAATACTGGTGGGGAGCCCCGTAGAGATATCTGAACGGAGTGTAGATCGGGGAGTTCCACCCACGTCTCCTGTGGGCATTCCTGTCATGTGCCAGGCAGTGTCCTCATGCTAATCCGGGCTTGAAGGTGCCTGACACATGGCAGTCATCTCCATGGAGACAGTAGCTAAAGTCGTTGGCCTGAGAGAGAACAGGTTACAGAGGAAGGAGCATCGCCTGGCTGGTGTGGCTCAGTGGTTGAGCATTGACCCACACACACCAGGAGGTCACTGGTTGGATTCCCGGCTCGATCCCCAGTAGGGGGCGTGCAGGAGCCAGCTTATCCATGTCTCTCTCTCATAGATGCTTCTATCTTTCTCTCCCTTCTCCCTCTCCCTTCCTTTCTCATTAAAAATCAACAAAAACATTAAAAAAAAAGAATTAAGGAGCTTCAAAGGGGAAGTGTGGGATGACCAGAATAAAGAACAAGCACAGGACAGCAGTGAAGCAGAGTGGCTCTAAGAAAACCGAGAGTAGCTGGTGGAACCGAGAGGTGAGGGAGGTTCACAGAGTCACCACCTGCAGGGAGTCAGTAGGCTCCCGGCGCCCCTTCGTTGCCTTCCGCGTGAAAAGAGTTTCAGCGGGAAGGCGGGCGAGGACCAGGTGGGAGATGGCAGGTGAACTCTAAGTTTGTGTGATCTGAGCTGAGAGGAGGTTTCTGAGAGCAGCAGTGTCTGCTGGGTCACCCTGAGGTGCCTGAGCATAAGGACCTTTTGGCCGGTAGGGGGCGCTGCTGGCAGCTTTCCTCCGAGTCCCTCCCGAAATTAGCCGTGGACACTCAGGGGCCCCGGCCAGAGGCTGACCCAGCGGCACACGTTCTGATCTGCCTAGCCATCGCTGGACACCATGAATGGGGTTGGGCCCGGGGGGGGTGTGTGTGTGTGTGTGTCCGGCTGCGTACCTGCTGGATCGCACCAGGCGCCGGCGGTGGCTCTGCGGTTCTCGGTGGGAACTGAAACCGAACTCGGGGGCATAAACGCAGATGGCTGATTTTGCGATTAATTTGGTCTCCAAGGCCAGGGAGACCGTAATGCTGTCAATCTGCTATAAAGCTGTGGCAGCATTCCCGGAGCGAAATGAAAAATCAATATCGGGACCGCAGGATGGCTCTCTTCAAAACCAAGGTGCGCTCTGTTGCAGATTGCATGGAAGACACGGAGCCCCCAAAGGGGCAAACATAACCTTCGTTATTGCACGAGTGAGCGTGTGTGGGCCGTGGAGCAGCCGAGGAGAGTGCTGGTTATTTGTACAGTGTACTGGGGTGCCAGGAAGGGGGCAAAGGGTTGCAATTTCGGGGGGAAACTCACTGACAGCTACGTGTGCCCTAAGCCGCCTCAGCTGGACGTCTCTAGTAGGCCGGGCCTCAGAGGCCGGGATGCCCACTTACCCTTCAGCCCCTGCGGGGCACGAGCTGGCCTCAGACACCAGGTTAAGCTCCCCCTGTGCGTCCCGTGGTTTTCCGTGTTAGCACCTCGGAGATTCATCGAGGGTAAGAGCAGTGTCTCCCATTAGCATCATTAGGAATAAGCCCCAAGGGGGTGGTTACGGTTCCCATTCTGAGAAGTGGAAATAGATTTCCTTCCCATCAAGCCCATGCGTTCAGAGGGCCCTTCAGTCCGAGGGCCGACGCTCTATTCGCCGATCCGGCCAGGGCTTGGCTCTTTCTGTCCGTGGGCTGGTGCTGCCTGTTTCTGACTGAGCTTGGAGGCCTCGCTGCTTCTCCTCTGCAGGTTGGGAACACGTGACCGGATGTTCGTTCCAGTACACACACGTGCGTTTCGGAGGCATTACTGCTTAGCAGGCTAACAGCTTTTCTTCGGTCGCATCTTTTGTGGAGAGGAAGGTGGGATGCGATTGTGCTTTAGAGCAAAACCCGCCTATTCCAAAGGCATCGCATTCTCCGACGCCCAACGTTCCTGCCTCCTGCCAGGCCCCCTGCGTTCCGGCTCCCCGAATGCAGCCCCTCGGGGAGGTCAGGCAGCGAGGGGAGGGCCGCCTGGAGGCCACGGGCTCTCCTGGTCAACCCCAGGCCGTCAAATCTCATTCTTGGCAAAGCGCCTTGTGACCAAGGATCTGCATCCTCAGGCCGGAGGGGCGGCCGCGGCGGACGGTGCAGGGACTCACCATCTCACCATCGCCTCCGAAGCCGGCTCCGCTCGGCAAGTGGCATCCCGAGGGCGCAGGCAGCGCCCGGATGCCAACAGCTGGACAGCAGGCCCCCGAGATGGTCGTGAACGGGTCCCCTTTCTCCCTCGGCAGTAACTCTTGTTTACGTTCTCAGCGGTCGTTCCCGCGAGCACAGCGCGCCGTCCCGGGCAGGTCAGATGCTTAACCCTCCTGCCCGGCGACAATGCAGAGGGCCCCTTTGTTTTCCTTCATGCAGAGCCGGCCTTGCCGACCCAGTGAATGGGGCCCCGGGCGCTCACCGCTCAGAAGTCACCGATTGTCCGCGCGCCACAAAGAGAGGGAGGTTTTTGTTTCCCCGCGACAGTTGCCGGCCTTTGCCTGTGCATCCAACCACGAGACAGCCCGCCCATTGACCGACAGGCAGGGGTTTGGGGTACCATTTGGTTCCTCTGACCTGTGTTACGTCTTACTGACCCGGCCAAATCGCTGAAAAGTTTTCCCTTTCTGCCGTCGGAGCTGAAAGCTGCTCAGTGTCTCTGCAGTGATTCCACCCCCTTCCTTTTAACACTCCACATTCCTGCTCATCGCAGCGCCTGTTACTGCAGCGAACCGTGAAATCACAAATGTTACGAGGTTCTTAGGGACCGGTCATACTTTTTTAAAAAAAGATATATTTTTTATTGATTTCAAAGAGGAAGGGAGAGAGAGATAGAAACATCAATGATGAGAGAGAATCATTGATCGGCTGCCTCCTGCACGCCCCACACTGGGGATAGAGCCTGCAACCCCGGGCATGTGCCCTTGACCAGAATCGAACCCGGGACCCTTCAGCCTTTAGGCCGACGCTCTATCCACTGAGCAACACCAGCTAGGTGGGACCGATCATACTTTAAGAAATAAACACAGAGCGCCTTCTGACCCTGGGATTGCCTGTAAAGGTGAGCAGGCCGTTGCCCGAGGTCACGGATCCGCCTGTGTTTATTTGTGAGGGCGGATCAGGACAGTTATGTTGGTGTCTGCATCTGTTTTTCAGGCCGGAACTACTTCTCACGCGGCCCCTTTAAGAGTTAAGGGGCCAGTTGAGCAAACATTAAATCTGGGCCTCCACTCCAAGGCTCCTTTGCGATGGAAACAAAAGTGCCGCAGCAGGTGGTGGGCTCGGGCACGGGAGGAGGAGGAGGAGGCGGCTCCGTGGTTGCCCATTTTTCTAACCTTTCAAGGCGCCATTGTCTGCTCCCCAACGTGAGAGTGTCCCCACTTCCTCTCACGCAGACGATCTGGGCATGAGAGGACTTTCTCCTGCGGCTTCGTCTGGGGGATGCGACGTCTACCTCGTAGCAGGTGGGAGAGGCGGCTCTCCCGGGAAGACGAGCCACTCCCGTCCGCTTATCGAAGTGTGACACTCCGGCCGGGGAGTCGGCGAGGAACAGGCATCTGTCTTAGGGTGTCTTTGGGGATCTCTAAGCAACTGTAGGGTGACCGCATGACGTTTTTATGTGTGTGTTGTTTTTTTTAATTTAAAAATATTTTTATTGATTTCAGAGTGGGAGATAGAAACATCAATGATGAGAGAGAATCAACGATCGGCTGCCTCCTGCACGCCCCCTGCTGGGGATCGAGCCCGCAACCCAGGGCATGTGCCCTGATCGGGAATCGAACCCTGACCTCCTGGTTCATAGGTCAGTGCTCAGCCACTGAGGCACGCCAGCCAGGCTGCATTACCTCTTTGAAGCTAAGGATAAACTCCGCGCAGCCTGTACCCGCTTACAACAAGGGGTTTCGCTGGAGGGAGGAGAGCTTTCTAAAGGGATTAATGGCTGCAGTTGGAATCCTTGTCGTCTCCCCCTGAAAATGAACGAGCTGAGCTCGCGGCCAGTTAAAAGGGTTCTGAGTTCCCATTGGGAACTGCGCTCCCAGCCCAGGCATTGAAGACTTCGCAGACCGTGCTGTTGACAGGTGGCCTCGGAGGGACCACGGCTGTCTCAGGTAGCTGCTGCCTGAGGGCAAGCACGGCCGCTCTGCCCGTGTGGCCCTCGCCGAGTGGCTTTCCCTACCACATTGCTGCTCCATTCGGAGTTTTCCGAGGCACATGGTCAACAGCACGAGCCACGTGATTAGAGTGGGACATCGCTCTGAGCTCAAGAATCTTAAGAAAAATAAGAATTTTTTTTAAGGGTGGGCAGATATATGTGGTGAAATGTATTAGTTACAGGGTCTACCATTCTTCCAGGCCTACCTTTCAGTTTTTGTTGCCTCGAAATGGAAATGATAAGTCAACAGGTCAGTGTTAAATGATAAAGTTGAGGCTATCACAGGTAGTGAACAGGACATTCTAGTAGAGCAACTTTTAGAAGTGATTTCTATAAATCAAAGTCATTAATAAGAGCTTCATTGAGTCTGACAGTTATTTTATGTAACCCCATTGGCTACCTTCACCCGGTGTGTATATTGTGTGTGTGTGTGTGTGTGTGTGTGTTTGTGTGTGTGTGTGTGTGTGTGTGTTGTATGTGTTTACCTGGATGTCTACCACATAGCAGAGACTCAAATGGATTATTACATGAGAATTTGCCTTTAGTGCCTTCTGTTTGGTGTGCTGAGCTTAAATGTGCTAGGCCTGGAGTTAGAACCCCACATTTCCATTCCTAACTCTACTCCTGAACTAATTTTGATATTGATGAGCTATTTAGTTTAGCTGAACTCATATTCCTTATCTGTAATAATGTGTTTAATAATCTCTGCTGTATCTAACTCATATAGTTTTTATGGGGATTAAATGAGATAATGTTCATGAAAACACTTTTCAAAGTGTAAATCATTTTACAATTATGTTAGCTTCTAGTGTCTGTGTTATGTTTGGTTCTGTTTACTAATGGTGTACAATTTGGCAAGTTGCTTAACCTTTCTGTATTTAATTTTTTTAATCTGCAAAATATAAATGATAACTTCTTTATCTCATAGACTTATTTTTAGGAGTCAGTGATATAATGTGTGCGACAGCACCTAGCATGTAGTGAGCACTCAACAATTCGAGCTGCCATATCATTATCACTATCTTTGCCATCACAATCACCATAACTACCAGTACCATCACTGTCACCATCATTACTTCCACCATTACCATCACCACCACTACCATGACAATCACTATCACAATCATCACCATCACAATCACCACTATTACTGGTACCATATCATCCTCACCATCATTACCACCACCACTATCAACATCAACATCATCACCATCACCATCACCACCATTATCACTATCACAATCATCACCATCACAATCACCACTATTACCATCACTATCACTATCACTGTCACCATCACCATAACTACCATCATCACCATCACCACCACCACCATCAGTATTACCCTCTCTACCACCATCACCATCACAATAACTACCATCCATCACTACCACCATCACCATCACTATAATTACTACCCCAGGTCTTGGTGCTGGGGCACCACAAGAGTCTCAGGGGCATTCAGCTTTGCCCCTTCCCCTCCCCCCCCAGCAGTTAATTTCCACCGGGGCTTTGCCTTGGATGTTCCTGAAAGAGGGATGGGCAGGCGAGGGGGAGGGAGGGGGGTGGAGAGCAGCTATCTACAAAGGAGTGAGTGATAACAAAGAGCCTTTCTGCTCCGCTTCCTGCACAGAAAACATATGTTCAGCGATGCAGGCCGCAATCGGGTTCAAGACACACTGTAGGGCTGCAGACAAAGGCCCGCACCATCCCCTTCCCCCTCCTCGACAGCGTCTCCAAACACAAACATCTTCGCTTGTCTCTGCGTAAGGGATGGAGCTGTCAGCCAGATCCTCTTGCCAGTGTGGTTTCTTTCTCCCCCGTTCCTTTTCAGAGGCCTCCCCGCACCCCAGTGTCTTACACTTCATGTCATCCAGTGTGAGCGGCAGACCTCGGTGGGGGGGCGGGGGGCGGCCTGGGGCAGGGTGCCCCTCTGACGGAGATACTGGGTGACTTTTCCCGCGCCCCCGGAGCGGCAGGAGCTAAGCCCCTTCCTTTAGGACACACGCGGTCCCTGGCTGGATCATTCAGTGCTCGGCGTAGCTCGCCATCCTTCACCTTCAAGGAACAGGCCAGCGCCCCGAGAGCCTTAGAAGTGGCGGCTGGGAGCCGGGGCCTGTGCACGTGGCGGTGGGGTTGGCAGAGTTCTGCTCTCGTTTGCAGGGTGAGCAGTGTTTGAGGAACAGACACAGATCCATCAAGGCCCTGCAGAAGGGACTGGAGGGAAGTCGCCGTCATTCTCCTGTTATTCATTACGTGCGACCTGTGCGTAGGTCTGCCCTCAGTTCTACGCCCAGGCGGCACTGCTCTGTGCGCGTCTGTTGATAAACCTTATTTCCTGCATTGAAAACGTTGCAGCTGAGTAGGTTTATTTCCATGCACGAGACTTTAGGAAGATACGTTGAAACGCGCTCCTTTGTAACTATGTGTATGTGTGCGGTAGAAATGTATTCTTTATAATTCTTTTCTGTACAACCCCTTAGAGCAGTGCTCGGCAGACCCCGGCTCGCGAGCCACATGTGGCTCTTTGGCCCCTTGAGTGTGGCTCTTCCACAAAATACCGCGCGCGCGGGCACGCACGTACAGTGCGATTAAAACTTTGAGGCCCATGCGCAGAAGTCGGTTTCCGGCTCTCCAGAGAAATTTCAATCCTTGTCCTGTTGCTATTTGGCTCTGTGGACTAATGAGTTTGCCCACCACTGCGCTAGAGCTTCCACTGCTGCGAATAGCCAGCTAGAAAAAACACAGAATTCTCCCCCCAGCAGTTCTGCCCACGGATGCATATCGCTCTTGGCTGTTTCACATTCCCAGTCTCAGTTTTCCCATCTGCAAAATGGGAATGCCACGACCGTCCTACCCCATAGGAGGGCATGCCAGAACAAAGCAAGGCGCGTGTTTACATCATAACGGCCCACGAATACACTCGGCCGTCCGTCTCTGAGGAAGGCTCGCGTTGTGTCTTCGTTTCCCATTACCGACTCAGCTTTGACGCTTTTGTTTCCCTTTTCCTCCTAAGACACGACGGGGTATTTTCCATTTGATGGCATCGTTAATTAGCTGCCGTGCTCATCCCGGAGAGCACCCGCGGGGGCATTCGGAGGAAGGAGGGGGGCGGGGAGTTTCCCCCGTCAGCTCCGCGCGCTCCATGGGCCTTGAGCTCGCTTCGGCGATGGAGGCAATTACAGCCCTGCTAATGAATAGGCAGTCAAGTGGAATTTCCCGGGAACGCCGTCTTCGGGGCCGAGGATAATTTCAGCACCTGAGAACGCTCAGGCATAAAACATTGTGTAAATATTTTCTAACGAGAGGTGCCAACACGGCCTTCTCCGCCGGCACGTGTCGGAGCCGACAAAGGCACGTCCCGGTGCCGGTGCACGCGGCTCTCGGCGCCGTCATCGGAAAATCCTGGAGAGGAAAAACACTGCGGAAACGGATGCACACTCCCCGCACGGGCTGAAAGCAAGTTGGCAGAGATCATCCTAGCGGATGAAGCGGACAGACTGCGAGGTGGGCTAGCTGGGCCCCCATGCGGGCCCCACCCTGCCGGCCCAGAGGGGAGTGTCCCCCGCAGCGCGCAGTAGGACAGCTGGAAAGGTCAGTGGCTGTCCTTTCCCGCACGGAATGGACTCATCTCGCAGACGGACGGGGAAGGGGAGGCGATGGCCGTACGAGTGTGTGCACGGGTTTTGTTTTTCCTTCCCCTTATTTTTACTTTTATTTAAAATATATTTTAATTGATTTGTCGGAGGAAGAGAGACAGAAACATCGATGATGTCCTTAGACAGCAGAGAATCATGGATCGGCTGCCTCCTGCACGCCCCACCCTGGGAATGGAGCCCGCAACCCCGGGCCTGTGCCCTGACCGGAAGCGAACCATGACCATTTGATTGACGCTCAACCACTGAGCCACACAGGCCAGGCTCCGCCCTTGTTTTTAAAACAAAGCAGTGACGGAGAGGAGGCGGATGAAGCAAGCGGATCTATTGATACTTGGAAAATAGAGGGGGGAAGAGGGGGCCCAAGAAGAACAATGATTTTTCAAACTCCATAAAGGTCAGGAAAAAAGGCTCTCCGTAAGTCCGGCGAGCCTAGAAATCAAATCCCATTTCCCATCATGAGAAGGCCGTTGTTTGACCGCGGTCGTTAATGCACTGTACGGGGAAGATTTAAGACTCGCTGGAAAGCCGGCTTCTGTTTTATTGGGCTGCTCCGAGAAGCCCGCAGCAGAGCTGGGACTAGGTGCCTGGCGATTCCTTAATGGGCTGTCAGGGGCAGGACTCCGGGGCCGCGCTGCCCCGGCCCCTGCCTGTCCGCGGGAGCCCCGGGCCGCGCGGGCCCGGGCAGAGGCATGAGTTACTCGATGCTCTCCTCTGCTCCATATGGCCGGCCGTGTCTCTGGCCATTAATCACGGCCAAACCGGCCGAGTGCTTTCCGAGGCACTGGAGGCAGTGTTCAGCTGTACCTGTGCCAGGGGCAGCCGGGCTGCAGCAGCGTAAGGGAGCGGGCGAGGGGCCGGCGCCGGGCCCAGCAGCTGGCTTCCATAAACAGCTCTCTCCCCTCCTCCTCTTCCTCCCCTTTCGCTTTTCTTCCTTTCCTTCCTTCTTTCCTCTCCTGTTTTTATTCCCTTTTTTCTTTTATACTTTCTCTTTCTCTCCCTTCCCCCCTCCCTCTCTCTCTTTCTCCTTTTTTTTTTTTCCTTGACAAACTCATGGGCTGTTTTGAGCAGCAGCAGTTCCTGGCTGCTCCCACTCCCTGCCCTGGCGCCCAGGCTAAGCCTCTGCATCAGGACACCCTTCGCTCCGGCCCAGGCATTCCAGCAGCCACCCGCCTCCCACCTGGCTGCTGGGCTCTGCAGCTTTAGGAAACGCAGGGGCCCAGTGGCCCCTGTGCCGGGAGGAGAGAGGGGGGTGCGCCATGGAAGTGCTTGGGGGGAAGTAGCTGTTCCACGTCATAGCTGTTGTGGTTCAGCATGTGACAATCAAGGGTCCATACTTTCCATCATCATCCCCCCCCCCCCCCCCAGCTTGTACCCATAACACTGCTGACAACAGGAATCGCAGCATGGATGGAGCACTTTTTGCACTTTGTGCAGGCGAGCCTCCTGCAGAGCCTTTCCCTGGGTGGCTACATGTCCTCACCCCCCCACGCTTCTTGGGAAGCTGATCAGACGAGCTTTTCCCCTGAGCCCCCTCCCCGCAGGCAGACCTTCTGGACTGTTCTCGGCTCCCTCCGCTCCGCAGTGTGCGCTGGAGGGACGCCGAGCCCTGTCTCCCCGAAAGGTACCCACACGCTGCCCGCCGAGAGGTTCGTTCACGTCGAGCGGGTCCCACCTGGCTTTAGGAGGGAATGGACGGCTGCTCCGTCCGCAGCCGGTGGGACTCCTCCTGCCTCTCACCTCCCTTCCAGACGGGCCAGCTTGTCTCCCGCTTCTGGGCCCAGAGGCGCTGCAGGGCCGGGAGGGAGGGGAGGGCGGGCGGCGGATGGCAGCCTGAAGCGGCCCAGGGCACGGGCCCCCAGCGGGGCCTCCTCTTATCTGAGAGCCCAGGTCATCCAGGATGTGTTTTCCCAGATCCAGGAAGTGGGGGAAAGCAAGTTTGAGCGCTGTGTAAACATCAGCACCCCAAAGCCCCCCACTCAGGAGAGGGAGATAAAGGGGCAGAGGGCGGCCTGGCCTGTTTATTTGTTCTGTGGGGCCCCGGGCCCTCCGTGCGGCGGGCCGGGCGGCCGGTGTGGGGCATCACTCAGCGCTGCGCCCCGGCCGCACAGAGGCCGCGACACTGACAGCGGTCAACGAGGGGGGACCCGGCCGACCCCTCTCTGATGGGACGGAGGCTCTCTCAGTGGGCTCTGGGCCTTTCTTCTTCCTCCTCCTCCTCCTCCTCCTCCTCCTCTTCTTCTTCTTCTTCCTCTTCCTCTTCCTCTTCTTCTTCCTATTCTTCTTTTTCTTCTTCTTCTTCTTCTTCTTCTTCTTCTTCTTCTTCTTCTTAAGAAAAAAGGAGGGGGGGGAGTGGGGGTGGGGAGAAAGGGAGGGGAAAAAGTTCTGGACTTTGGAAGAGCGGAGCCCTGGCCGAGGTCTGGCAGCCATGGCTGCGCTGACGGGAGGAAATAGCTCTCCCAGCCGATAACATCTTAAGCCTCGTTTCTTCTCAAGCTGGACCTTTGGCCCTCGTTATCAGCCGAGCATTCCTCTGTCATTTGCGTGCGGGTGGGGGGGGGGGAACGCACCCTCCCGCCAGGCAGATCGTAGGTGAAGAGGGCCAGCGTCGGCACTGGGCCCATAAGGACGGGGTGGCTTTTCGGGGGGGTGGGGAGGTGGGGGGTGGCGGGCAGGGGACGCAGCCCGGCTTCCTGGTGTCTATGTGCCTCTTGAAATTGGGAAACCAGAGGCAGAGTTTCCTTTTCGGTTCGTTCCTTTGCGTTGATGCAGGAAGCCGAAGGGGGGGCGGGCCGTGGTTGTGGGGTGCCTCCTGTTCGCCCCGTCTCCTTAGACAGAGGCCTCTGATGGGTAACAAGGCTGGAGGGGTCTGAGTTTTGGAGTTAAAGGTCGATTTGAAATTGTGACACTTCCCTTCCCCCCAAGCAGAAAGGAACCCAAAGAGGGAGAGACACAGAGAAGGACTGGTAAGGAGTCAATGCTGTAATTCCTCTGGGTCAGTGGTCGGCAAACCCATTAGTCAGCAGAGCCAAATATCAGCAGGACAACGATGGAAATTTCTTTGGAGAGCCGAAACCCGGCTTCTGCGCATGGCCACGAAGTTCCAGCCGCACTGCATGCGCACGCGCCCGCACGTGGTGTTTTGTGGAAGAGCCACACTCAGGGGGCCAAAGAGCCGCGTGTGGCTCCCGAGCCTCGGTTTGCCGACCACGGCTCTAAAGCCATTGGAGGGGGCTTACTCAACGGAGAAAGGACTCTAGAATGAACCCACCCTCTGAGGACACGGGTTCGCCAGCACCAGGTCTGCAGAGAGGCCTGCCGCTGGCTCCTCACGGCTGCGTGAGTTCAGCGGTGCCTGGTTCCCTTTTTTTTTTTAAAGTAAATCTTTATTGTTGAAAACATTACATATGTCCCCCTTTCCCCCCAGTGACCCCTTCTAGCCTGCCCCCTCCCCCTCCCCTGGCCCTCCCCCCCTATTGTCTGTGTCCAAGGGGGGGATGCATCTGTGCAGACAAGTTCTTTGGCTGATCTCTCCCCACCCACCCAGCCTCCCCCGCCTTCCCTCTGAGACTCCACAGTCTGCTCCATGCCTCTGTGTCTCTGGGTCTGTTTTGTTCACCAGTTTATTTGGCTCATTAGATCCCACCTGTGAGTGAGACCGTGCGATGCTTTGTCTTTCCGACCGGCTCATTTCACTCGGCACAATGCTCTCCAGGCAAGGCGAAGAGATGGATTTCCTTTTGAAGTTTTTGATTTCAGTTCATCTACATTCTCAGGAATCCTTTTGTTGAAATAGCAAACCACCCCAGCCGGGTTGCTCAGTGGATAGCGTCGGCCTGCGGACTGAAGGGTCCGGGTTCGATTCCGGTCCAGGGCATGTATGTACCTCAGTCGCAGGCTCCTCCCTGGCCCCAGCTCGTGCAGGAGGCAACTCATCGATGTGTTTCTCTCACATCGATATTTCTGTCTTCCCCTCTCCCTTCTATTCCCCTTAAAAATCAATGGGAACATATCCTCGGGTGAGGACATAAAAGAAAAACAGCACAGCCTAGCACTAGGTCGACAAGTGAGTTTAAGACGGAACAGAGCTAGTCATTCCAGGGGCATCCGTCCTGGGCCCGGGCCCCACAGGAGCCCGGGGGCTGTCCTCTCCATGTCGCTGTGTGGACGAGGCGCACAGCCAGGAGGCGACGGCCGGGGTTCGAGTGGCCAGCCGTCTGCGGGACAGTCTCAGTCTCCTCCTGATTCGCTGGCGCTCCCATGCGTTTCTGCTGAGAAAGAATGGCGGTGGGTGAAATTCCACCCCCAAACCGAGTCCCGAGCTTGTGGCTCCCTCGCCCCGTGTTCTGAGGGGAGAGGAGGAAGAATGTGTTTGGTAACCGGAGCCTGTTTGAACGCTGGTGCTTGCTGGAAGACAGCTCCGTGCCCCTCCTGATGGGGAAATGGGCTGGTTCACATTTCCTGTGCAAACCGAGCCCCCGGGGAGCCAGCGCTGCCAGGGGGAGGAGGAGGATGGCACCGCGGATCCCGGGAGAAGGAAGCCCTTGGACCCGGGAGTTCCCATCCGGGCAAGGACTGCTTTTCACTCTGAATTTCATGAAAAGCTGTACTGAACGCTCCATGTAAGTTCAACCCCTTCCTTTCCCAACGTTAAAAAAAAAAAAAGTTGTAACAGATACTGTTTTGTCATCCAGATATACAGCCCTCCCCTCCCCAAATGAATATATACTTCACCAGCCCATAGTTCAGTTTTGAAAATGAAATTTATTTGAATAAACACCGCCTTTATAATTATTCAAAGTGTGGATACATTTTGGGGGGGAGGGGTACCCTATATTTTCTCCTGTCTTTACTAACTACTTATTCATCCAATGTAGTTGTATGTCAACGTGTTCTCTGAATCCTTCTTGTCCTAAACACTTGATGAAAATGCATTGAGCCGAAGCCGGTTTGGCTCAGTGGTAGAGCGTCGGTCTGCGGACTGAAAGGTCCCAGGTTCGATTCTGGTCAAGGGCATGTACATTGGTTGCGGGCACATCCCTGGTAGGGGATATGCAGGAGGCAGCTGGTCGATTTTTCTCTCTCATCGACATTTCTAGCTCTCTCTCTTTCCTTTCCTCTCTGTAAAAAATCAATAAAATATATTTAAAAAAGAAAAAAGAAAAAAAATGCATTGAAAAAGTAAACCTTACAGTATTTTCATACAGTCAAGTAGACTGTTTGGGGATATACAGTCCATGAGCTTTAACATGTGTATCAGATCATGTAACCACCACTGCAATCAGGACACACCAGAGGCCCCTGTTTCCAAAAATCCCCCCATGATAACACTCATCCAGCCTAATCCCCGGCCACCGCCGATTTTCTCTCCCGCCCTATAATTTGCCTTTCCCAGACGTCAAGTAAATGGGATCCCGCAGGGCCTAACCGTGTGAGGCTGGCCCTTCTCGCTCAGTATGATGCCTTCATAGGCATCCCAGGAGCTGTGCATGTCACCTGCTTGTCCCTTCGCAGCGCCGGGCGGTAGGGATTCCCTCGTGTGGATGACCACAGCGTGCTGATCCATCCACCCTGCGAAGGACATTACATTGTTTCCGGTGTTTGGCGGTTATGAATAAAGGTGCAGTAAACGTCGGTGTGCATGTTCTTGTGTGAGCATAAGGCTTTAATTTCTTTAGATAAATCCCTAGAAATGCGATTTCTGCGTCCTGTATGAAGTGCCGGTGTGACTTTGATAAGGAACTGCCAAACCATTGACCGGAATGGAATTATTTTTGCAGCTCCACCAATGAAGCATACACTTAAAAAAGTTGAAATGCTCTTGGGTTGAGGTTGGCAAATTGCGTTTCTCTGTTTCTTGGAGGTTTTTTTTTTGTTTGTTTGTTTGTTTTTAAAAAACAAAAGAGAGAGGAAGGGGAGAGGGAGAGAGAGATAGAAACATCAACGATGAGAGAGAATCATTGATTGGCTGCCTCCTGCACACCCCCTACTGAGGATGGAGCCCGCCACTCGGGCATGTGCCCTGACTGGGAATCGAACTGTGACCTCCTGGCTCCTGGGCCAATGCTCAACCACTGAGCTATACCGGTTGGGTTTTAGATGCATCTGTAGGGTTTTAGATTGTAGGCAACAGAAATAGAATCTGGTAAATTTGAACAAAGTAGGACTTTGATGAAAGGATATTGGATAACTCGAATTATCAAAAGAGAAGAAACCCAACTGGCATTGCTCAGGTTTTGAGCATCAACCTATGAACCAGGAGGACAGGGTTCGATCCCCTGTCAGGGCACGTGCCCAGATAATGGGCTTAATCCTCAGTACGGGGCGTTCCGGAGGCAGCCGATCAATGATTCTCTCTCATCACGGATGTCTCTGTCTGTCTCTCCGAAATCACTAATATATACATTAAGAAAAGGATCTGGACTCAGGAACTTCAGGAAGCCAGGAAGACCCAGAGGACCGGGGACGGTAGGAACTAAGCAAATGGACGGACAACAACAGGATTGCTGGCGTGGCCGGAAGTAGAATCGAAGGATCCCAGCGAGAGAGGCTGTACCGCAGGCCTCGGCTGGCGGGCAGGAAACGCACAGAGAGAAAGCCAGAGACCCCCTCTTCATTCGAAGGCAAAACGAACGGCGCAGGGCGCAGTGTGCCTGGAAATCGCGTCTAATAACAGCTCCCGGGAGGCGAGTCCCAGGGAAGAAGGCCATCGGGGCGCCAAGGAAATTAGAGGGGGGCCCGCAGGACGCGGGTATGACTCGGGGCGGCGGGGGCCCCCGGTTTACCTCTGCGCCGTGTACATTGATTAAACACAAACTCCACGCCGGCCGCTCCCGACCATCATTTACCGTATCGATTTGTTAGCAGGGGAACTGTAATGAAACAGCCATTGATTTACTGTCCTGATTTGCTTATGGGCTTTTTCTTTCTTTTTTCTTTTTTTTTTTTTTGTATTATTAATTTTTCACTTTCTTTTTTCCTTTTTTTTTTTTTTTTTGATCCTTTCTTCTAGACAAACGGGGTGCTCCAGGAAGTGCGAAGAGAGGGGGTCCCTGTGGGACAGCGGAACGCCATGGTGACCGCCATCCTCACCTCGCTCACCGCGCGCCAGACCCTGCGGAGGGAGTGGCACGCCAGGTGAGTCCCGTTAACTGTTTCCCGAGCGCAGAAAACCAGTTCCGCTGTTTCCCGAACGTTGTGTCTGGCCGGTCTTGTTGCTCTCGTGGGAGGGAATCTCGACACAGAAGCCGGTTGGGTGAACGCTTTCGGCCACAGCCAGCTCTCCTGCACGTAGGACCCACGCTCACTGCGATGGTCCGTGGTGTCGTCTAGATGCGTAAGCGAGGTAACCCCGGGTGTGACATTTCCAGGAGGGTTTGCACCTTGAGCAGATGCAACATAAGTAAGTCCCTGAGGCCCAAGTACCCTGTTCATCAGCGGCCTAAGGACCAGCCTGGCGACTCAGGTCGGGCCGGTGTCTGGGTGGCTTGAACTTGGTCTTCGAATTGGCCACGTCGGAATCCCGCCGGCTCCCACCCGGCTGCTCTGCGGGGGCCTGGCCTGCGGGTAGAAGGCTGCCCCCGGGAGAAGGTTCGTGCACATCATCAGTTTTTGCAGAATCGATGCTCGCGTGCTCGCTCTCGGGGTCCCTGGCTCTGATCTGACAGACGGTTGATGGATGGACGGGAGGCTGGGCCGGCGCCCCCCACGCGTTAGGGTGAGCCCTCAGGTCTGTCCTTGCTACAAAGCGGTTGCCTTGTCGTCTGTCCCTGAGCAGGAGGGATAGGAGTTGGGACGGTGGCGCTGTCCGAGTCTTCCCCGATGCTTAGCTATTCCGTGTGCCTGGGCGCCGGGACCCTGCTTATGGATAGCCGTCACCCTCTCCAAACAGTTCCTGGCGACAGCTCACGCGGTAATGGATGGCTCTCCTTGCAGCAATGGTCGTAAAAATAGATTTGTCCCAACTCGGCTGGGACAAGCCCTTTTCCGAGCAAGGAGATGAGACGGCGGGGTGGGAAACACCCGTTCCGATCGGGTCTCAGAACACTGCCCTCACAGAGCGTCTGTCACCTCTCAATCCGGGCTGGCGTTGAAGCACTAACTTTAAAATTCTCCACGACCTCCTGCCCATCCGTCCCTTCCCGTCGTGTGGTCGGAGAGCGACAGTCTCACCTGCAGCCACTCAGTGGTTTCCAAGTGACGTTTCAGTGACTAATTTTTAAATTTCCTCCGTGTTGCGACGTAGGTACGCATAGTCAACAGTCAAGTAGGCCCGTTCCGTTAAGTGATGGCATCTGGGTGTGGGGACCGCTAAGAGGCTTCTCTGTCTGAGTTGGGTCTTTGGTATATTTTCCCCCGGTGAAATAGGAACGGGAGAAAGAAGGAAAAATTCCCCTGTAATCCCTCTCGGACCCTCCCCCCCTCCCTTACCCCCGGTCTCTGAGCAGACAGCACAGCTCAGACACCCAGCGTTGGGAGCAGAGGGAAGGACTTCTGGTGAGTGCTTTCGGTCTGTTAACCACGTTCCCGACGCACCAGGTCACCAGGCGGCGTGGCCGAAATGGCCCTGGTAAGAAGAGTCTGCTCTGGGCACCTCGGGCCCTTCCTGCTCACCGTTTAATCAGGAGCTGGAGCCAGGGTTGACGTCCATGTAGTTATTCCAACATCTGACACCGCATCTCTCATGTCCTCTGTGAGCGGGGAGGAGGAGGAGGAGGAGGAGGCAGGCCCCTTCAGCCCCCAACTCTCTGCAGGCCACCCTAAGGCCAAACCGCCGAAAGGGAACCTCAGGAGAGGGTGTCTCCGGAGCTCAGGAGGCTGTCCCTGACCACCACCACCACCACCCCCCCCCCCCCCCCCGCCGTCCGTCCTCACCCCCGTGTGACAATCCCATCCCGGTGGCCTGGCTCCCCGGCTCCCCCACACGATCCCTGCAAACAGGCCGTTCCCGCCACCTCTCCTTCCCGCACCCGAGCCGCACCGGCCGTCTGGGGCCCGCGCGGCGTCAGGGTGGGCACGCGGCGGTGAAAGTTGTAAACACCCGCCGCCGTGCGGGGCGCCGCCTGGTCCGGGGCGGCCCGCGGCGTGTGCACTTCGGAAAGAAGAGGAGTGTGCCTGCCCGGCCAGGAGCCCGCCATGGGTAGGAAGGACCCTCTGCACCCCTAACCCAAAAGCACACGGTCCCCGTCCCGTGGCTTTGGGGGAAAGTGTCCGTTCTGCAGGAGGCGGGTGACTGAGTTTGCCACAGGGTCACCCACCCCGCGGCGACAGAGGCCCGTCCGAGCTCTGTGCTCCCACAAACAGCTCCCCCCCCCCCCCGAAGAGGCTGCTCTGTGCTCCCACAAACAGCCCCCCCCCGAAGAGGCTGCTCTGTGATCCCACAAACAGCGCCCCCCCCCGGAGAGGCTGCTCTGTGATCCCACAAACAGCCCCCCCCCCCCCCGGAGAGGCTGCTCTGTGATCCCACAAACAGCCCCCCCCCCCCGGAGAGGCTGCTCTGTGATCCCACAAACAGCCCCCCCCCCCCCCGGAGAGGCTGCTCTGTGCTCCCACAAACAGCCCCCCCCCGAAGAGGCTGCTCTGTGCTCCCACAAACAGCCCCCCCCCCGGAGAGGCTGCCCTGTGATCCCACAAACAGCCCCCCCCCCGAAGAGGCTGCTCTGTGCTCCCACAAACAGCCCCCCCCCCGGAGAGGCTGCTCTGTGCTCCCACAAACAGCCCCCCCCGAAGAGGCTGCTCTGTGCTCCCACAAACAGCCCCCCCCCCGAAGAGGCTGCTCTGTGATCCCACAAACAGCCCCCCGAAGAGGCTGCTCTGTGCTCCCACAAACAGCCCCCCCGAAGAGGCAGGTTAGGGCCGTCTGCCCGCTTCCCGGAGCTGAATGGCCCGGGCGCCGGGGAGCGGCCGTGTGAATGCGGGGCGGGTGTTAACAGAAGCCGGACAGCGTTTCCGCAGGCCTGGCTTTGTTTACACGCTCCCCGCCGCCTGACGGACAGCTTGTTATAGCTTTTAAAGAACCGGGCCAGCCCTCCGCCCCGACCCCGTCCTGACCCCCGCAGCCCCGGGGTCAGCCGGCAGCTAATAAAGGGCGCGATTCTGCTGGGCCCCGCGGCGGGGAGAGGCGGGAAGGGAGCAGCTGCAGGGCCCGGGCGCCCCGGGATGGGCGGCTGCGGGGTCACTCCCCGATAATGAAAATGATTACCGAATTATATGGAAGTTTAACCGCAATCGCGGGCGAGAGGAGGGTGGAGCCGGCGTATTAGGTTTGATAAATGAACTGTGAAGAGGCCCATCTGGCTCTCCCCGTCGCCCCCCTCCCTCCCCCTCGCTGCCTTCCGCGGGGAAGCATCGGGAGATAGAGCAGTGCACATAGACCCAATGAGCCGTGGGGGAGCGGCGATGGATTAAGATCTAATGGTGACAGTGGGAGAGATTAGCCTGAAGCGGGCCGGAGGAAGAGGTGCCATTCCGTGTCCCCGCCCGAGCTGTTTTTCTCCAATAAAACCCAGCCACACGCCAGCGCCTCCGTTTATCTTACGCAAATCCCTCGCGTCCCGCCTCGACGGCCCGACGATTTCGAGGGCGTGCTTATCGTGGGGTCGTTGTTCCCTCGCGGTCGGCACCAGGAAGGCAAGTGAGCTTCCTTTGCCTCGAACCGGGTCTGGGTGAGAGTGGGGTACCTCCCGTCTGCCCGCTCGCTCAGGGCAGCAGCGAAGGGTGGTAAGTCGCGTGCCAGAGAAAAATGCTCCCCAAGATCGGCGATCCAGAGGCGGGAGTCTCCTGCACGCTGTTTTATTTTGACTGTCGGCCTGGCGCTGTCTCTGAGAGTTAAGGAGAAAGCACACAGTGTCCACTGAGTAGAGGCATTTGTCTATTTAGCGAGCGTTTTTGTAGCTGTTGTGTACCTACTGTATACTAGACACCGGGAGAGGATGGGTGAAGCAGCCATGTAAGGATGTATAGGGAGGGTAAGGGGGTGGGGGGTGATGTAGCAAGTTCCTAGAAAGCGGCCTGGAAGGCAGCGGGAAGGGAATCGGGGAGGCCAGGCCCTCTGACCCGCTCAGGAAAGGCGTTAAGGGCAGATGCTGTGAAGACCCTTATCTCAGACTACTACGTCTACCTGATACAAGCCTTGCCCAGGCAAGAATTATGTTTAACATAGAAACAAGGAGGTCCACGCCTTTCCCCGAGGCAGCCTCTTTCTTTACCTTGGGTTTTGACTTGACTTTGAATATCCGTGGCGATGGACAGGTGAGCGGACGGTGAGGTGATGGGTACCGGGGAGAGGCGGGGAACTCATTCAGAACTAGCTGCCTTTTAACTTTAAAACAAGGCCGTTACCTGGATGATAAGTAAGGTACAGATTCAAAGAAGAAGACAAAAACCAGGCCACTAGGGTTATGTGTAGGTTGAGATATAATTCACTTAATATAAACATAATCACTTTATTGTTTTTTTAAAATATATTTTTATTGACTTCAGAAAGGAAGAGAGAGAGAGAAACATCAATGATGAGAGAGAATCATGGATTGGCTGCCTCCTGCACGCCCCCCACTGGGGATGGAGCCTGCAATCCAGGCATGCGCCCTTGATCAAAATCAAACCTGGGACCCTTCAGTCCACAGGCCGACACTCTATCCACTGAGCCATACCAGCCTGGGCAACATAATCACTTTAAAGGATGCACTTAAATGACTTGCTTAGTACACAAACAAGTCAATATCGTCCGATTCCAGAGCGTTTCCGTTACCCCAGAAAGGAAACCCTGGACCCGTTACCAGCCGCGCTCAGTGACCCTCCTCCCCACAGCCCCAGTCAACTATTACGCTACTTCCTGTCTCTCTAGATTTTCTTGTTCTGAGCATTTCCTATAAATGGAATCATTCAGTATGTGGCCTTCTATATCTGGCTTCTTTCATTTAGCCTACTGTCTTCAAAGTTCACCCGTGTTTTAGTGTATACGTGCTCCATTCCTTTTTATTTGCCAAATAATATTCCATGTATGGATGGTACCCCATTCCATTCATTCATTCATTCATTCATCAGTGGATGGGCATTTGGGTTGTTTCCACTTTTTGGCAATTGGGGGGAGAGGGGCAAAGGCCTCCCGGGGTCAGTCCTCTGAACAGGGGGTTGGGTTTCTGGCCAGGAACTGCCGCTAAATGTGGCTTCAGGCCCTGTTTTCCCGCTCTGGTCGCCTGCCGATGTCCTGCTGTGGCTTTGATGCCACCCGCGCAGCGACGGGCACCATCCTCGGTGGCTTGGCATTTGGGCCCGAGCGGGCCTCCCGCCCGTCCTAGGAAACAGTGATGACAAGACGGCGAGCCGCCCGCCTCGAGCACGGGCTGTGGGGCGACGAGGCTGATGTCTTTATCTCCCGAGACGACGTGTGGCTGAGTCATGTGGCCATGCCAGCTGCTGTCACTCACGCCGGCGAGGGGCGGCTGGGGACCGGCTCGGTAGCTGTCAGCGCACCTGCCGGCTTCGATGGCGGGCCCGGGCCGGGCGTGGGGAGCGAGTGACAGGGACTCAGGGGGCGAGCAGGGGGACGCTGGCCTGCGAGCCTCCAGCGACGTCCTTCTTCCTTAAGCACCTGGTCCCGTCACCTTCAATCACGGCTGGCTTGCTTTCCCTGCCCGCAGCGGGAGCGTGCCCTCCGCGCCTCCATACACCGGGCAACCCCGTAAAACGTCCTCGTAGACGTGCAGGGAGGGGAGCGCTGTGTACGCCCAGAGCCAGGGTTAAAGGAGCCACTACATCGGGTTCCTTCTTATCCGAGGTGCAGCCACTGTGTCTTAAGGAGTCAGCGTGGTGACTGCTGCCGCCCCCGCTCCCGTCATCCTCTGAGTGGTTTCACCGGGGACGGAGGCCGGTGGAGCCGTGAGCGTCCTGTTTATGAAGCCAGCACCGCGGGCTCTGCCGCCCTGCCCCGGGCCGGTGTCTGACCGCGGTCAGCTGCTGCCTCTTTCCTACCAGGCGGCGGGCGCTTCTTAAACCTCTGAGGGAACATCGATCTGCTCGTGTATTTACTCACCAGATGCGCACCGTGCAGCTGCTGTGTGCTAAGCACCGCTCCGGGCCCCGGCAACCTGGTGCTTAACCGGGGACCCTTCTTCTTTCAGGGCCCTTACGTCCTAGAGCAGTGGTCGGCAAACTCATCAGTCCACAGAGTCAGATATCAACAGCACAACGATTGAAATTCCTTCGGAGAGCCACATTTTTTAAACTTCTCCTAACGCCACTTCTTCCACGTAGACTCACTCAGGCCGTGGTGTTTTGTGGAAGAGCCACCCTCAAGGGACCAAAGAGCCGCATGTGGCTCAAAAGCCGAGGTTTGCCGACCACTGTTCTAGAGGACTGGCCGGTGAGAGCATGCTCTGGGTGAAATCTTGAACATCTCTGTTTTTAAAGCTGTGCATGCGCAGTGGCCATGTCCTGCATTTTGACGACTTTCATTGAAACCCACTTCTGTAACTTCAGGCAAGTTCCACGGATAGATTGTAAGAAGGCTACCCTGTTTCCCCGAAAATAAGACAGTGTCTTATGTTAATTTTTTCTCCCAAAGTTGCGCTAGGTCTTATTTTTAGGGGATGTCTTATCTTTCCATGCGCTAGGTCTTATTTTCAGAGGATGTCTTATTTTCGGGGAAACACGGTAGTTACTTAACCTTCCTGACGGATGGACGGACGGAGTTTCATTCTCTCTGGGGTGTCCAGCGCTGCACAGACGTACCCTGACACGCCCATCCGGGTTGTAGGTAAAAGCTGAGCAAAGGGCTGTCAGCCGCTGAGGGAGGAAGCGCAGGGGTGGGGGGCCGGGCACAGTGCTGCTGCCCTGTAGGGGACACTGTTGTCTCATATATCAGATCTTCAGTGTCTTGTCCCAGGACAAAAACACAAACCGAACAAATCAAAACCCAAAACCGGGTCGGTCCCCTCCCCTTGCTGCTTGAGGGACCCCAGGTGTTTAGAGCGGGCAGTGATCTGGGGAACCCACAGGGCCCAGCCAGTGTGCGTGCCCGGGAGGGAACCGCTGAGGGTTTATTTTCGGGGCCGAAGTGATGGACAGGGCCTTCCAGGTGGGCTCTCTCCCCCGCTCCCCTCCCGACAGGGCGCTCGGGCGGGTACCTGTCCTCAAAGCCGGTTTAATTTCCCGCGAAGAGGTGCCCACGGGCCGTAGAAGTCTAGGTAACTGCCTCCGCCTTCCAAGGGCATTCTGCAAGTCCCGATCTCCTCTCCGTCCACCTCCCTCTCCCCAGTCCCGAAGAAGAGGTGCCAGGTCTTCCCAGAGAATGAAGTCATGTCTGCCAGCCTGCGTGCGGAGGGCTCCGCCTGAGCCCCGCGCCAGCGGCCGGGCTGGGCTCTCGGTCCGGCCTCCCTGTTCGTGCAGGTGCCCTGCGGCCTTGCCAGCAATCCCCCCGCCCGCCCGTCTCCGGCCTCCTCCCGGCCAGAATGTGGGCCCTGGAAGGCGTTTGCCATGAACCCCGGGGAAGGCCAGGCGGTGCCCAGGCGGGTGCGCACAGTCACCACTTTGTTCGCTCGCTCGCTCGCTTCCCTTCCCTTCCCGCTTCCCCATCAATTACGCCATGTGTTTCATCCAGTTGGTGCTACCCTCCCCGCGTTAATTACAACCTACACGACTGTTACAGTTAATTTTATGGCCAGCATATTGTCTCTTCCCGGCTCCCGAGCAGCTCATAAATTATCCTGAAGGTAAAAACGTAACTTGGGGAACTAGTTATGAAAATTCCATCCATCTCGCTCAGGAGCCGCAGCTGCTGCTGTCAGCCGCCTCGGCACGGCTTGGCGGAGGAATTACGGCGGGTCAGGTGTGAGAGGGTAGGCCGGGCTGTCACCCAGGAGGAAGGCTGTCCTGGCCCTGTCAGCCCGTCCCCGGCGGCTCCCCCCGGCAGCAGGAGGCGGTGGCGGCCCAGGCGGACGGCCCACGAGCTGTCTGTGTTCATTACGGTACAGGGCCTGGCGGCGGGAGGCAAGTCCAGGGACCTCTCCTCTCCGCGGCTGTCAGGATGCTGGCATCCTCTGCGGAGCGCGGGAGAGATGACTCTATAACCGGCTCCGGGCTCGGGTCCGGAGGCCACTGGAGGGGACAGAGCCGCCCCTGACAGCACCTCCTGGCAGCCCCGAGCCCAGCTGACACTCCCTCCCCACTCCGCACCCGGCGGTCTGTGTTCCAGGAGCATTTTATCCGCCGCTGGTTCCTTTTCGTATAATCTGATCAAGTGAGATTTCGCTGTGAGCAAGCTGTGCTCGGAAATTGCCTCCTAAATAAATTAGCAGGTTACCTTATTGGGATAATAAACATACTCCTTTTTTTCTTCTTTCTTTCTGTTTTCTCCCCGAGAAGGATCCGCTTTACATGCCAGCCCCCGGGGCCCGAGCATTATTATTTTTAATGACCGAACACGAGTCTTTCATTTAGCTTGTTTGTGTAGTTACTGTAAACGGTCTTTCGGGCTGCGGGTCCTGCATTTGCAATTCCGCACGTCGTGCTGGCTCTGAAAGCTCCGAGGGGGCTCTGCGAGCTGGGAGCTCGCTCAGCACAGCGTCTGGCAGTGGAGCCGGCGAAGGGCCGGGCCCAGGAGCCGAGGGGGCGCCTGGAGAGGGGGCGCCTGGGCAAGTTCCAGCGACGCATCCGCCAGCAGCGTGGGCCTGGGCGGCGGGTGGCAGGCTGAGAGAGCTGTCAGCTAAGGGAGACACTCCCCGGGCCAGCGACGCTCCCTGTGTGTTGGGGAGCACTTTGGTGGGTGTTCACACACGTCCCAGCCTTCGTATCCAGGCACCCAAGGCCGTGACCCCTGGGCCGCGTGAGGAAGAGATTGGGCCCCGGCCTTGCGGAGTCAGGAGGGCACCGGCGGGGGGGCGGGGGGCGGGGCACGGTAGGAGGAAGGGTAGTCTTGCCCAAGGAGGCCCGGTCTTCCCCAGGAAGGGTTCTCCCGAGCGTGGCAGGATCGCAGCCCGGTCCTTGGGTGTGTGTGAGTTTCCTCGTGAATTCAGACAGGAGGCTGCAGCCACAGAAATGGCCGCAGGGCCTGGCGCGTCACAGAGGCGGATGGAGGCAGAGAGGTGGGGCCCGGGGAACGGGAGGTGCAGGCCGGTCCCCGGTGGCAGCATCTTCCAGGCCCGCAAAGGAGGCTGCTCGGTGACACCGGGGCCTCTCCCTCTTCGAAGCGATGGGAGATTCAGGTTGTAGATGTGCTTACGGAGTCTCCCGTTTCAACGCCAGCCAGAATTCAGACGCGTGTGCCTGTTTTTCAGGCTGCTCAGTACCTCTGGGGAGTGGCTGGTAGGGCTGGGAGCCTGAGATCGAATGGAAGTCCTGTCTGCTTAAAAGGAAAAGTCTACTCAACCTTCACGCTTGTCAAGGAGAGAGGCACTGACCCTGGGCCAAGGGCCAGGACGCAATCTGGTCACCGCCTCGTGACCTCGTAACTGCTCTGCTTGACGTAGGTTCCTTATTTTAAAAAGTATATATTTTTTGATTGATTTCAGAGTGGAAGGTAGAAGGAAAGAAAGAGAGAGAGAAAAACATCAATGATGAGAGAGAATCATTGACCGGCTGCTTCCTGCACGCCCCACACTGGGGATTGAGCCTGCAACCCGGTGCCCTGACCGGGAATCAAACCGTGACCTCCTGGTTCATAGGTCGACGCTCAAAACCACTGAGCCACACCGGCCGGGCTCCACGCAGGTTCTTTCGTGGAGGAAATGCCTGTGTGCTGTTGTGTGCCTTTCGCTCGCCAGCCCTTCACGTTCCCTCTCACAGAGGACACACAGGAGCGTTTCCCAAAGCGGTGGCTCCCCGTCGCCACGGAGAGGGGGTGCAGAATCCCGGGCGATGTGGAATCCGATGAAGGGTCCCATGCGCAGGAGGAAAGGGCCGGGGGTGTCCTCGATCTCCATCACCCTTCCTCCTCTTCGCCCTTGAATTTGGGCCTCGTTCCCAGCCCCTGGAGGTGGGGGTTGGGGTGTGTGGGGGGAGATGGGGAGGTTAGGGGGAGCAGCTGCTCTTCCACGGCCCAGAGATGTCAGCGGTCAGATCATCTCTTCGTCTCACTGCCCCAGCCCCACGGCCCCATGGAGGTGTGGCCGGGCGAGTTGTTACACACGCGTGGGTTTGATCTCTGGAAGAAGAGGAACTTGTAGAGCCGATTTCTTTCCTTTCATAAAGAGGAGAAGGTGAGCCTCACCCTTGGCTGCCGCCGCCGCCGTCAGCTGCCGGGCCTGCTCGGCTCGGTTTCGCCGTAAATATTTCACGAGGCGATGGGAGCGGAGCCCGGTGAGGTGACATCACCAGCCCCGGCCGCTCCAGAGGAGCCGTTCCGCCAGCACCGGCCCGGCTCCCAGAGAAAAGCGAATTTCCAGCGTCACGTTCACACCGGGCCAGAAGACGCTCTGGAAGAGACGCCTGTATCGCCGTCTGCGATCCCCCGCTTTTATGGATTTGCCGTTTGTGCAAAAGACTCCCAGAGAGACTCTATTTTGGTCCAATCAGACCGGCTCGGGAAACAGCCTGCGTAGCCAAAATGCATCCCAACCCCGGGTGCTGGCAGGCTCTCGTGTAAATGATGTCCTTTCCAAAGAGGAGCGGATCCGCAGAGGAGAGAGAAAAATGAAGTGGCAGGGCGGGCCTCTGGGCTGCCGTGACCTGACAGCACCGCGGACGCGCAGAGCGGGAGACTGACAGCTCACTCACCGCCGGCCGAGCGCCGGGGACCACCCCTCCGGGTGTACGAGTGTTTATTCCCGGCCCTTTCGTTTCGGGAGGGGCGGGGAGAAGAGTTTATTTAAGCGCGCATCTGGGGGAGGGCGCGTCACACAACATACGTACGTGGGGTTTGGAGGCATCTGGCAGGAAAAGGGGGGAAAAAAGAAAAAGAAAAAGAAAGGACGTTCACATTCTGTAAACACTCACTCCGCGCTCACAGATGGTCCTGCTCAGGTGCGATTTTAATTACGCGGGAAAGAGCGGCCCCGCGCAGCGGGAAGCCGAGGTGATGGATGGAGGGGCGCCTTTGTCTTCCGGCTGCAAGAAAAAAAAAGCCTCATTGCCGAGGAACGGAAACACTGTGTGTGGTGGGAGAATCTCAAAATGACCGAGAGAGTCGGCGAGAGGAAAACAAAGGGTTCCTGAATATTCAGCGAGGACCCTCGAAACAGGTGTGTCCTTACGGGTGTGTCGTCGTTTTCTTAAAACATGTTCTTATTGATTTGAGAGAGGGAGAGAGAGAGAGAGAGAAACGTTGAGTGAGAAACATTGATTAGCTGCCTCACGCACGCCCCCTGCTGGGGATGGACCCAACAGCCTGGACGTGCGCTCTGACCGGGAACCGAACCTGCGACCTTTCGGTGCGTGCGATGATGCTCCACCCACTGGGCCACACCAGCCAGGGCCCTGTGCAGCTTTGAGCTTCCTTCATAGCGGCCATTTTTGCGACGGCTTCCCCAGGGATCAACGCCCGCCATAGGAGACGACTCTCACGGAATCAGAGGGAAATAAACAGAGCAAATCGCAGACTCGTTTTTAAAAATCTGAGTCCCGAGTGGAAGGCCTTCTTTCCGGGCCTTCCAGGAGAGGCTGCCCGGAGGGGGTGCTGATAACTCGCACGCTGCCGCCACCTGCAGCTGGCACTAATAACGCGCCCGCAGAACAGCCTTCCTGTTAGATATTAGCAATAGATTATAATGATGTTTCCCTGTCTGTCCCTGAGCGGGGAGTCAGGCGGGCCTCGTGTTAGGACCTCGGTGTCTTGACACAGCTAATTGCCCGTGGATAATGGCTCTGGGCCGGCGGGCGGGGCGGGGCGGGGCGGGGCGGCGTTGTTGGGGGGCTTACCGAGTGCCCGCAGAATCAGGTGCGGCCCCCCCTCCACCTCCCGCCAGAAGCGGACAGCTGCGTTTCCTTACCGCCGGACATACCGCGGCGCGTCTCATTTATTACCGCCCAGCTAATGATGCCACACGCGCCTCGCCGTCCCGGGCTGCCCAGCCATCGTATATTTGCTGTAGAGAAGTGAGCTGGCTTTTTCTGACATAATTCATCTTTTCTCGCCCAGATGTATCCCCTGGAAATGGGTGAGCCCAGGGGTCAGCACTCGCCGGGTCCGGTCCGAGGCTCTTGACCAAGTGAGGAAAGGGGCGACGGGACCTGAGCTTTGGGCCGGTGCCGTAGACCCCTCCGATCACGTGCCATTCGGGGGGGCCACAGCAGGCCTGCGGTTGTTCGCATGGAAGACGATACCATAATTCGCGAATAACAACCCAAGAATACATCCCGGGTCTCACGTACTCGCCGCTGTAACCCCGTCTTTGCCTCACACTCTATACAAGGGTCTTCGGGGCAAAAGCGTCTTTGCCAGCTTCTCCTGTTCTTGTGCCTAGAAAAGCCGCTAGCTCTTTCCCCGTTCGCTTCAAATACATAGAAGCCACGGCCAGTGCTGCCGCAAAGCGGCAGGGAGACTCCTCCGCCAACAGCACGGCTGTGTTCTCACGAAGAAGGGACAGTGTCAACCTCCGACCGTTAACCTCCACTCTTAACCGGGGAGGCACGTGGGCACCCCTCTGAGCCAAATGCAGGGACCACACAGCGTGCGGGCCCGACGGGGAGTTCCGTAAGACCGAGTGCCGCACGCACCCAGCGGCAGCGCCGCTGCGGCTCCTGGTTTATCTCGATCGAGAAAACAACAACAAACAAACAGAAAAAAATGCTCCAACGGGCACACATTCCCACGTGATATTTCCCCACCGGGGAGCCTGGTTTCCTGTCCGGTAACATGGCACAGCAGCCGCCACGCGGGCGAGGTGTGGGGTGTGGAGAAACGGGGAGTCGGGCCGCTCGGAAAACCCGTCCAGCGGACGTGACCCAGCCAGCTCCATTCAGGCCACGCGTCACTGTGAGCAATGCTCGAGACCTGGGAGGTGTGCGCAGAGGAAAACCGGAGAACAAAACAGGTGGGAAGAATTTATACTCTGGTCACTTCGAGCTGCCCGAACCGTGGCAATCCACAGCCACTGAATCTGCTAACGGGGCTTGCTTACTCCGATCAGATCCACGGCTCTTTCTCCGCGATATTCAGAACTAGGAGCCTCCTCTCCCCTCCCCCCGCTCTGGAGAGAAAATGTGGGTCTCTGGTTGTCCAGCCCCCTCCCCAGCCCCCCACTTGCTTTCTGGCAGGCCGAGATGAAGCAGAAAGCTGAGCTGTGGAGCCACTGGAATTGCAGGCCTTGTAATTTAGAAATCCCCATTTGATCCCGTGTAATTTCTTCCCGAGATTCCTGCGTCTCCATCTGATACAGGTAGGAGCCAAGACAAACAGCAGCCATTCGCGGCCGCCCGGGCCAGTTTGAGTTTCACCCTAATGCGAAGCAAAGAGCGCTTTTGGCTGCCTGTCAGGTGTGGAACGGGGGCAGAGAACGCGTCTTCACATTTAGCGGCAAACGTTACCATATGTTCCCATCCCCAAACTGCAAACTTTTATGTTAGGGAGGCAATAATATAAACACGTAGGAATCTTGGAACGGTAAACGATTAACTTACCAAATATTAAAAAAAAAAAAAAAATTTAAAAAAATCCAGCCACAGAAGCCAAGGGGGTGGGGGTGGGGTGGGGGCGGGGTCCAGTATCCTGTGTGAATTTCTCCATCATGTGGCAGAACATGCTGCCGGTTCATCGGAATGAGCAAATCTTTAAAAACGATAGCTACAGGGTCCATTCTCCACCGCGCATGCTTTTCTGGAGCGGTGTGTGGTGGTACCAGCTATGGCCGATTTCTTACACCATCCCGAACTAGCTAGTGAAGGACCCTTTAGTAAATGTCTCCCATGCGCATTTTTTGCCTTTAAAAAAATAGCTTTATGGATGTCAGAGAGAAAGGGGGAGGAAGAGAGAGATAGAAGCATCAACGATGAGAGATAATCATTAATCGGCTGCCCCCTGCACGCCCCTCCCTGAGGATGGAGCCCGCAACCTGGATATGTGCACTGACTGGGAATCGAACCCTGACCTCCTGCTTCATAGGTCGACGCTCAACCCCGGAGCCACGCTGGCCAGACTCTCCTACCCATTTTTTTAAACATAAAAGAGACGGGGGGAAAGGAGAAGAAATGGATCCGCTTGTCCATCTTTAACAAAGAGGAGTTAGTAGCTAGAGTTCTTCACCTCACCCCTGAGGGGAGCTTGGGGTCCTCTGATTTCTCTGTGGGGCGGAGAAAGGCTCTTTTAAGGGGCGCATTCGAAACACGACGCAGCCTGTGGATGGGCTTTCTCATGCGCAGTGATGGATGGCTTTCATTCCTAAACCTAGCTCCGAGCGTGGCGAGAGTTTCCCCAGAACAAAGCACTGCCTTGTCACTTAAGATGAGCCGGTGCACCTTGACCAGCCCTGACACTTGAGTTACTGCCTGTCATTGAGCATCCTGACGGATGGAGGTTCAAGCGCAGCAGTAAAGAAGGTGGGCCCTCTGCAAATATGTGATACTTAATCAATAAAGAAATCTAAGAAGAAGAAGGAGGGGGGGGGGAGCCCCGGCGGGCTGCACAGTGGATAGAGCGTCAGCCCGAGGACTGAAGGGTCAAGGGTTTGATTCCCGATCAAGGTCACATACCTCGGTTGCAGGCTTGATTCACGGACCTAGTTGGGTTGGGTGTGGGAGGCAAACAGTGGATGTGTCTCTCTCACATTGATGTTTTTCTCTCTCTTTCTGGCCCCCTCCTCCTTCCCCTCCCCCCTTTCTCTCTCTGTCTCTGTCTCTGTCTCTCTCTCTCTCAAAAAAGAAATCAATGGAAAAATATCCTTGGGTGAGGATTAAAAATACAAATAAAAGGTCAGTGGGAGGTAGGCTGCCTTAGACATTAAGTGCAGAAGGCCGGAGTGCATGCATCCAGCGAGCACCATGTTTTGGTAACAGAATCGAGGAAGTGGAAGGTGGAGTGGCCATTCCAGCCGGGGAGGGTGTGCGCCGTGGGCTCCCTGCTGCGGCTGTGAGAGAGAAACATCGATCAGCAGCCTCCTGCACACCCCCCACCGGGTTTGTGCCCGCAACCAAGGTACATGCCCTTAACCAGAATCGAACCCCGAGACCCTTCAATCCCCAGGCTGACGCTCTATCCACTGAGCCACACTGGTTAGGGCCAAACCCAGCTTTTCCATACTCTCTGGGCAATGGCTCCCGAGTGTTTTAAGAGACTGGAGAAGCAGGCCGTTCTCATTTTCTGCAGGGAGGGATGAGAAGAAGGTGCATTTGTGACTCCAGGTCGGTTGATGCCAGAGGCGGGCTGAGGGATGGAGACTGTTTGTGGGGCTGCCCCCTCCCCGCCATGTGGAGAGCGCACCGCCAGCTTTTCCTGTCGGCTCCGGGGTGAGTCAGTGTCTAAGCAGAGGCTTGGGAGAGCGCTGGCAGGTAGGTTAAAAGGTGGCCCACCCCCGGTGTATTAGAAGACAGAGAGAGATTACACTCGCTAAGCCTGTCACGCGCCCTGTGAAATAGCAAGTCAAAATGATCTTCAAGCCCAAAGTCACCAGGCTTAGGGGGGTGCGACCTTGAGTGAAGGCCGCCTCTAAACGGGGAGATCTGTGCGAGCGACAACGGGCCCACAGACTGCCGGCCCTCTGGTTTCTCGGCCTCCGGCCCACAGAGCTCCATCCAGCCCAGTCCGTCCCAGCCTGGCTCCTCCGCCTTGGGAACCACTGCCCGTTCCAGACTGCGACCCTCCCTCAGGATGCCTGCTGCCCGCGTTAGTGCAGGCCTGGCTGAGCTCCGGGGTGTCCCAGAGGAGAATAAGGCCGGGTCTCCACCCTCAGGAGGCTTAGAATTAGGTGAGAGCCTGGCCAGTGTGGCTCAGTGGCCGAGTGTTGGCCTATGAACCAGGAGGTCAGGGTTCGATTCCTGGTCAGGGCACATGCGCAGGTTGTGGGATCGGTCCCCAGTAGAGGGCGTGCAGGAGGCAGCTGATCCATGATTCTCTCTCATCATTGATGTTTCTATCTCTCCTACTGGGGATGTGCCCACAACCCAGGTACATGCCCCTGATCCACAGGCCGATGCTCTATCCACTGAGCCAAACCGGTTTCGGCTGTTCTTGTTCTGACTCCTGGACTCCCCAATCCGGGGCAGCAGCGACAAATGGCTGAGTGGCCAGCTCCGGCGTCACCCTCTTCTCCGGCGATAGACGTGTCTGGGTTCCCCTCTGGAAAAAGCAGCATAACTCGGTGTGGCGTGTTTGTGAAGGAAGGGCGATCGGAGGAGGGAGGGCCGGCACCGCCAGTCCCTCTGTCCCTGGGGCACAGAGAGGAGCACTGTCACCCTATCTCGGGGTGGATCTGGGACACGGTGTCCAGAAATCCACACACATTCGGCGATCACCGTCTGGGCCTCATCTCGCTCCTGCAGCAGCAGGTGCAACCGGAGCCAGCCTGACGCCCTGTGCGAGCGGGAGAGCCTGCCGTCAGCAGCCAGCGCCCCTTTCCCTCCTCTCCCCTGCCCTGCTCTGCTCCGTGCCCAGGGCTGTGGATGGAACTGGCCCAGGCCCCCGGCTCCCCTCTCTTCTCCCCCACCCCTCCCCGCCGCCTCCCTGTCTCGCTCTGTGGACCCCTTTCGGCAGCAGACATCCCTGACTGTTACAGCGAGCAGCAGCTCGTCTCCGAAGCTGGAGATAAAAGTGAATGGAAGGCGCCATCCCGAGCTGGCACTCGGTCCCGGGCTGGACGGATGCGGTGGCACCGGAAGTTTTCAGCGGGGCCGGGCGGCCTGTGCTGGCGTTCACGTGTCCCACCGGAGGAAGCTGCAGCAGGTGTCATCCCACTCTCCGAGCCAATGCGCGGGAGTTCCCGGTGCCTTCTCCCAAGGCCGACGCCGACCTCCACGCAAGGCCGGGGAAGGCGGATTTTGCCGGCCGGACGCACGGGCTTGTGTTTCGCGACGACCAGAGACATCCCAGGGGTGGGTCCCGCCAGGCGTTTGCCAGCTTCACCTGAAACCCGTTTTGAAGTCCACTTTGGCTGCTGATTCACGCGACATCCGTGGGGCTCAGCCCTGGGGAGAGGAGTTGTGATGATCAGCCCCAACGGTGATTTGTGCTCGTCTTGCTGACCCATGCCCCGTCCTCGGTGGCATCGTTCCGTCTCCTGCCCGGCGTATGCTTAGGTACATGGGCAGCGTGAAATACGACTTCCCATGGGCACCTCTGGAGTCCACCACTGTAACCGGGAGTTCTTTAAAAATATATATATATTTTTATTGATTTCAGAGAGGAAGGGAAAGGGAGAGAGAGAGAAACGCCAATGATGAGAGAGAATCATGGATCGGCTGCCTCCTGCACGCTCCCTAGTGGGAATCAAGCCTGCAACCCAGGCATGTGCCCTGACTGCGAATCAAACCGTGACCTCCTGGTTCCTAGGTCGATACTTAACCGCTGAGCCACACAGCCGGGCTCTGCTCCATGTTTTGATTAGAGGCCCATGTAAGAAGCTCACAGGGACAGAAGGTGGACACAGGGTTGTGTGATTGTGTTTGCTGCATCCTTCTACCCCCGGAACACGGGCGGTCCGCGGACCCCACGCCAGGGTGCCTGGGAAGGCGTAAGGAGTCACCCAGGAGCGCTCCTCAGGGACTTCCCCCGCCTTCCCACACACTGGTACTCGGAATGCCCAGGGCCGGGCTCGGGCTGCCCGAGGTGGAGGGCTCCACAGAGCCCGTGGGGTCTCAGACGTCCCGAACAGACTCGCCAGCTCTGTGCAAAGAAGCTGTTTTGCAAACTCACATCTGCTGAAATGGAATTGCTGTCATGTACAGTCCAGTTCAGCGTGAGAAATAGCTATTTGCTTTCCCCACTGAGAGAAACGAGAGACGTATGAGGCTTTCTGTAGGAAATGCGTGGAACACGTGCGGAGTGTCCGGTATAGGATGTGCTTTACAACCCGGGGAGATGAATGGTCTCCCCTCAAATCCGGGAGGAGAAACGGGCATTTTCATCCAAACGAAACGAGGAGTAATCACCGTTTTATTCTTTTAAATGACCAAATGTACAACAGTTTCAGGTCTTTTTAAGCGATATATATTCTCAAGCAAGCATCGGCTTGCTCCCAGAGGTCCCTCGAAAGCACATTCGTTCTCGTCATTGGTATTTGAGGATCCTAATGGTGCCGTAACAACACAAGTAAAGGTGGTTTTATGATCCCTACCCGTGTGCACTTCAGATCCAGGGCGGGTTCTTCCTCTTCCTGTCTCTATAACTCTCTGGCATGAGCGGGAGCTCTTCTTTCCACATCTCACCTGGACTGGCTTCTCTGCGGATTTGGAGTGACTGTTGGGCCCTCGGTTGCTTGACCTGCAAGGTATGGATGACGTGGAGATGGGGCAGACACCGCAGCAAAGGAGAGCTTGTGTGGCAGCTGGTGATTATAACAGTTTATAGAAAATCAGAGGCCCGGTGCACGAATTCATGCACAGGGTGAGGTCTGGCCGGCCGGCCCCGATGGGGGCCCATTGGGCTGAACAGGTAGTGAGAGGGTCTGTGGGCAGTTGGGTGGACAGCCCCACTCCTGATCGGAAGTGGAGAGCAGAAGAGGGATGATCGGGGGATAGGATGGCCAGGGGGAGGGGCTGCTGGAGGTTGGGGGAGCTAGTTGGGGCCCCAATCGGGCCGGTTGGCCAGAGAAATGCATGTCACAGTGACTGGTCATTCCGGTTGTTCTGTCGTTCTGGTCGCTTGGCTTTTATGTATATAGATGGGAGTCCGGTTTGGAAGATTCCCAGGATGAGGGGAGCACGGAGGATGAGGGAGATTTGGGTTCTCCAATGGCAGAATGAAAGGGAAGACGAGCCTCCTCTGTGCTGCTAGGAATATAGACTCCCGTAGGTAGGTGCCCGGAGCCAAAAGATCCCTCAGATGGCAAGTGTTTGGTGTCAGTTCTGACGATGCTGCTTGCGTGTCTGAATGCCGGCCACGTCTCTCCTGGAAACAGGATCCCCGTCTTCGCGATGTAAGCTGCGCACACAACAATGCGCCCGGAGCTGGCTGGGTCCGCACTGCGCTCGCTGTGTGTGGGGTCCTGTGTTTTCTTGTCTTATAGCTTTATGTCAGCGCCAAGGATGACGTCGTAAAGACTTCATCTCTGGGCTACCTCTGAGATGATGATTTCTAGGTAAGCCGTGCTGAGCTCAGTTCATTGGGTAATGAAGCTAGTTCATGTTTCACTAAGCATTTTCTAAGAGGTAAAACTAAAAACAAACCCCACCGCCACAAAAAAAAACCCCACAAAAACACACACAAACAAAACCCAAACCGGTGATGAATCTTAGAAGTTTGGACCCTAACCATTGTCCTTTCCCTTGTTGTTTCTCAGTTCCTGCGGTAATTTTCTCATCCCGCGGTCCCCATAGAATAGGGGTGAGTGGCATCAGTGTCTTTGGCAAAGAGGGGATTAGGGGCGGGACGGGGAGCCTTTATCTGGGGGCGTGCTTGGGGAGTCGCCCTTCTCTTTAAAAAGCCTAAGAAAGGCGTCCCTGGAGTCCTCCCCTTCCCCACCCGAAGGCAAGGCTGTTGGGAGGAGGAGAGGGAGCAGCAGGAATTGCGTTCCGAACACCTCCGCTCCCTGGCTGCCCGCCTCCAGTGCGTGCCCCGACCCCTCGTCTTACTGTGAAGTAGGGTGTTCTCGATGTTTCCGACACGGTGCGTGCGAAATCCCGTGGCCCTCACTCTACCTCTCCCCCGTGTTTCCCAGGGCAGCCACCTAAGTCAGTAACCAGTCCGAGGCTTGCAGTCCCAAACCCGCGGAACTTGGAGGAGCCATCTAACTTCTCCGACCTCTTGTGTAAAACCAGAAGGAGCCTACCACGCTTGTCTTAGTTCTGGAGCGAGTCTGAAACCTAAGTGAGCGTGTTTGTGTACGTGCTTTGTGATTCATACACTGATCATGTTATGACTTACGTTCGCCATTGGACCAGCTGCCTGGCCCTGCCTTGGTCACGAGGCTCCCCCACCATCATTACAGTCACTGGACCCCTGGCCCATTCAGCTTGGGGCCTACTACACGGAGTTCCCTATGCTACACGGAGTTACCCGTACGGGGAGTGGCTTCATTGCCCATCAACCCAGGTCATGGGGTTTCAACCCTAAAAAATCAGCGAGTCTCGTTGTAGCTCTTGACTCCGGACTCACCTTCGAAACGGCCGTTCATTCTCTCGGTAGACCTCATCTTCACGCCCGGGGCTGCTCTTTCTCTGTCCCCACTCCTTCAGGATCTCGCCTGGACCTTGATTTCGGTGGCTCTGGCCATCCGCCGCCTCCCGGAGCTCACGGGAGTGAATTTCGCATGTGCCTGAGCCCATGGGTAGAGGTTGGACCAAACCAAGAATAGCCCCCAAGGTTGGTGACCTTATCGCATCAGAAAGAAACTTAATTTTTTGAGGGGCAGGTGGACCCGAACGGAAGGCTCTGGGACCTTCTGGCCGTGTCCAAGGCGCTAGACCCGCCCCGAAAGGCCAGCCAGGAAAACATGGGTACTGTTTTGCCATGGTAGAGTGCTGCATGCTGTTCTCGGTAACCCCCGTGGCCCGATCCACCAGGGGGCCGGTGAGTCTTGCCTAACCATCGTTCGCCTCCTGATTCTTGTATCAGCGGCCCATCTTGCAGAGCGGCAGGGCTGGGCTGGGCGGGCAGGGCTTTGATTTCGTTGTTAACAAGGACAGCTTTGTTACAATCCTGCTGCGCCCTGGCCTGAGCGTTCTGGGAAGGGGAGGGTTTGCTTTTCCCTCCGTTTTTTTCTCCCCCCCTTTTCCGTTCCGCACGGTGGGGAGGAATGCTCTCTGCCTCTTCCACTCCAGTGGCTGCTCCTCTTTATGCTCCCCTCGACCTCCCGCGTGCCCCTCTGCCTCCCCACGTGGTGGAAGTTTCTCTCCGGGTGACCAGGAGGCTGTCTGGCAGACAGACCATATTGCGAGTGAAGGGCCGGCGCTGGCTGCCTGCCCCTGGCAGTGCTGCCGGTCAGCTGGGATGTAATTAAGAGCCTGCAAGCAGGCTGTCTTCTCCACGGGAAGGGCGTGCTGGACGGGGCCGGGGTTTGGGGCCATCCGTTCGGCCGGGGCTGCAGACAGAGAGCGGGGGACGGAGACCCTCCCTCCCGCTTCTAGTCCCGTTATGTCCGGGTGTGCACTTGGCAGAGGGCACACAGAACCGGCGGCGGGGTGCGCAAGCCGACCTGCTGAAGCCAGCATATGCTGCCCGTCTATCTCAGTAACCCAGGCGACCCCTTCCAGAGGGGCCTGCCGTGCAGGGAAGACGGCAACAGGGCCGTGTCACGCCGAAGGGTCAAACCCCACAGCTCGGTGTCCAGTCCGCGGGTTTTCCGCTAAAGACGCAGGCAGACTAAAGGAACTACAGCCGTTTTAATTTTTAAAAGTTTGGCGGGGCCAAGGAGCGGGCTGTGACAGCTATAACTGACATTTGAATAATTGGGTTAATTTGGAGGAGGGCAAAGCCGGTGTGGACGGTTGAGCTTGTGTGTACGGACACGGAGTTGTGCGGCTTGGATTGGCACCTTGTGGGATGCCAGAAGCTCTTGCGGGAACTCCACACTGTGATTTATGAACTTGTCATTTCATGAGTCTGCTTTAACATACACTAGTATGTGTGCTCCCATGGCGTCGCGTGTTCTTCCTAAGCTGTATAAAAGCAGTCTGGCCTGGCCAGTGTGGCTCAGTGGTTGAGCGTCTACCTATGAACCAGGAGGTCGGGGTTCGATTCCTGGTCAGGACACATGCCCGGGTTGCAGGCTTGATCCCCCATGTGTGGGGTGTGCAGGAGGCAGCTGCTGATGATCTCTCTCGTCATTGATGTTTCATCTCTCCCTCCCTCTCCCTTCCTCTCTGAAACCAATAAAAAAACACGCGCTCCGTTCCGCCCTGCCAGCACGCCCACGTCCACACACGGCCTCACCCACACGTCGGCGCTGCTCTCGGGAGCTCGGGAGATAGAGGGTGAGGCTGCTGAGAGAATGTGCAGACGGGGAACCCCCGTGACCTTGGCATTGACTTCTTGACCTGGGATCAGTGTCACGAACATCACAGCGCATCGGCGAGAGGAACAGAACAGCGATGGCCTCGTTTGTCTCTGAAGCATCAGTAGCCAAATCCCGCACGCTTACGTCCGAGGCCCAGGGTGCCTTCCCATGATGGTGGCTGGGTAAGCTGCTCACAGGCAGATCATTCCATCAACTGGAAGCCAAATATGCCCCCCCACCCTGCCACACACACACACCATGCTCTCGCCTCCCGCTTCCAGAAATCCCGTTCAGGTGGCCCGCCTTCCTTCTGTCGTCAGCACGGGGCCTGGAACATGGCGGGGTGGCTTCGGGCTGGCTCTCCGGGCTGGCTCTCCGAGCCGCTGTCCCACCGGGGCATGCGTAGGCATTCACACCGGGCACAGAGTGTTGACGTGTGGGCTACGGCGTTTGCACCAGTGAGGCAGGTACAGCACACACGGCAGGAATCCTGTGCCAACACGTGTGGACGGTGAGTCCGATGAGTGAGAAGCACTAAGGACATGGGAGAACCATAGAGGGGAGCCACCTGAGGGGACTTGGTCCCGTCCGCCTTGCACCCCCCTACCCCCCACCCCCCATGCACAGCTGGTGGGCACAGCTCGCTCGGTCCTTTGCCATAGGAGCGCAAAGCTATGTGGGAAAGTTGGGTTTGGACCCGTTACGATGCCGTCACGGAGCCCCAGGTCCTCCTGGGAAATGCAGAGCATCTCCCGGGATGCCCCCTCCGCCGCCGGGCGGACGGTGCTGCCCTCCTCCCTGCGTCCGCCCGGCTCCCCTCCGGGGGTTCCTGGGGGCTCGGGGACACTTTGTGGTTCGCTCCGCAAACGGGGCGATGAAGTGTTCTTGCCTCCTGCCCGGCCCCCCTGGGGATCCACAAAGCCTTTCAAACCGGTGTGTTTTTCCGGGGCGGCCTCGAGAGTCCCAGCGGTGAGTTCCCATCTGTCCTTCATTTAGAGCGTCTCCCGGATTGTTACCTGATGGGCTTGTCCCCGAGATAGATGCTGGTAATTAGAGGCCAGCGCTGGTCCCTTCCCTGAAATAAATCTTCTCTCTCTCTCTCTCTCTCTCTCTCTCTCTCTCTCCCACCTGAAGAACAGGTGTCTGAGCTTAGGCAATGGGTAAGGACATTCTAACGTCCCAGAGTCTTTGCTAAAGGTCCTCCGTCCAGAATTTGTCTCTCAGCTTTGTCTGCTCCCACATGTAGAATAGTAAGGTGCTTTTTTTTTTTTTGAGGGGGGGGTGTCTTGTTTTCTATTGAATTTACCAAGATTTATATGCAAAGGCTCATATAAATGAGTCCAATATACAGTGTTAGTGACCACTTGTGACTCTGAATATATATATATATTCAGAGAGGGGAAGGGAGAGGGAGAGAGAGCTAGAAACATCAATGATGAGAGAGAATCATGGATCAGCTGCCTCCTGCACGCCCCACACTGGGGATGGAGCCTGCAATCCGGTCATGAACCCTGACCTCCTGATTCAGAGGTCAACGCTCAACCACTGAGCCACACCGGCCTGGCTTCACTATTATAGGCAGATGATTCTAAACAGCTACCGGATATCCCATCCAGAACACACGCCACAACATGCAGAATCAGTCCGCTGTGGTCGGACACGTTCTGTTTGACCCGGCATCGTTCTAACTTACGCTGCAGTTACTTATTTCCTCACTCGGCTTTTTTCCGGATTATTTCTTTAGAATCCGAAAGGAGGTTTGCTTAATCAAGAGGTAGGAATGTTTTTCGGCTTTTGGTCCATTCTGCCAAATTGCTTTCCAGGAGTGTTGCACCAATTTGCACCAAAGTCAGCAAAAACAGCAGACAAGCTGCAGGCTCCTGGCCACCAGCGTTATGATGTTGGTGGGGGAGCATCGGGACTTCCTTCATGTCTGCATTATTATTATTATTATTATTATTATTATTTATTTTTTAGGTTTTCCCATAAATCTGTTGACCGATCATAGGTGTCCCTATGACGCCTGCGTCTCCGGAGGCTAAACCTGGGGGAGGTTTTTGTTCGTCTTTGCGTTTCTCGCGAGTTCTCTCTGCGAACAGCCGATAAGCGATTTGGGAAGAGCCTGCCCGGCGAGGCCTCCTCGCGGGGACCCCCCTCTCGGCGTCGCCGCAGCTGCTGCTTCTCTCGGTGCATCGCCTTGGCCCTGGGCCAGGCCGGGGCGGGATCCCCTCCTGAAGACGGCTCTGTGTGTCTGGGAAGCCGCAGGCTCGGGCCGTACCTGCCAATATGTTCCTGGCAGCGCCGTCCCATAAATCCCCCTCCGCCCCGTCTGCGATGTGTGCTCGCAAATGTGGACGATGATTGCCGGTGCCGTTTTTCGGGTAACAGCTAATCTTCCTGTCGTAGGTGGTTTGTGTCCATCGCCCGCCCACCCCTCCTCCCTTCTCCCCCCTCACCGCGCTGCCTGGTGCTGTTCTAACCGCGTACGGTGGCTGATAGATGCTCTGAGCTCTTGTCGGAGGGCCTAACGCAGAGGGCGCTGAGCCAGGAATATGATGGAGGCAGTGGCTCCGTCATGGGCTGGGCCCTTTGTCTGATAACAGCTTAACCACAGCGACGCCATTCTTCACGCATCGAGTCTTCCTAACAATCCGCTCAGGCAGGAGTTATCAGTGTCCCCGGAACAGGCGAGGAAAGGAAGGCTCGGAGAGATGAAGCATCTGTCCGACCCAGGCTTCGTTTTTCTGCACGAAAGTGAGGTTCTCGTTTCTCAGGGCTCAGCCTCCTTGTCCTCAGAGTGGGGTGGGGCTTCTCTTTACCTCCCAGCAGAGGCCTGGGCCTGCAGGGCGGCCCCTGCGTGCTGAGCGTGTGATGAAGGACGTGGGCTGTTCATCACCCACATCTCTGGCTCTGGGCTTCCTTGTTCGCCCACGGTAGGTGCTGGCCCGCGGGCGGCGGTCACCGGTCCCTTCCCGCGGTCCCGTTTCCTCGCTGGCCTCCGACTCCGCTGTGATGGGTGGGGAAGTCTGGCCCGCGGCCGTGCGTACCCCGTGCAGAGTCCGCTCTGCTCCAGGCGCCTCCTTCTCTCCACACCGTGTTTCTTGGGAAGGAAACACACACCTGCCGGAAGCTTCGGTGCCGGTGGAGAGCACAGGGAGGTATGGCAGTGGGCAGTCCGGGTGCCACGTCCGCCGGCCGCCTTAAAGCCACACGGAACTGCTTACGTCAGCCCTGCGCGTCTCGTGACCTCTCTGAATGGGCCGATTCTTAATTTTACCCTGAGGATCATTCTACCCCCAACATGGAATGATCCCAGCTTACACTACGAAACCCTGAACCCCTAAAATCAAACTCCCTTCGCCTCTGTTTCCTTCGCCTATAAAATACTGACGATTCGTTGCATTTGCACAGCTAGCTGCTCCTGCAAACTGCAGGAACCCCGGGAGCTGCACACGGTCCCAGGAGCGGCCGCAGACTCCCAGGAACCGCAGTAAAGACTCCTGGCCCCCCACACACCCCCGGCCCAGGATCAGCCGCGCCGCCGCTGACATTTTGTGAACAAGCAGGCCGTCCTGGTGGTGATCCGCGGATCAGCTGAAATGCCATCCCGGGCTGTTCTCGAGCGGCAGGGAGAGTGTTGATATTGAGGGATTGGCTAGTGTATCCCGTCCCAGCCTCTGTGATGACAGAGCCTCCTCACGTTACAGCCAGAAATGTCAGTGTTGCTTATTTCTCCATCACCCGAGCCTGGCCGCGACTGCGAAGTACGCGGAGATTGTGTAATAATGTCAAACTACTATTTATAGAAGCCTGCCCCAGGAGGCTCTGCTCCCCCACAGTGGTTTGTGTATCGAAACTTAGGGGTTTCTTTCATAGCTATAGATGTTTTTCTATTTCTTTAAAAAAATATATATATATATATATATATGTATATATATATTATTTGATTTCAGAGAGGAAGGGAGGGGGAGAGAGAGAAATATCAATGATGAGAATCATGGATTGGCTGCCTCTTGCACGCCCCCTACTGGGGATGGAGCCTATAACCTGGGCATGTGCCCTGACAGGGAATTGAACCCGGAAACCTTTAGTCCACAGGCCAGTGCTCTGTCCACTGAGCCAAACAAGCTAGGTCTGTTTTTCTATTTTTCAGGTAGAGCACATTTGAAATGAAATGAAAACTGGGCCCATCTCACCTTTTTTAACTATAAAGATTCACTTGATGTGGTTTCCAATATTGTAACATTCCCGTGTGTGTGTGTGTGTGTGTGTGTGTGTGTGTTACTGATGTGTCCTAAACATCACACAGGTATCTTACAACAGGCTGTTTATTTAGGATAAAGTAGTACTACTTTAATACTTGGGCAAAAAGTTTTATTTCTTATTTTATGCCGATTTGTGCCTTATTTTATTTTTAATATTTCTTTGACATTCCAGGTTTCATAAAATCATCACTATTAGGATAGAATCGTTTGCATCTTCACTGGTTGGTACACAGTCATGGCTTCCAGCGCCAGGATGCTCAGAGCCCCGGGCAGCTCGCCCAGAAAACACAGCTTTCCCGAGGGGCTCTGCCGCCGCTGCAGCCCCCTCCCCTCTCACCCCTCCCCTCTCACCCGGGGCCGCTGCTGCGTTTTGCAAATGAGGAGCCGGGAGAAAATCACGCCGCTCCACTCAGGGCCAAGTTTGAAGCGGGTAAAGCCTGCTGTGTTTTGCTCAGGGCCCCAAAAGACTCAAGGGCTTCTGTCGACATGGAAATAAGACAGACGCGTTACTGCTGAGAGAGTGGGTATCCAGCTAGATTTTATTTAGGGAGGAATAAATATTTCAACATGCAAACACCCCCCCCCCCCGAGTGGGTAGCGATGCTTCAAGGCAAGGTCGGAGGGTAGGTCCCCCCCCGTTTGTTTTTTGGGGGGATGGCTCACGTTTAAAGGTATTCGCATTGCTACCTGCCCCCAGCCTCCCAGGGCAAAGCAATTAACTGCCGGCCGGCACAACATCCGTACGTTCCGTTTTATTTGCAAAGATGCAGAGATTTCTCTCTACGGATTGTTGGTTTGGTTTGGTTTGGTTTTCGCGGTCCTCATTATAAAATATAGATATGTCACGAAGAGTGATGGTTTTTGTCTGTCGTCCTCACCGTAAAAGACTCAAGGGTGCCTGTTCAACCTTTAACGAACTTCATTTGGAGGAACAACGTGAGAATAGAACGTGTTTTCCCTCCAGAGAGAATGGTGGGGCTCATTTGCATGGTTTGCTTTTAAAACCCGGGCCAGCCTGGTTTCTGCTGTCTGCAGGAGGAGCTGACCTCGGGCAGCAGCCTGGGGGGTGGCGGGGGCCTGGGTGTCTCCAGGCAAGCAGAGGGCAGCGGCAAGCGTCGTCCCAGCTCAAACACTCAAACACGGACTCGCGCGGGGGACTGGAATTTTGTTCACAGTCGGAATCGCTAGACGGGACCTCGAGCTTCTGAAACCCTCTCTCCGCCTTCAAGCAGGGACAGGGAATGATTTGCTGGGAGTTAATTAGTCACCCAAAGGGTGGGCCGTGGTGAGCTCACCTGTGCCCAGGAGCCAGCAGACGCCAGTGAGGGGAGCGGGCAAGGCGTGACCCACCAGGGGCGGAGGTGTGGGGACTGGGTAGACCCAGGCAGCCCCCCTTCATTCGGAAGACAGTACCCCGCTCCGGCCAGCTGCTGCCACCAGGGAATGGGGGCCCAGCGCCCCGTTGCTTTTCTTTCAAAAGAAGCCGGAACCCAGGTTTGTGTATGAGATGCACTTCTATCACAAGGTGTGAGCGTGGCTCAGCGGCTGAGCGGCCACCTGTGAGCCAGGAGGTCAAGGGCACGTGCGCACTTTGTGGGCTCAATCCCAGTAGGGGGCGTGCAAGAGGCAGCTGACCCATGATTCTCTCTCATCACTGATGTTTCATCTCTCTTAACCTCTCTCTTCCTCTCTGAAATCAATAAAAATAAATATTTTTTTAAATGTTTGAAGACATACCAAGGAGCCCCAGCTTTCAGGAATGGCCGAAGGCAGAGAGCTGGGTGTGGGTGGCAGGACCGGCTCTTCCTCCGGGGGAGGTGCAGGGGGCTCCGCAGCCGAGGGCAGCTTGTCTTGGTCTCCTCACCTCCTCTAAGTGACACGGACCCTCCGATGAGGCCAGGCCAAGGGAGTAGGCTTCCAGAGAAGTTTATAGGGCAGAGCGGCCTCCGCTCTCTTTTCTTTTTAAATGAATGTCTTGTTGATAATCCTCACCTGCGGATACCTCTCCATTGAATTTGGGAGAGAAAGGAAGGGAGGGACACATGGACGTGAGAGAGCTGCCTGGATCGGTTGCCTCCTGCAGGCGCCCTGACCAGCGCCGGGGATGGAGCCTGCCACCGAGGTACATGGCCTTGACCGGAATCGACCCCGAGACCCTTCAGTGAGAAGGTGTTTTTTGTTTTTCGAGGAGGAGGGTGCGGCGGAGTGCGGAGAAACCGCAGTGTCCTCAGCTGCCGCGGGTGTCCCTCCGAATACACAGGCCAAGCTGCGTCTGAAACCTGCCGTGAACGCCTGGCCTGGCAGGAGTGGTACCGGGTTGCCTGCTTGTCCCAATGGGTGTATTTGAGGGCGGGGGGGGGGGGGCAGGCGGGAGAGGTGGGGAGGGTAGCAATTAGTGACATTTATGAGCGATTAATAAAACACAAATGAAACCGTCGGTTCCAAAAGCCCCACGAGCCTGCACTGGTCTTCCAAAGGGACCCTGTGGAACCGGGGGGACCGGCTTCGCAGGAAGACGGAGCCAGAGCCCTGGGCCTGGGGAGCAGCTGGGGGGGCCTGCTCGCTTCACGAATAAACCCCGTTTTCCCAGCCAGCGAGGGTCTCAGACAGGGAACCCCGGAGCTCTGGTGCGGGGTGTCTCTCTACGGAAAAGGAAAGTCCTTCCTACCAAACTTTATTTTTTATTTTATTTTATTTTAAAAAAATTTATTTTATTTTATTGATTTCAGACAGGAAGGGAGAGGGAGAGAGAATCATTGGTCAGCTGTCTCCTGCACACCTCCCCCACAGAGGCTCGAGTCCACAACCTGGTCACGTGCCCTGACCAGGAAACAAGCTGTGACCTTCTGGTTCCTAGGTCAGTGCTCAACCACTGAGCCACACCGGCCAGGCTTTCCCACCAACTGTAAATGCCTGGGAGCCCTTTGAGGTCTGGGCTAAGACTCAGGTGCCGGGTGGTTGTAGAAGAATCGGGATGGGCTGCGGCAACAAGGTGATATGCCGTGGTGGACAGCAAATGGGTAGCCCGGGGCCATCTTTCCTTTTTCCCAAATCTCCCCTCCATTCTCTACCTCAAACCTTTGTTCCTCTTTTCTCTTCTCCAGGGAGAGGGCAGTGGAGAGGGACTGAGAAGCTGGGGTGTCACCTGAAGCTCATTTGTAAGAGCCATTGTCCCTCCTGTGTCTGATAAGGACGTTCCCAGCCTGAAGAGGAGTGTGACCCCCAGTTTCAAGGGAGAGAGTGCATTCCGTTCAAAAACAAAATTCTTCTCCAACCCTTCAGAGCCAGGATCAGAAAGGGCGGCTGCCCGAGTCTTTTATTCTCCCCGCTCCTGGGCGCCATTCAGAGAACCGGGCCGGCCGGTTTGGAGGAGGAGGGAAGGCGAGGATCTTCCTCAGCCTTCCTGCCGGAGCCTGTGCTGGGGGACACGCTTCCCACTCTGGAGCGTCTGCAGGCTGCTCTCCCGCTCCAGGCGCCCCGTTTTCTTCCTGCGCTGTTTAACATCATTTCTTCCTGCGCTGTTTAACATCATTTCTTCCTGCGCTGTTTAACATCATTCCTTCCTGCGCTGTTTAACATCATTTCTTCCTGCGCTGTTTAACATCATTTCTTCCTGCGCTGTTTAAAATCATTTCTTCCTGCACTGTTTAACATCATTTCTTCCTGCGCTGTTTAACATCATTTCTTCCTGCGCTGTTTAACATCATTTCTTCCTGCGCTGTTTAAATCACCACGCTCACCGAACCCCCGAAACCCACCGGGGTCAAAAACGTGATCGGAAATAGAAAAGGAGCCCGGCCGGGGTGGCTCAGTGGTTGAGCGTCTACCTATGACCCAGGAGGTCACGGTTCGATTCCCGGTCAGGGCACATGCCCTGGGGGTGGGCTCAGTCCCCAGTGTGGGGCGTGCAGGAGGCAGCCGATCCATGATATTCTCTCTCATCATCACCATGTTCTCTGTTTCCATCTCTCTCCTCCCATTCTCTCTGAAATCAATAAAAATAAATAAATAAATAAATAAATAGGAAAAGAAAAGTGAGGAGTGGTCGTTCCCCAGCATGTGTAGGTGAGGCCTGTCTGAGTTTTTCTAGAACGTCCCGTCTCGGAGCTCAGCGGGCTCAGCGCAGCCATGTGGTGGCTTTTCCCCCTCCTCCTCCTCCTCCTCCTCCGCCTCCTCCTCCTCCCCCCCTCTCCCTCCTCCCCCTCCTCCTCTTCCTCCTCCCCCCCTCTTCCTCCTCCTCCTCCTCCTCCTCTTCCTCCTCGAAGCCTGCCTATGCCTTCCCTTCCCCACATCCCATCCCCAGGGCCTGGGCTCCCTCTGAGGGCCTTTGTGAGGCAGACAGGAAGGGCCGGTCATGAATATGCAATGACCGCCCCTGCCCGTCTTCTGCTAAAAACACAGAAAGGCTGCCCTGGACCCGGAGCTAAGGAGCCGATTTCTGACTTCAGCCCAGACAGGTCTGCTCGAAACTATAATCAGGCTGATTGTCTTGCCCGGGAATGCTAATTTCCCAGTTAGGGTTTTGTATATAATCTCTGGTGGAGTGTATCTAATCTTCATGAAACCCAGAGCTTTATATAAACTCTCCGGATTCCCTCCCAGGCGCCCGGCGGGGCTGTCTGGAGGCCCGAGGGGGGGAGAGCAGGCAGCGCAGGCCGCGTGGCTCTGCCCCCGGCCGGCCGGCCGGCCTGCAGAACCAGCTCCAGTGCTGGGCGCCGCAGCTTTGATCCTTTTCATTTAATGCTAAGTACACTTGTTATGATAGGAACTGTTGTTTGTATGTTATTTTAGCTTTTTTACTTAAGTAGCTATTTAGCAATTTAAATGAAAACGTAATTAGGTTACATCTGTTTCACATGCATGTAATACCGCGCAGATGTAAACGTCGATTAAAGCCACATTTTCTCTCTGGCAAGAAAAGGCCAAACACAATTGCACCGATCGCTGGAGGATGTCTTACTCTGTAAAAGAAAAAAGAAAGGAAGAAAGAAAGAGTGTGTACAGAGCGGGAGGCCAGCGTTTGGGTGGTGGAGAGAGGACATGGCTTCTGTTTTGTGAAAAAGTACGAATGAGCAAGTGCCTGCTGACTGATCTGGAGGCAGAGAGTACAAGGGCGGTATGGCCTCCCTCGCCCTGTGGGTCTGTCCACCACCAACGCCACCCCTACCACCCCACACACGGCGCCACCCTCACCACTGCTTTAAAGGGACTTCCGGGAAGTCCCCTAAGAATGACAATATTTGCCCAACCTGAGGGTCACGTGAGATGAGACTTTAAAAATAAATAAGCCCTAGCCGGTTTGGCCCAGTAAATGGAGCATCCGCTCAAGGATGGAAGGGCCCTGCGTTTGATTCCAGTCAGGGGCACACACTTCCGTGGCAGGCTCGATCCCTTGCCCTGGCGGGGTGTGTGCGGGAGGCACCCAACCCATGTGTCTCTGTCCGTCTCCCCTCCACTCTCTCTAAAAACCAATGGGAAAAATATCCACAGGAGAAGATTAACAACAACAAAACAAAGCTCGAGAAACAAATACAATAGTAAAATAAAGTCCTGGGAGTGTGGGGTGGGAGATGGTTTGAGCATTTGCGGGTAAGACAACCAATTCTTTGTTGAACACGATGCTATATAATAAAAGGCTAATATGCAAATTGTCCCCTTGACCGGGAGTTTGACCAGGGAGTGGTTCCGGCCTGCCAACTGCCTGTGGCTCCTCCCCCTGGTGGCTAGGCCCTATCGGCCCCCGATCAGGGCAAGCTGGCCGGACCCCACCCATGCACGAATTCGGGCACTGGGCCTCGAGTTAGAAATAATGCCCTCTAGTAATTTTTAAATAAACAGGATGATTATGTGGCATCCTTTCAAAAAGAAGAGCATACAGGTATTTTGAAAAGTATACAGTGTGTTTGAGCATTATTACTCGTAGCTTAGTCTGGAAATAGCATGAACGGGAGATACCCCGACCGCCCCCCCCCCCCCCATTTGTGTGTGTACAGTGGGGATTGAACTCAGAAATTAATTCTCCTGTTTGGGGAGCCATTGCATCCCTCGTCGCCTGTTAATAGGATTTATAAAGCATCATTTCAGACAAAGCCATTCATCTTACGTGCTCACGAGACGCAAACGGCGGGCTGTCTGGAACCAGGTAGTGCTTTAAGAGCTGCCCATTTGTTCCGTCCGCGGCCAGCTCCTCCGTGCCGTCATTTTTAATGGTGGCTTTTACAGCGTCAATAAAAATATTTTCATATAATTCTTCCTTGTAAATATGGTTAAACTCTTAGCTCTCCGCTACTTGGTGACCTGTTAAATAACTTAATGTACTTTCACACGGGCTGTTCAGCGCCAGGACACGGCGGAGCCAGGAGGGGCCGGCGTGACGGGGCTGCTCTTCCGGGGCTGGGGCCTTGTGCCGAGCGGCGAATAAAAAGAACATTCTAGAAAAATTTCCAGTTACCAACTTTTTACAGTTTTTTTTTTCTTTTCTTGCTTTTTCCTTTGTTGTTGTTGTTGTTGTTGTTTTGTTGTTGATGTTGCTAATCCTTACCAGAGGATATCTTTTCATTAAAAAAAATTTTTTTTTGAGAGAGAGTGGAAGGGAAGGGGTGAGACAGAGGGAGAGAAACATCGATGTGAGAGAGACACTTTGGTTGGTTGCCTCCTGCACGTAGCCTGACCAGGGCCAGGGAACCTGCATCCAAGGTCCATGCCCTTGACCGGAATTGAACGTGCCCTTGACCGGAATTGAACGTGCCCTTGACCGGAATTGAACCTGGGACCCTTCAGTCCACCACTGAGCCAAACCAGCCAGGGCTATAGGAATATATATATATAAAATGTATAGGGTTGTGAAGTGAAGGAGACAGGTGACATTTCAAACCTCAGGGACTGAAGGAGGCACGGACTTGGAGGAGAGTGAGGGCCAGCTGGCCTATGGCAGTAGCCAAGGTGAGAGGTGGTGCGTCTCCCCTGGGTCACCAGCAGGAGGAGCACAGAGCGGGGACCGAAGGGATGGCATCGCGAAGGGCGGGCGATGGGAGAGACTGTCCATTCGTGAGAGGCCGGGGAGTGGGGTGGTTGGGGGAGGCTCCTGGGGTCTCTGGCCCCACGGGCTGGTCCTCACGTGAATCGTGAGCAGGCAGCTCACATTCAGGAAACTCTTGCTGAAATGGGGGCGGGATCGGGTGGAGGGGAGGGAGGGCATGGCCTTTCCCTGGGTCCTGGGTGTGGGTCTGGGCCTCCCACTGCCTGCCGCGTGACTGTGAGCACGCTGCTCGTGTCACTCCCGCGTGCTCCCCTCTAAAACAGGAATAATCTTACTGCTCCTCCGTCTCCTTGTTGGAGACGGCAGTGCCCGCACCAGGCTTAGCCCGGGGCCCCCCGGCACACAGGAAAGAAGCACCAGGCGTCCGTCTCTGAGTCCGGGTGAGTGGACTCCAGTCCCCATCTTACTGAGGAGCCTGGCAGTCTGGGGAGGCGGAGCCCCTTCCTAGTGAGGGCTGGCAGGGGTGAGTGGGGACCCGGCCTCCTGCCTCCGGGAGCCCTGCTCTGTCCCTCTGAGTTCTAGACCCCTCCCCGCCTCCCCCGGGTCCCTGTCGGGGTGAGATTCTAGAGGAGATGCTAGGGGCCCAGCAGAAGCAGGCTTTGCACCCCTTCCCTGGAGGGCCATTTATTTATGTGCATGTTTGTTTGTTTTTAAAATATGTTTTTATTGATTTCAGAGAGGGGGAGAGAGAGAGAGAAATATCCATGAAAAGATGGAATCATCGACTGGCTGCCCCCTGAATGCCCCCTGCTCGGGAATGAGCCCACCACCCAGGCATGTGCCCTGACCGGGAATTGAACCGTGACCTCCTGGTTCCTAGGTTGACACTCGACCCCTGAGCCACGCCGGCTGGGAGAGGGCCCGGTTATTGAGCCTTGCGTGCTTTTCTGATGACCGAGAGGTTTTCATTTTCTCCCTCCGCTTCCGCTCCGCCTGGCGGACCCTGGGTGCACCGCGGGAGACGCAGCCTGGTGTGTCTTTCCCCAAGAAGCGCCGGTGCAGGAAGGCCACCCAAACACGCCCTCTCTTCTGTAACCTGAATCTCCCCCCCCACCCCCCCAACGTGCCCAAGTTAAGCTGTTAAGTCCATAATACACCATTAAACCCAGATCAAGCCGCGCGGTGAAAACCACACCCGGGCCGCTGAATGGCACGCACTGTTCATTGTGAGGATCGCCGGGGTGTTGTGACAGTTCGTTTGCGTTGCTGAGGCCAGCGAGGACCGGCCTGGTGGCGGGAGTCGCGGGAGTCGGGGACCAGCGAGGGAGCCCCGGGCCCAGCCGCCGATCGCTCTGTGAGCAGAGGAAGCGGTTCATGTGTCCAGCTGGGCGAGGGCGCAGTGGGCCCCGTCTCTGCCCGCACGCTTCTCTCCTTTCCCGCCCGCAGAGTGTGCAAGTGCAGACAGCGTAACACAGCTTTTCTTTTTCTTGTCCCCCCCCCCCTTTTTTTTAACCTAGAAAGGAGCCTGGGGCTGCATCCAGTCCGTTTAACATATGAAAATTGAGCTGCTTTGAACTTGCGTGTTTTTGATAACCGTGGGGAGCGCTTCCTGCAGGCACCTGTAGGCTTTCCTCTCCGTCCTAATCGGCCTTTGATGGGGGGGCAGGACAGGCACTCTCCACTGCGACTCTCCCTCCGGTCAGAGCCGGGAGGCGACGGCCCCATTCCAGGGGCCAGTCCTCCGGGGCAGCTGCCGTGATTCCAACGCCTGAGCACCGACCTGGTTTTGTCCTGGAAATGGGGTTCAGATGGGCTGCGAGTGTTCGCACAAGCCCCTGGCTGCCCTGACCTAGGGATAGGATGAGGGTGGGAGATAGGGAACCCCGCTTCTCTCTGCTCCACTCTCCCCCCTCCCATCCCCCACCCCTGCCCTGTTGTCTGTGTGACCAGGGCATCAGGGTGCCTCTGAGGGACAGGACCCTCCTGTTCTCGCTCCTCTGTGAGGCCAGGCCGGAGGCTCCCTTTCTTGCCTCCCGGCCCCCCCTCAGGGGAAGGAAAACCCCCAGTGCTCTTTTTTATCCACAAATGTGCCTGCTGGGCACCGGTGGAAACCAGCTCAAGATGCTTTCATTTGAAACCGGCTTCGGGAGCGGAAGGTGCGGCGGAATCCGAAAGAGAGCGGCCCCTGGGCCTCTCTGCCCTCCTGCTCCCCCGTGGGCAGCCCTTTCCCTCTCTCTCCTCTCTTTTCCTTTCTCTCCCCTTCCCCTTTGGCACCAGCTCGGTTTCCGCTGAGGTCTCCGTTTCCAGTCCTTTCAGAGATCATGTTTGCGGCACGGCGGCTCCTTTCTGCTGGACATCCTGTGTCTGTCCTACTTGGCCGCGGCCGAGGCCCAGGCCGCCTCTGCTGGGAGCGCCACTCCCGCCCGGCGCCCGGCGCCCGGTCTCCAAAAGGAAGCCTCCGCGTCGTGTCCCCGTCCGTCCCGTGGGCAGCCGGCCCCGTGCCGCTGGTCAGCACGGCCGCTTCCTCCAGAGCGAGCAGGCCTCACCCTCCTCTTGGCCGCCCGGCGAAGGGGGGGCTGGGACCCGTTATCAGATTATTGGGGACCCGAGTGCCCTCACACAGGCAAGGCTAGGAGATTAATTCCATCCCCCACCCCCCCGGTTTGGTTTCCTGGTTTCAGAACGGGGCTACTTGGCTGATCATTGATACCATTGCAAAGAACACGGTACAGCCGAAACCGGTTTGGCTCAATGGATAGAGCGTCGGCTTGGGGACTGAAAGGGCCCAGGTTCGATTCCGGTCAAGGGCATGTGCCTTGGTTGCGGGCCTATCCCCAGTAGGGGGTGTGCGAGAGGCAGCTGATCGATGACTCTCTCTCATCGATGTTTCTAACTCTGTATCTCTCTCCCTTCCTCTCTGTACAAAATCAATAATATCTATTAAAAAAAAAAAAAAAAAGAACACAGTACAGAGTGTCCCCCAAAACTGTATACACCCTTTACCAGCTCACAGCGTCAATTTTGAAAGTGATGCCCTAACTGGTTTGGCTCAGTCGATGTACCTTGGTTCGGGGCGCACGTAAGGGGTGTGCAGGAGGCAGCTGACCAATGTTTCTCTCTCACTGATGTTTCTAACTCTCTATCCCTCTCCCTCTCTGTCAAAAAAATAAAATAAAATATATTTAAAAAGAAAGGGAAATGTATTTCAATAAATACTGCCTTTATAATTATTCAAATTGTGTGAATACAAAAAAAGAAAGAAAGAAAGAAAGAAAGGAAGAAATAAAAGCGTGTGAATACATTTTGGGAGGACATTTTAAATATCAGTGAAGTATGTTATGTAGTTATGAAAAGGGTTCAAGGCTGGAATCTAGCCCTAGCCGGTTTGGCTCAGTGGATAGAGTGTCCGTCTGCGGACCGAAGGGTCCCGGGTTTGATTCTCAGTCAAGGGCGCATACCTTGGTTGCAAGCTCCTTCCTGGCCTGGGCCCTCATCAGGGTGCATGCAGGAGGCAACCGATGGATGTGTTTCTCTCACATCGATGTTTCTGTCTTCCCCTCTCTCTAAAAATCAATGGAAAAAATATCCTCGGGTGAGGATATAATAATAATAATAATAATAAAAACTGGACTCTACCCCATACGGGAAGGCCCAGAGGGATCCAGCAGAGCTTCGTAGAAATCTCGCGTGGACACATTTTCCTGGGCGTTCCACCCACATCTGCTCCAGGATTGGCCCTGCCAGCTTCCTGAATTTGGGCCCGTGGACGGTGTAGTTTCATTACCAGCCTTGTTCATCTGGTCCTTCCCCTGTTGCTCCCTTTCTGCTCCTCTCCCTTGGAAGGCCTTTACGACGCTGTGATCGTTTCTAATTGTAAAATGCCTCCATTAGTGCTTCAGAACAGCGCTCCGCCTAACGAGCTGCCTAACCGCTGATCCTCCCGACAAATACCGCGGAATGGACGTTAGGACGTTTACAGCGCATTTTATTCCGTCCCTGACTGCGAAAGAGGATTCTAATTTAAAAATAAGCGGCCCTGCGTTTTAATTCCTGCTTCGCCGCTGGAGCTGCTTTAATGCCCCTCTTACGGTTGGCTGGTCGATGTTTTAAAACAAGTTCTTCGGGGACCCTCTGCCCATTAGTCTCCGGCAGTAAAACCCGAACTTGGCTAAAGCAAACCGCGGAGCAATTAGGGAGAGCACTCCCCGAGAGGGCTGCGAAGATGAAATACAGTCGCCGAGCCCAGTAATGGGTTTCGGGGAAACCAGCCTCCCTCTTTCCAGCTCAGCTACTAGTCTATGGATTTGGGCTGTGTGTGTGTGTGTTTTGTCTTTTCTTTTCTTTTTTTTTTCTTTTTTTTTAATATTTTTAATTTATTTCTTTGTTTCTCTCCAGCAGTAGGGGGTGTCCCAGAGCGGGCCCCGTGAGGTACACCCACCCCCCCTCCTCTAGCTGCCATTGCTGAATATGAGCCTTTATTCTTACTTTTTTCTTTTTTTCTTTTTCCCCTTTTCATTTTATATGGAAAACGGGGTGATGTCACTCAGGGAAACGTTTTTCCCCAAAGTGGTTTTGGGAACCGGCATCTGGCGATGTGTTATTTAAGAGCGATAATGCAGCAGAGCTGCGCTGCGCGCTGAGTAATTGTCGGGTTGATGGGGAGATCCCTAACCTGTTGGGTTTTATGGCGAGGACAGAATGCAGGCATTCATTCCGTCAGCGTTCCCGGGGAACGCAGAAGCGCGGCTGACAGTTACTGCTCTAACCTCACAGTAGCTCCTTTGTGGGTTGGCCGCGGTGTGTAGCCACGCGGGAGGCCGCGATGGAGGCGCCATTGCATTTGCAAATGGATTGGCCTCTCCGACCCCTGAAGGGGAGACTCACTTTTTGACGCTTTAAAACTTTCACTGATACTCAACCGCCAGGGAAAGGAGACCGCTCGGGTTTGTGAAAGCCTTCCATGGCTTTCAGCCTCCTCTCCTGTCTCCTGGGCCCTCCCTCCACCCCCTCGCTGTTCCCATGTCCCTCAACTTTCCCTCAGGGGTAGCCCATTCACAACTTCCAGCCACTCCGCACCAGCAAAGGCCAGCCGCAGTCCCCCCCCCCCCCACTCCCGGCCAAACCCAGCCCATTGCCTGTTTTCATCAATAACGTGTGTTTTTTAAAATATATATATATATTTTATTGATTTTTTTTTACAGAGAGGAAGGGAGAGGGAGAGAGAGTTAGAAACATCGATGAGAGAGAAACATCGATGAGAGAGAGACATCAATCAGCTGCCTTCTGCACGCACTCTACTGGGGCTGTGCTTACATGCCCTTGACTGGAATCGAACCTGGGATCCTTCAGTCAGCAGGCCAGTGGTCTATCCACTGAGCCAAACTGGTTTAGGCATCAATAATGGTTTTTTGTTTTTTAATTGGCGTGTAGCCACGCCCGCTCATTTACATATCCCCTCTGGCTGCTCTCCCCATTCAGTGGCTGAGTGGAGTCAGCCTTACAGCCAAGCCTGGCCCGGCCTGCAGAGCCTTCCCCGGATCCCACCTCCTCCATCTCCTGTTCCTGTAGGTTCCCGGGCCTCTCCTGCTCCTGCCTTCTCTCTAGGATTCCTTTTTTACCTCCGCCCCCCTTCCCTCCTCCATCACACCCTTCCTTTCCCGCAGAGCTGCTGTTGCCTCGTGCAGAGGCCTTTGTGCATTAACCGTGGCTGGCAGCATTTGGGGAGGGCTGCAATGTGTTCGCTATTTAATTTGCAAATGGGATCGGCCCCTCGAACCCTTTGCCGGAAGAGTTACTTGTTAAGGCTCTGCCACTCTCAGGGACTCTCCGTTGCCAGCGGAAGGACAGGGTTTAGGTGTTTAAAAGCCTTGCATGTTTTTCAAAGGGGCCTCCTCTTACCTGCCAGATGGGCCAGTGCAGAACGCACAGCTCTAAGGGATGGGGGAAGGGGCGCGTGGGCATCCTGCCCCTGCCCTCCCCTGCCCGTTGAGCTCTCTCCTTCTGGGCACTCCCCTCAGGTCCTCGGGTTAGCCTCAGCTCTTTGTATAACCATCCGTCTCCTTCACCGCACAGCCAGCCTCCTGAGGGCCAGCTCCCCTTCTCTGCCTTTGTGACCCACGCAGTCCCCCGGGGGACGCGCAGAAACGCTCAGGCGAGTGCGAGAACAGATGCCTTCTTGCCTTTGGACACGTCAGGAGATGCCTACCCTGTGAATTGAATTAAACCGTTAACCTTTTCCGTTTTAAAAGTCACCCATCAGCCTCATACTGCCACCGGGGAAGCCTCACGTTAGAGCCCGTGAACGTTAAGGCCCAAGCGCACCCGCAGCTGGCCCAGAACCCGGGGCGGCCGGTGAGGACCGCGGCCTGGAAACGCCCGCAGCCTGCCAGCCTCGCTTTGGGTACCTCGCCCCCAGCCTGCCTCTGCCCGGCCCGAGAGACCCGGGCTGTGTTCTGCCGTCTGCGCAGCCTCACAGGCAGGCTTGGGGAGAAAGGAAGCACAGGTACAGGGTGGCAGCTAGAACGAACGGGGGATGAGTAAACGGAGACATTTCCCGCGACGGCAGCGTCAGGCGCAGGTGTGCAGGGAGGGAGGTTGAAGCCCGGGAGCGGGGGTGCCGATGGGCGGGCAGGCCAGGTGCTGGAGGTCACCAGCGTGATGGACTGGCTGGCAAGGACCTCGGCCAGCGCCTCGGTTCCGGATGTCAGCGGGACTGCGATACTGGCTTTCTGAAGGAGGGCTCCCCACATGCACGGGTCTGTGCCCTGAACGTAGGTGCGTGTACGGGACCAAAGGCCCGGTCTCTGGGGTCCGCAGCCCCCCTGCTTCACCTCTCCTCTCAGAGCCCGGGCCGACCATCGGCCGGATTCTCCCCAGCCCGGGCAGGTTAGAACGGGAAAGGCGGGGCTCTCCGCGTGTGCATCCAGCAGAGGTCATGGGTTTGCTCCGTTTCTAAGCCTCGGGGATGTTCCAAACACCAGCACACGTCTTTCCTCCCTCCGACCGACAGACGGACATCCTTCGTACAGGGGCCTCTGGCTTTGGGACACGTATCCGGGGTCCACACCCAGACACGCACCGTGGCCTCTCCCTGCCTGTGGTCGCAGTCGGTACGGAGTCAGAGCCATGGGTGAGTCCCGAAGGGGAAGCCCCCGCGTGCGGCCGCCGAGGCGGACCACGGAAGGCCCCCGGGCCCCGCTCCTCTCCGCGTTAGCTCCCTGGTCCCCGGACTTGGCCGCCGCTCCGCAGCCCCTCCCCGGCTGGCTCCCCCCGCCCCCTCCGCCCGTTTGGTTGCAGACTTATTTAGACGGAGGATTTACTTGTCACCTCCTGTTGACATTTCCAGTTATTGCATTTAAGGAACACACAGGGGAAAGCAAACAAGTCTCTTCCAACAGGTCACCGGGAGTGGAAGCCCTACTCAGATTTCAGAGAGAAGATGGGGGGAGGGAGGGCGGTGTGGGCCGGGGAACAGATATATTTATAAGGGGGAAATCCTCCTAGTCTTTGGGCTCCAGTCAGATCCTGGGGCGTGGGCCCTCCTCTCGGCGACGGGGAAGACAGTGTGGCCCAGTGGTAGTTGCCAGGACTCCTGTGGACTCCCGCGAACGCTCATTTCTCTGCCTGCACGTGACTACACCCACGGAGACACGGCGCTTCCCGCGCCGTTTCCACAGCGTCTCCCTCCGGGGCCAGGCCGGCTCTGGCCTGTGCATTCCCCGGAGGCACGCTGAGACTGCGTACGCTGCACAGCCAGAACCAGCGGCCGCCGGCTCCGTGGTCCTATTTGATTTCCCCAAGCTCACGTCCGCAGGCACCACGGGATTGAAGCGCGTCGGCCGTCACCTGGGCAGCGCGTGCTGGTTGGTGACATTGGAGCCATGGGGCGTAGTCTTACCATCGAGCTGTTTCTCTGACTCGTCAGAGTTTACAGCAGCAGGAAGCAGGAGCCGGGAAGTCTGCCCTGGTGACCTTGGGCAAGTCCCTCGGCATCTTCGGCCCTTGCTCCTCAGCTCTAACCCGAGGGCTTTACGCCAGAGGCGGTGCGATCCGTCTTCCCCTCGGGGTTGGGCTGTTCCAGGGCCTTTCCCTTCGGGCCTCTGCAGTCCCATTGCCGAGTCCTGCGATCTTCCGTCTTTCTAGCAGTTGAGTCTATTCCTGTATAATCTGGATTCCTACCTTCCAAGTATTTAGTTATGTCATTTCAAAGATAAAGGAGGCCAGATGGGGGGGGGGGAGCGGAGGGAAGGGGGTTTGGGTACCGCCTTGGCCGAGGAAGGTGTGACTTAGGCTGGGAGCCTCGTGTGCTGGTGGGAGGGGCCCCGGAGCACATTTCCTCTCAGTGTGGGGAGGACTCTCAGGAGCGCCTTTCTCGGATGGTTCTTTGAGGACACGGGCCTCTGCTCGGGAATCCTTCCCGGGGAGCTCACCACTAGTTCTAGGGTGGGTCGTACCAGGAAGGGTTAAGGAGAGCTTCTCGGTTGGGGCAGTAGCCGGACGTGATTTCCAAGGGGTTTCTCAGGAGAGAACTCCAGTCACAGAGCAGTGTGACTTCCCAGCTCACTAAGCTCTCCTCCGGAGCCGCCCGCCTCCGCCCCTTGTCTCGGCAGACACGTTGACTGCGGAAGCCCCGTGTCAGAACGCAGCGCGGCCTCCGCCAGCCCGTCGGAAGGCTCAGTAAGAATTCTGTTCCTGCCGAAACCGGTTTGGCTCAATGGATAGAGCGTCGGCTTCGGGACTGAAAGGTCCCGGGTTCGATTCCAGTCAAGGGCATGTACCTTGGCTGCGGGCACATCCCCAGTAGGGGGTGCGCAAGAGGCAGCTGATCGATGACTCTCATCGATGTTTCTAACTCTCTAACTCTCTCCCTTCCTCTCTGTACAAAATCAATAAAATATATTTTAAAAAAAAAAGAATTCAGTTCCTAGGAATGAAAAGATGGGAATCAGAAGGACTTCTGTGCCGCCAGAGCTTCCCTTTCGGAGGGCGTTCAGGCAGTCTTTAATCATATTTTTGTTGATTATTTATTAGTTTTCTCTGGGAAATCAAAGACTCAATCACATAAAATGTACTTTAAAAAAAAAAGAAGGTATTTTGAGAGTCAGAATCCAGAGGAAAGAAATGATGGCGAATTCATTCCCTTTGCTGCCATGGCTTTGCTGGGAATGGAAATATCTGTCTTCTCGCCGGTGCCCTGGGGAAGTGCCAGGTGACCCCGCCGGCCGGTCATGCCAACCGCAGGGTCTGCCCCGACAGGCCCGCAGCCACCGGCGGGGGAACAGGGTGCTTTGCCAGCAAACGGAACCGGAGAGCTGGAACCAATGGAGGTGAAAGGATGGGGAGCGGCTCCGATCCAGCCGCGTGGGCAAACCCACCCCGAGCCTAAGAGGGAACAATACGGCGCATTCCGGCGGCGGCCCAGGGCCCCCCGTAACCGAAGCTGCGGTGTCTGTCATGGGGAGGCCCTCCAGGCGGGTCAATATTGGGCTTGCTCTTGGGGAGCCAGGCTGTGGCCAGCTTCCTGGAGGAGGGCTGGGGAGGTTGTGAAATGTGTTTGCTTTCCTCGCTCTTCCAGACCTGGTGAAATCTAAAGGCATTTGCCCCGGACTGGGGGGGGGGGGGGGGGGTGCGCGGAGGAAGGGTGGGAGGGGATCTGCTACAGTAAAACACCAAGGAAGGAGGGTGTATTTTATGTATTTTGTGCCGGAGGCCAGGATGGTTGCGGGGACACTAGGTGTTTTCTAATATTAAAAATGAGAGCCCAGTCGGTGTGGCTCAGTGGTTGAGCGCCCACCTGTGAACCAGGAGGTCACGGTCCGATTCCTGGTCAAGGGCACATGCCAGGGTTACGGGCTCGAACCCTAGTAAGGGTGCAGGAGGCAGCCGATCCATGATTCTCTCTCAACATTGATGTTTCTAGCTCATTCTCCCTCTTCCCTTCCTCTCTGAAAACAATAAACATATAGTTTAAAAAATGCTGGAGATGTTTAAGAATTAAAAACAAACAACTAAACATTGCAAGGTTTGGCAAGCTTGGGAGATAGGAGCAAGAAGAGAAAAATGGAGGATTTTCTTCAGCAGGTCAAGAAAAGGGAAAGGAAATTATTGGGCAGAAGAACAAGCACACAGCAAAACCAGCAGTTTGGGGTTTCCCCCAAGATCGGGGTCTCTCCTGGTCCCCAGACCATCCCATCCAGAGCCCCGTTCCCAGGCTGCATTCCAGATGGGATATGCCCAGGCTCCCCCCAAGTCTGTCCAGTGGCATTGCCAGTAGCCACCCCCTCCGCTCCCGCCCGGTCCCCCTGCCTCCTACGTCCACCTCCGGCCTTGCTGCTCTCTGTCCGGCCCAGGCCGCCTCCACCATCATTCAGCTCCCGCAGGACTCACCTACCCGCCACTCTGCCCAGACCTTCGTGGCAGGTCTCAGCCTGACCCTTCTGTGGACAGAGAGGAACCGGTGTCAGCATGGAGCGTGCAGCTGCAAAACGCTGTTTCCTATCCTCATAAGCGTGCATGCCAGGGCAGGACTTGAGTTTATCATTAAAAATATTTTTATTGATTTCAAAGAGGAAGGGAGAGAGAGGCGGAAACATCATTGGTGAGAGAAAAATCATTGACCAGCTGCCTCCTGCATGCCCCCCACTGGGGATCGAGCCTGCAACCCTGGCATGTTCCCCCTCCCGGGAATCGAACCGTGAATCGAACCATGACCTCCTGGTTCATAGGTCGAAGCTCAGCCCCTGAGCCACAAAGTGTGGCTTTCACTGCTATAATGAGGTTTGTGCAGGTCCCCAAAGACAGGGCAACACTGAGCTAAGGCCAGCATCCTCCTAAGCCTCCGTCACTCTGATGTGCCTCCTGGGTTGTGGGCGAATCCTCGGGCTGTGACACCACAGGCCGTGTTCCCACTCAGGAGGAAGACCATCCAGGCCCTCAAAATCCGTCCCGTGGGCCGTCACGTCTTCCCCGCCACGCCCTGGCCATCACCCCCACGCCCTGAGTGTCATGAACAAGAGCGGTTTAGGACAGTCAGGGTCGCAGGATTTTTTTTAAAACCCCGATGCCTAGGTGTGCTGGGCAGGGAAACAAAGCTCGCCCTGTTCGCCAGCCGCTCGGTGCCTCCGGGTGAACGGCCAGGTGTTCTTTCAACTGCTCCGTGAGACTAATTCCTTCCTGGCCGCAGGGAACCAGCTGAAGCCGGCCAGCTGGGCTATCTTCAATCGCGCATTCCAGCATCTTCCCCGGGTCCCAGCCACCTGGGTCCCAGCACTTCCTCTGTCGGTGCATCCCCGACACCAAGCGCTCTCTGGTTGGACTCGGGCATGTTTGAGTTGTGTCTGGGGGAAGGAAGGAGGGGAAGAGAAAAAAGAGAGGGTGGAAGGAGGCTGGATGGTGGAGTTAGAGGAATCTCTCTTTTGTAATTTTCTTATATTTTTGTTGATTTCAGAGAGGAAGGGAGAGGGAGAGATAGAAGCATCAATGATGAGAGAGAACCATTAACGGGCTGCCTCCTGCATGCCCTCTACGGGAGACCGAGCCCGCAACCCCGGGCATCGGGAATCAAACCCGTGACCTCCCGGTTCCTAGGTCGGCGCTCCAGCCCTGAGCCACGCCCGGCGGACGCGTGGTGCTTATTTAAACGGGGAGAGATGCCGGGCCTTTGCCCCTGGTCTGCTATCAGGTATTCGCATGTTACAAAACAGTGAAGGCGCGTGCCACGTGTGGTAGCAACTTCCCCTCACAGAATGCACGTCCCCTAATCTGCTCACGCAGTCTGCGCCGAAGCATCCCTTGGACTCGGTAGCCGCTGTGACAAAGTCACACACACCTAAAGAAGCAACACAGATGGGGTTTCAGAGGGGTGTTTCCCATGGTTCATCTCTGCTCAGCAGATGACACAGCTGTGCCCGGGGCCAACGTGCTCCTAGCAGAAAGGACCGGGGCGGGAGCAGGAACTCTGGACCAGCTTAAATATATATAAATATAAATATAAATATAAATATAAATATAAATATAAATATAAATATAAATATAATAATAATTTAAATAAATATAATAATAATTTAAAGTTCTAAGATTTTGGAAAAATTCAACTAAAAAGAAATAGCATCATCCTGCCTATGAATATTCTGGAGTGGTTTACCACACCGTGCTGCAGGCTCCATGTAGAATTTTCTGTTTCATCCTCACAGCAATCTCAGCAGCAGAGGCTCCCTTACCCCCTATTTGCCAGATGAGAAAGCAGAGGTTTCCCGAGGTCACTTCCGAGGTCAGACAGCCCCCAGCAAGGAGGGAGCACGGTCTCACCCGGCGGTGTCGGCCTCGTTCACCGCCCTTCCTCTTGCAGCAGAGGTCCCCGGCCGAGAGAGAGCCCGCAGCTGTCAGGATCACCTCCTGCGCGTCCGTTTATTCCTCCCTCGCGTTCCCAGGGCAGCGCCATGAACGGGGCAACGCTGATTATCTCTGTTTTGCACGCGAGGAAAACTGACATTCAAATTAAGTCGCCAGCCCCAAACGTTAGCAGAGCAAACAGCCCAGCTCCAGGCAGTCTGGTCCCAGGAACCGGCTGTCTTCAGCAGGATGCTAAAAAAAAAAATGCGCTTGCTTGCCAACATTTCCCAGGCTGGAAATTTCCCATCACAGATGAAGACGTCTGACTCCGCTGGAGACACAACACGGAACAAACCAGGAAGCCAGGGCCCCCTCCGCCTGGCGGCGGCCCCTGGGCAGCCGCGGGGAGCTGCCCGTTGGCGAGGGGGTCGCTCTTGCCCCGCTGCCAGCAGCCCTCACTGTCGCTGCTTTGCCCTCGGGTTGCCCACCTTGACTGCGGGGTGTTTCATTTTGCCGTCCCAGCCGGAGCCGTCTCCGCCGCCGCCGCCGCCGCCGCCGCCGCCGAGATGTGTCTGTTTTAGCCATTGCGTCCCATCCCCCGTTGTTTGGCGCCCCTTCAAAGCATTCCTCACAAATGACAACAGAGCCCTGACCGGTTTGGCTCAGTGGATAGAGCGTCGGCCTGCGGACTGGAGGGTCCCAGGTTCGATTCCGGTCAAGGGCATGTACCTTGGTTGCGGGCACATCCCCAGTAGGGGGTGTGCAGGAGGCAGCTGATGGATGTTTCTCTCTCATCGATGTTTCTAGCTCTCTATCTCTCTCCCTTCCTCTCTGTAAAAATCAATGAAATATATTTAAAAAAACAAACAAACAAACAAACAACAGACTCCCACCCCAAGCAGGGCGCCTCTGCAGGTCTAGTGCGTGGGCCCCGCCAGGAGGGGGCGTGCAGGGTGCATAACCTTCTCTCCCCGCCTGGCTGCTGGCAGCGTCCTGGTGGTGCTGGGCCAGCAGGGACCGAGCTGTTCACAGGGCCTGGAGGTGCATCCGGCTTGGCCCGTGTGGCATGGAGACACCCGGCCCCTGTGCATCTCGGAACACGGCCCTCACCTCCGGAAAGGAAGAGGGAGCTTGTGGTGGGCACACGTCTCCTTCTCAAACCAGAGGTTGGTCTATTGAACCAGGGCTTCTCTAAGACGCCGGCCTTGATCCCTTGCTCCGTGTTGGGCCACACCAGCGCCTCCCCGGTCAGATAATGGGTGGCGGGCACCCAAGGGTGGTCCTTCCCGGGACCGTGACGGTGCCGTAAATCACTTACGTAGAGCCCGAGTGGTTTCTGCCGTCAGAACCTCAGGACAGAATTGGATGTGTAATCGCCACCCGCCCACGTTCGGCCCTTTACGGTAACTGCGGTCGTAATAATCGGCGTGTTGTTGGGAAGCGGCAGGCAGAAGCATCCATCAATTTTTTATCGACACCGAATCAAGCTGCTCCTTCATCTCGGCTGCAGAAATGTAGATTGCACCAATTAGTCTAAGGAAATCGGGCCGTCGTTAGCAATGAAGCGAGCAGTTCATCTGCAGAACGGTGCGGGTCCCTCCGAAGCCAGCAATCCCTCTTCATTATGCGGAATACCGCGATCTGGGGACCCTGTGGGCAGTGCCATGCTGGCTTCGACGGGAAGGAGCGCCCTGCCCAGCTTGTATTTTACGGGCGGCTCTCCTCCCCGGCCGCCACCTGGCGCCCTGCCGCGCTTCCAGGCGCGTGTGTGTGTGTGGTGGGGGGGAGTACAACCCTTGCATCCAAGCAGGTGGGGTTCTCTCTTCCTTCTTAAGACCTGGGAACTGACACTTCCTCCCCCACCCCCACCCCCCGTGGGCCTCGAGGTGCTGATGTGTTCGCTCACCGTGGCCTATTTGTTAGCTGTTCCTGCCCACCTAACCCAAATCAGGGCATACATCCTCCTCAAAAAGAAAATGGCTGAATTTAAAAGAAACGGCCAAGTTGGGAAGAAATCCTGGCGCTAATGGGGTTTCCAGCCTCTGCCTGGGTCTCTTCCCTGGGCCAGCCCAGCCTCCCTCCCTAGACACTTCCCATCAGCATTGTCCGAGGATTTGACGAAGCCGTCGAATAAGGCAGGGCGGAGGTTTTAAATGTATAGACTTTTCCTTGGTAGGAAACTTGGGGAAGAAATGACAGGAAAATAACTCACCCCTAATCTCCCTCCAGAACACCAGCGACAGAGATCTGTATCCATTTTTTGGTGGATTTTATTTTATCACTAGAGGCCTGGAGCATGAATTCATGCACCTGTGGGGTCCCTTGGTCTGGCCAGTGATAAGGGCCGAACGGGGCAGACTGGCCGGGGGGCAGGGGAAGGGGGGAGGAGGAAGGGATCGTGGGGGTTGGCTGGCCATGGGAGGCTGGCTGTGGGAGAGTTTTCCCCCCTCTGGTGGTCAGCACACATCATAGCTACCAGCCAGTCACGCGGTCCTAAGGGTCACTTAGGCTTTTATATATATAGATTATTATTGTGTGTGTATGGTTCCTTTTTTTATTTTTTTATTTGTATTGTTGACACTATTATTTTGAGCCTTTAAACATACACACAAACGGAGTTTTGTTGCTGCTGTTTTGGTGTTACTATTACGCTATTTTCTTTTTCACTTGTCATTACAACTGTTTTACTTTGCTAACAGTTTCTGGTCGTTTTTAATGGCTGCATCGTACTCATTTTAAATGCCAGATATATAGTTCCTCACGTTTTGGATTCTTCTCCCTGAGATAAATCGCCCCAAGTGCAAGAACTTACCTGCTTCTTTGCCACTCATGGTCATGTATGGACAGACTGCTCTGCAGAAGGGTGGCATGTGTTTTTATATCCCCACCCGTCATCTATGCAGATGCCAGTGTGATATATCGGTGCCTGGGATGGAAAGTCGAACATGTGAGCGTGCTTGCAGCCCACGTGCACGCCGCCTGCCATGAGGGGCCCATGGGCACATGACCAACTTCTGCTCTGACTCACGCGGGCTCAGTAGCGCGCCTGGCAGGGGTCGGGCAAAGGGACCACGGGCTCCATGACGTCACGGAGGACCTGGGTTCATCTCTTCAAAGCACCGCCGCAGTGACCTTTCACCTCCGGTCGGCTTCCTCATACATCTGGCAGCTGCAGCTGCTCTGGGCATCCCCTCCAGATGAACGTACTAGACTATGGCACCGGATAGGACTGGCCTCACTTTGGAAGATCCATCTTTTTTAAAGCTGTTTCCAGAACACAGCGCCCCCTGTAGGTACCAGAACTACCTGTGAGGAAGCTGGCGGAGTTCTGGGTTGGCCCCCTTCCTCCACTCCCCCACCCTCCCTCCTTCCCTCTTTGCTTCCTTCTGCTTCTCTTTCTTCCCTCCTCCCCCTTCGTCCTTCCCTTAGGGGTTTGGAAGCATTGGCTAACGGGGAGAAATGGAGATGAGGATGTTAGATCCCACCAGTAATCCAGGGATCCAGCCGCTTGTGGGCAGTTGGGGGCTTTGCAGAGGTCATGACCTCTAGAAACGTCTGACCTACTCCCCAGAGGGTAGACGTGGCTATAGGTACTGGTAAAGTCAGGGTCCTCTGGGTACCGTAGCCTTGGGGAGTACTTTCTAGCATGACATGGCTGTTACACAGGAGAAGAGGCAGAGAGAGGAGGATGAACGCAGGCACGGCAGGAGTGCTGGTACAGACCGGCCCTGAGGAACCGCTGGCTGGGTAGCCCTGCTTCTCAGCCCACTGAGAATGAAAGGCCTTCAGGGAAATTCTCTTCCGGGTCTGCTCCTTTTCCTCCGGGGTTTCCCTCTTTAAAAAAACAAAAAACAAATGCTTTTATTGATCTTTAGAGAGAGAGAGAGAAACATCAACGAGAGAGAAACATCACAGACAGGCTGCCTCCTGCACACACACCTCCATGGCGGATCGAGCCCGCGACCCGCGCATGTGCCCTGACCTGGAATCGAACCGGTGACCTCTTGATTCCTGGGCTGACACTCCATCACCGAGCCACAGTGGCTGGGCAGCCTCTGTTGTTTCTTCAAGAAAAAAAAAAAAAAAAAATGAAGTAAAATGTTGTGAAATAGATTTTTAAGGTTCTTTAGTGGTGGGCTGTTCCGTTACTAGAATTTCTCCAGACCTGTTTCATTTCTTCACCTTTTGGGTTTTCTTTATTATTATTATTGTTTTTAAAAGGTTCCTAATCACCTGTCCTCCGTGTACAGCGGGGAGCAAACAGGTTTTGCGTTTTTGGCCTCGTCAGTCATGTCCTCCAAAGGTGTGGGGCTGGGGAGCCCATATGGAGCAAATTAGGGAGAGAAAGAATGGAGCTGCCGCCGGTTCTGATTGGTTACGGTCGGATTTTAAAAAAAAAAAAAAAGCATTTGCCGGCTCTGGAGAAGAAAGATGGATAAAATGTTCTTTGAACACACTGGTCTTTTTTTTTTTTTTAACGTCGGTACAGAAGGGTTGCATTTATGCTTGGCTTTCCAGCCCTGTCTCTTGACCTTCTAATTACTTTATTTGAAACAGCACTGAGGGTCTAATAAACCTGGAGGTTGCCTCCGTGGCTTTATCATAAATTAGAGCCGCCGGCCGCTGGAGGTGAAAGTGGAGGCAGCGCGTTCATTACCGCTCAAGTGACGGCTCGTCAATAGCAGGGCTTTCTAGTTTGTTCTCGTCAGCACTTGCTGTGCATTTTTTGTCGGGCCGCTGGGAAATAAATACAACAAGATTATACATTTGGAATACCTCAAGAGTTCACGGCAAAAAAAAAAAAAAAAGAAATAAAAAGAAAAGAAAGAAAGCCAACAAACTACCGGTGATAAATGATCCGCTGGGTAGAAAGTGACGCGCTATCTTGTGCCATTAACAGCCAGAGATAATTGCCACGGATCGTAATTGCCGTTTGCAACCTCCAGTTACAGCGGGGCCGGCATCCATCTTCACGGCGAACAAAGCCATTTGTATTAAAACTTAATTCGCCCGGTAACTTTGCGGCTGTATACACGGGAGCCGACAGATGTAGCTCTTCGGAGAGTTCAAAGGCAAGACGTGGCGAGGGGATGCTAATGCCATGAGCCTGGGAGGAATACCGCTATTCCTCGTAATGAAAACAAATGTATGTCATTATCTCCCGGTTTGCGTTTAATAAAAAAGACGCCGTGTGCACGTCGGCGAACGTGGGGCCTCCGAATGGATGGAGAGCGATGTGCAGTTTGGAATCAGAAGCCCAACAGGGCCGGCCGCTATGCGTCTGGTGTGAATAGCGGCCCCCGCCCGGGTGGGTTTCAGATGAGGTGTAGCAGCAGCCCGGGGTCGCCCGGCTCACCCCTTTGAAGCCAGAGCCGGAGATCCCCGGGAATGACTTAGGAAAACAGGCGTGTTTGTCCCGTGAACCTGAAGGATGGCCCTTGCAGACATAAGAGTGAAACCTCTAAGCCTCTAAACTGATTAGGGCTTTCGTTCAAATAATCTCCCACCTCTTTCATTAATTTATTCCTTAACGCTATTTGGCCGCTCTCGGACCAAGGATAATAATCTCACACTCGCTGACCTGCAGGAGCGGGTGACCTGGAGCCATCGCTAATCTTATTGACCCTCCCGCGCAGCTGAACTTCATTTACCTTGGCTGGGTAAGGAGCCCTGCTGCTCGGCTTCCCTCCCTCCCCACTTCCCGTCCCAGTTCATCTACAGGGGTGGGGGGACACTTAGGTAAGGCGACCAGACGTCCTGCTCTTGGCGGGAGAGTCCCGATTTTTAACTATTTGTCCCGCGTCCCTTGGCGTTTTAAAAAAGTCCCGATTTTTGCCAAAATTTCGGGACTTTTTTAAAACGCCGAGGGACAAATTGTTAAGAATCGGGACTGTCCCGCCAAAAGCGGTACGTCTGGTCACCTTGCACTTTGGGGGCCCACGCACTGGGGCCATGCAAACTGTGCCGGTTCTCTTCCTTGCGTGAGAGCATTTTTCTGCTCTCTTTTGAAATTAAGAAAATGGAAGAGGGAAAAACGGGAGTGAGATCTTCACCACAGCCCCACGCTCCTAACGTGACCATTTGCCTTTTGAGAAAGCCAGTTCCCGGCCCTCGGCCGTAGGAACACAGGGGTTAGTTTAGGTGCCGCTGTTGGCTCCATATAAGTTCATATTCTGCTTTTTAAAATTTTTTTAAAAATATATTTTATTGATTTTTTTACAGAGAGGAAGGGAGAGAGATAGCTAGAAACATCGATGAGAGAGAAACATCGACCAGCTGCCTCTTGCACACCCCCTACCGGGGATGTGCCCGCAACCAATGTACATGTCCGCAGACCGCTGCTCTACCGCTGAGCCAAACCAGTTTCAGCTCTGCTTTAAAAAAAAAACAGAAACAAAAACAAAAACAAAACAAAAAAACACACACGTTAATACCCAGGTGTTTCCCGTGTTGCTTCATCATGTAACAGTTAATGCATCTTATCGGCCATAATAACCCATGAAGCTTATATACTGTATTTTAGCTGTAATTGTTGACTGCTTTTTTATTTAATACCCAAGTGTTTCCCATGTTGCTTGATAAATGGATAATTATGCTAATACTGCATTACATTTATAGACTGTGTTTTATTGAGTTACTCCCCATTATTGAAAAGTTGGGCCCCCTTAGTTTCACTATTATGAAAATGTTGCAATATAAAAAAATATATCTCTTCAGGTGTTGTTTTATGTTGATGGCTTCTCAGGAGACTATTATTAGAAACGTAATTATTAGGCACGAGGTGCAAGTGTGTGTGTGTGTGGCTTGTTGTCTTTCTTTACCAAAATAGGTCCCTGGACCAGTCAGAGTGGTTGATGCTGCCACTAGCCATGTCGGGGATACACAGTTCAATCACAGTAGCATTTACACACCAAACCACCCTGGCAGGTTAACCTCCCTGGTGCGTCTGAACCTCCTTATTTCCCGTCTAAGGGGACACTGGTGCTCACCCAGGGATCATCATCCTATATAATAAAAGGCTAATACACAAATTGACTAAATGGCAGAACAACTGGTCGCTATGACACACACTGACCACTGGGAGGCAGACGCTCCATGCAGGAGCTGCCCCTGGTGGTCAGTGCGCTCCCACAGGGGTAGCGCCACTCAGCCAGAAGCTGGGGTCATGGCTGGCGAGTGCAGAGGCAGTACAAGCTCCGCTCCACTCAGGCATCAAGGCCTGACGGGCCCAGCCTGCCCCTCCTGCCTGCTTCCCGCCAGGGGAGCCGGAGCACCTGAGGACGGTCCGCTAAGCCTGCCTCCTCCGGGGGCGGGGAGAGTTTCCCCCTAAAGAATGAAAAGCCCTGTCACTAGCAGCGGGGGAAATGGAGGCTGGGCGGCTGACAGGTAACGGGGTACACTGAACTCTAACGGAGTGGTTTTTGGATCCCCCAGCGGCCACGGTGACATTAGTCCTGGAGATCAAGGTCCCTCATTTTTCAGCCAATGTGACACTGAGGACTCCTCGTCAGGCATGTGTTTTGTAGGAGAAATGTCTCCTGTTTGGCTGCCAATGTCATGGACCGGAAGGACAAGGATTTCTATTCCCTTCCTGGGAGAGAACCCCGTGAAGAAGAAGGCATTGCCGCTTTGTTCTCTGCTCCGCCTCACATGGGACTTGGCTTCTGTCTGCCTCCATGCTCGCCGCAGCTCCTACACATCAGCCACGGCACGGGTGGGGAGAAGGCAGAAAGGGTGGGAAGCACAAGGACTTGACAGTTGAGTCCTCCCACCCCCCATTTCTCCTAAGAAACTTCCCAGAAGGCCCGCCCAGCCATCTCCACCTGGATTCCGTCCTCCAGAACTTCATCGCGCTCCTCGGGAAAGGAAACCGAGCCCAGCCCTTTGGCTCAGCGCTGAGAGCATTGGCCTGCAGACCAAGGGGCACGTACCTGGGTTGCAGGTTCAAGACCCAGCCCCCAGTTCAGTGTGTGCGGGAGGCAACCAATCCACGTGTCTCTCTCACGTCGATGTTTCACTCTCTCTGTCTCTCTCCCTCCCTTCTACTCTCTCTAAATATCAATGGACAAAAATATCCTCGGGGGAGGATAAAAAATGAGTAAGGCAATAAAATAAAGGAAACGGAGCCATGTTTTTCAGCTGGACACGTGGCCGCTCCCTCCCCACAAAGTCAGGATTCTGTACGGGAGGGAGAAGAGGGGGACGGATGGCAGGCCGGCGCCCAGCGCTGTCTGGCACAGCCGCGGAGTCTGACGCTGCAGACAGTCCTCAGCTCGCTGAGCCCCTGGGGCCGGCCACGGTCACGGACAGGAAGCCAGGCGAGCAGCGTCTTCCAGGGCAGAGAGAGCAGCCGGTGGACCGGAGGATGAAGACTCGGGGTCATTCCATAAAGTCCCCGCATTTTCCTCTCGCCCCAGGCGCTCCCCGTGCAGCGTGTGGCGTCGGCCTGGGGGAGCGTGGGCCGGGCCATTTTTCTTGCGCCTCTTTGCAATGCAACAGGACAATCGATAGGAATCTCCGCGGTAATCATCTATTGATTTCCCTGGAATATAACTCCATTGAAAGCACTTTTATCCCCAGGAGGAGAAACATTGGAAACTATCAAAGGAGGAAGTCGGTTTCCCTGACCCCATCTGCAGTGCACAATTGATTAGCAGAGAGGGTAGTTATGAGAGAGAGCGAGAGAGAGACAGACAGACAGACAGAGGGAGAGAAGTCACCCAAAGGTTAGAGCTGGCTGAAGAAAAGCAGGATCGGAGGCCACGAGGCGAAATCATAAGGTCGGCGTAACGTACTGGTTCCGTCTGAGATGACGCGGGTTTCGGGATTGGGCATCCTCTTGCTGTGACCCCTCCAATGCCCCCAAACCACCACATCAGGGCGGTCAGCGCTGTGAGTGGACAGACAGGCAGGCTGCTGCGTTCCGGTTTGGGCTGATGGGCCAGCTTGACTAGGGGACGAGTTATATTCCGTTTTCATTTTCCTGGGTCATTTAGTCACTAAGTGACTTAAACGAAGCCTTGCAGGTATGTCTTCGCCTCAGGCAAAGCTCCAAGGACAAGAAAGGGAGATTTTTTTTTTTAAAGGCTCATTTGCGTGTAGTTTCTTAAGACAACAAAACAGCAAACTGCTCCTCCCTCCCGTCCTCCCCGTCCTCCTCCCTCCCATCCCTCACAATAACAACAACAACAAATGACCCAGGTTCTCAATAGCCCACTGGCTGTTCCTGTGCAGGCACAACCTCATCCCAGAGGCGAGGAGAGGAAGGGGAGGGGTGGGGGGCAGCACTGAAGCCGGCCTGCGTGCTCCCTTCTGCCCCTGGCCCCAGTGTGCGGGCTGGCGCCAAAGTGGGGGGCAACGCGCCCCTCCTGGAAGGGCAGCAGGCGCCCCGAGGTCTCTGGTTTGCAGTATGCTATTCTCAGGACATTTCTCGCCTCCAATGCCTCTGTTTTTGGATGCAGGCTGGGTTCTCACCCAATAGTCTCTTCATTAGTTAAAGAGGTGCGTGTAGCCCTAACCAGTTAGGCTCAGTGGATGGAGCATCATTCTGGGGTCCCGGGTTCGATTCCGGTCAAGGGCACATATACCTCTGTTGCAGGCTCCTCCCCAGCCCGGGCTCTGATAGGGGCGCCTGCCGGAGGCAGCCAGTCAGTGTGTGTCTCCGTCTCTCCCTCTCTCTCTCTCTCTCTCTCCCTAAACGTCAAGGGGAAAATACGCCCAGGTGAGGATTAACAAACACAGCCACAAAACAGACAGACGAAAGGTGCTGGAGCCTCACTCCCCTCTCCACGCGCAGCCCCGGGCCCTGCTGGGTTCACTAGCAACTCGGGGAGTGTGTGCTTTGTACTTGGGGCCCGGGGCCTTGCGTCTGGCTTCAGGCACAGCAACCGGTACTCCCAGTCAGATGCGGGAGCTTATCTGTGGGCCGCACCCTGGTGAGTTCATCATCCATCAGTCAGGCTGGAGAGGGATGTTTTGATCGAGCGACCAGATTTGTCTAACCTGTCATCTGCCACCCCGGGCGGGCGGGGGGGCGGGCCGGGCAGCCTCAGAGCCCCTGGGCCGGACCCACCCGTTGGGTAGCATCACTGCCGGCAGCGTGGGACCCAGGCATCCATCCCTCCCCCACATCCGGTGTGAACCTGATCAGGCCTTTATAGTCAAAACCAGAGCAACCGCCCAGATGTGGTGGCTCAGTGGTTGAGCTTCGTTTGACCTATGAACCAGAAGGTCAGGGTTCGATTCCCCGGTCAGGGCTCATGCTTGATCCCAGATCATCGTGCAGGAGGCAGCCGGTCAACGATTCACTCTCATAATTGATGTTTCTCTCTCTCCCTTCCTCTCTGAAATCAACAAAAATTATATTTTAAAAGACCACCACAAAAATATATTTAAAACAAAACAAAACAAAAAGCTCTGAGCAATGGATTCTGACCAAGCACTTGCTCTTTGCAAGATTCTGTTTGGTGCATCAGCAATCCCAAGAAGTCTAAGACGGAGCCCCTCCCCCCAGAGAGCGTGACACCTGTTTGGGGAAGATAAGACATTAAAACAGGAAAAGTAGGACAGTGATAAAGGATTTAAATAACAGTTCAAGTCAACGCGAGGAAAGACACGTCCCACGGCAATACATGATGTCAGGTGCACTTACAGATTCCTTTCAGAAGCAAAATGTTCTTCGATCCTCCGTAGCAGGGGCTGAGTCTCCCCGAAATATTATAAATGGAAGTCTTTTTCTCTAAAAATGCTTGTAGACGTTGAATTTCAGTGCAAAAGAGGAATCTGATTTATGTAACCGATACAGTTATTCTTTTAGATTATCATTGAAATGAAGGCATACACTCAAAGTTTTCATAAGACTTGTGGACTTCTAAAAAGGCCAGTGGTTCCCAGAGACCCAGGTTGTCACTTCAGGAGTGAGTTTCAAGTTCACACAGTGAGTTCTTTCCAAGGCGCATGGGTAACATTTTCTGGAAACGAATCTGGAGTTGGGTAGGAAGTAGACACAGGGGCCCGGCCAGTGTTCTTAGTGGTTGAGCATCAACCCATGCACCAGGGGCGCAGGTTCGATTCCCAGTCCAAGCACATGCCCGGGGCCTTGATATTTCTCTGTCATCAATGTTTCCATCTCTCCCGCTCTCCCTTTCTTTCTCTCTAAAATCAATAAAAATCTTTTTTTTGTTTTTTTTTTAAAGAAGTAGACGGATGGGAAGAGGTCATGCCGTTGATGGAATTCACTGTGTGGTTGGGAATAAGATGGAATAGACCAGGGCCAGTGGGTTAGGCCCGTGGTCGGCAAACTGCGGCTCACGAGCCACATGTGGCTCTTTGGCCCCTTGAGTGTGGCTCTTCCACAAAACACCACGGCCTGGGCGAGTCTGTTTTGAACAAGTGGCCTTAGAAGAGGTTTAAAAAAAAAAGTTGGCTCTCCAAAAAAATTTCAATCGTACTGTTGATATTTGGCTCTTTTGACGAATGAGTTTGCCGACCACTGGGTTAGGCTATCTGGCTGAGACTGAAAGTTCCAGAAGCTTAGACCCATTACGTGTGAGGCCCTCACAGGAGGCTGGGCTCTGGGAAGCTTGGGAAGGCCTCAAGGCCCCAGGCGACAGGATGCCGGGACATTTTGGGGAGGGCAGCCTGGCGGCAGGGCGTGTGATGGCTTCTGCTTTGCTGGAGGAAGGGGATTGGGAGGGAAGCAGCCTTCTGAAATGAGTGGGCGTGGTCCTGGCCAGGCTGAGCAGTGAGGACAGGAGGGGCGTGTGAGCGTCAGAGGCCTGCTGGGCTGAGGACCTCACTGCCTTCGCTCATGGGGGTGAGGAAGAGGAAGGAGGGAAGCCAGGGTGAGGCTCTGATTTCAAACTTGGAAGCAGAGGGACGTTTTGGGGAGGGGGTTGTGTGCTCGGTGCTCTTTGGGATGCAGGGGGGTTTGAGATGACAGCCCGTGCAGGGAGCTGTCGGTAAGACCCACAGGGCAGTGGGGGGGGGAGGGCAGCCTTGACCTTGTCCCGGGGGTGACAACTGGGAACCGGTTCCATCGAGGAGTCATCTCGGTGCCCGCTCAGTGACCTCAGCTGTGTCCATAGGTCAAGTATAAAGCCGGTTAGAGAACGAGGCCCACTTTTTTTTTTTTCTTTTAGCAACTTTGACATCCTGTGGTGTGTTACTCACCCCTCCACTGTCCGCATGCAGGGCTCGCTCCTCCACGCCCTCGCCAGCTGCCGGCCAGACTCCGGCCTCGCTCCTGTTCAGGTGAAAAGGTTTCCAGATCGCCTCGGCGTTCGGAAACTGCCCCATTGCCGAGAGCCAGTCCGCCCCAGAGCGTCTTTGTTTTTCCCGGTTAAAGGGATGCCTATGACTGAAGAGCCGGGGTTTCTCCCCGGGGAGATGACAGAGTCTGTGTCATCCTCGGCCGCCTTATGAAGCTGAGACTGCAACGCGGGGAAGTCCCCGGGGCAACACCCTCGAGTTTGAAGAGGGAGGAGAGATGGAGCAGAACACCCTGTCCCTTTTAGAAAAATACATGGATGTTTTTATTGATTTGAGGGAGAAAGGAGAGGGATAGAGAGAAATATCTATCAGCCGACTTCTGCACGCCCCCTACTGGGGATGGAGCCTGCAACCCTGGACATGTGCCCTGACCGGGAATGGAACCGTCACCTCCGGGTTCATGGGTCGACACTCAACCACTGAGCTACACTGGCCGGGCTTGAGTCCATTTTTAATAAGCTGGTGTCCATAGCGAAGTATGTGAGGTTACCAGCCCCCCTGGACCCTGAGTGTTTAAGGGAACAGAGCACATTGAGTCACGAGCAAAACGTAATTGGGAGCGCAAATCCCTTCCAAAAGAATGGCCCATACCCAGAATCCGGCACGCTCCCTTCGAACCTCATTCTCTGGGTTCCTGTAACCTTCCAGTTCAGAAAATGCAGAGTCAATTCCAAGTGTTTTTTTTTCCTTCTTGTGGTTTGAAAGAATCCCGGTCCCAACATGACTAATGTTCAGCAGGATCGGATTTGTCAATGCTGTTATTTTTGCTGTAAAACAGATATTCTCTTTAGTCAAATCCTCCGCTTTGATTTGAATGTGCTCCTTAATACAAACCTGCAAGATAAGGAGCCCGAGCGGTCCTTGATAGGTATCCACGACAAGGCGTCACCATGGAAACGTCAGGGGCGGTCTCCAGGACCACAGAGCCGCTCACATCCTGCCTCTCCTTCACTTCCGTGGGGTCCCTGAGCCTCTGGCCCCCCACGTCTGGCTCCTGGCCACACGAGGGTGTCTCAGATGACGGCAGAGTCTTCGCTAGACGTCCTGTAACTGTGTCTGAATGTGACTTTTCAGAAGGCTCTTTGCCAGACACCTCTGGAACAGCCCTGGGAGAATAGAGTCTGGGAGGTACTTGGCGTGGAGAAGGGTGAAGAGGTCTGAACCATAACCCCAAACCCCCATGTTGGGGGAGCCCGGGAGCCACGTGGTTCGTCAGGCCGAGGCCAGGGGGGAACACTCCATCCTGGGTGATTACCCCTGTATATTCAAGGCCTCTCTGGGGTCTTTGACAAAGCAGCTTCCTGCCGCTTCCAGGAAACGTTGGGGATTTTTTTCTTTTTCTTTTTCTTTTATGTTTGTGCTCTTAAATTCAGTAACTGAGTTGTCAGAGGCTTCTGGATCTTGCCCTCCCTTTTTTCTTCCTTAAGTCAAACCTCACCCAGCTGGCGTGGCTCGGTGGCTGAGCGCCGACCTGTGAACCAGGAGGGCATAGGAGATTCCCGGTCAGGGCGCATGCCCAGTTGGCAGGCTCAATCCCCAGGGTGGGGCGTGCAGGAGGCAGCCGATTAAGGATTCTCTCTCATCATTGATGTGTGTGTTTTTTTTAATCTCTTTCTCCCTCTCCCTTCCTCTCTAAAATCAATAAAAAATATATATATTTTTAAAAATCAAACCTCAGTGATATGTAGACCCCTGGGTGTTATGGCGTATGTTGGGTTCCTTTCCGATGTCTCTGTCGCTGAGGGCGGGATGTTATTGGTGGTGGCGGTGGCGGTGATGAAGATGGTGTCATGAGCAAACCCATCAGGGTGCCGCAGAGCTTTCATTTCCAAACATGACGGAGATCCCACCATCTCATATGGAACCAATTTCTCCTTGTCTCCTTCCCCCGAGGAGCGGAGGAAATATCTCAGGTCTGCGCTCACATACCTGTAGATCCCCCTTCAGATAGGTCGGTGGACTGAGGCAAAGCACCAGAGCGAACGCGCGTGCTTTCAGCTGCCTGTCCTGGGCGAGGGTTCTCTCTGCCCCTCAGTATTCCGAGTTTACCGGATTAGTCCTAATCTAATATTCGGCTCTTGCATATTTTAAAACAGGTTTTCCGGACCGAGTTCCCAGCGTCCGAGGGGCCTATCTCTGCTGCCATCTCTGCATGCATAAGAGGGCCTTCATTTGGGCTGGACTCGGTGGGGGGGGGAGGGGGAGAAACGACCCGAAGGCCCGACCCCATTTCTTGGGGGCGGGAAACCAGGGCTTTGGAATTGAGGGCAAAGAGGACTCCCTGGGTCATAGCCAGAGGTCAGAGGGTCAGAGGCGGTCCCCTCCTTCGATGCTGACTTCTACAAGGATTGGGCAAGTGAAATAAGAGTCACAGGCGTGCCGAAACCGGTGTGGCTCCGTGGATAGAGCATCAGCCTGCGGACTAAAAGGTCCCAGGTTCAATTCTGGTCAAGGGCATGTAACCATGGTTACGGGCACATCCCCTGTAGAGGGTGTGCAGGAGGCAGCTGGTCGATGATTCTCTCTCATCGATGTTTCTAACTCTCTATCCCTCTCCCTTCCTCTCTGTAAAAAAAATCAATAATATATATATATATATATATATATATATATATTTTTTTTTTTTTAAAGAGTCACAGGCGTGCTTCGGACATGGAAAAGCTTCCCGTAGACTGACTTTGGGAGTACCGTTATGGGAGCGTTTGCATAACGAAGGGGAATGACCACTTGGTTGTAGAAGCAGCGCGGGAACCTGGAGGCAGATTCTCCCTCCTGGACCCGCCCGGCGGTTCCCTGAGCCCCGCGTGGCGGCCCCATCACCACCTCCGCAGCCCACGGAGGCCTGAGGGGGCGGAGCGCCCTTCCCGCAGACTCAGGGCCGGGAGAGGAGCCCCGAAGGGGCCCACGCGGGGCAGAGGCGGGGCGGCCTGAGGCTGAGGGTCCCAGGATGCCTGCTCTGCGGAGGCCACGCCAGCTACGCGGAAATTATGAAAATGTCCGGGGCAGGCGGCTAATGAATAGGAAGTGACAGGCATCACCTACTCGGGGATCACTGCGCCGCCTCCCCGGCGAAGGGGGAGGGCGTCCAGCCGTCCCGGCGATGGCTGCCCGGTGCCCCCTGGGAGGACAGAGCAGAGGGCCCGCTCCCGGTGGCTGGGCCCTGGGGCGGGGATGTCCCCGGGGCTCCTCGGTGACCTCTGCTTTCCAAATGCCCCGTGGCTCTGACTCCGGAAGAGAGAAGGTAGTCAGTCCCAGGCGCACGCCCCTGCCGCAGGAATGGGAAGCTTGGGGCCGCGTCTCCCAGGTCACCGGGCCACTGGCTGTGGTCTGGGCGAGGCCTCCCCGGAAGACTCCTGCGGGGATGCTATAACCAACCATGCGCCCTGGGAGTCCAAAGCCTTCCTGCCCTGGCCGGTGTGGGTCAGTGGATAGAGAATCGGCCTGCGGACTGAAGGGTCCCAGGTTCGATTCCGGTCAAGGGCATATATGCCTGGGTGGCTGGCTGGGTCCCTAGTGGGGGGCATGCAGGAGGCAGCCGATCAATGACTCTCATTAATGTTTCTATCTCCCTCTCCTTTCCTCTCTGAAAGCAATAATATATATATATATATATATTAAAAAGCCATCCTGATATCTCTTTTAAAAATATTAATTTCAGAGAGAGAGAGAGAGAAAAGTATCAGTGATGAGAGAGAATCATTGATGGGCTGCCTCCTGCACGCCCCACTCTGAGGATCAAGCCTGCAGCCCAGTCCCGTGTTTTATAGGCGCTCAACCCCCGAGTCACAGGGCGGGGCCATCCTGTTTTGTTCTGTTTTCTGATATAGTTTACTGAGCAATCCCACCAGTGCTGCCTGAGCCATAAGTGTGGCACCAGTTCATGGAGCAAAAAAAAAAAAAAAAAAGAGCCAGACTTGCGTCTAGTTGGCACTTCTGTTCTCATTAGGATCAGCGGGAGCCACTGAAGGAGGCGGCTTCGGGGGGAAAGGAGGAAGCATGTGTTCCTTATTGTTTGGGCGAACGTGTTTATGAGGGGAGGGGACCCACGTCATTAACAACGCCTCCGGCACAGCACCCCCCCTCCGCCCCCCAATGGATTCAGCACCCCCCCTCCCCCCCAGCCTGATCTGTATTCCCCGCGCCGCGGTCTCAGAGCTGACATCTTCCTCTGAAAACGGTTTGGCTGCCATAAATATAAAACTTTCACCACGGATGTAAAGCATCGCTGGTTGGCATCATTCCCCACCCCCTTTTAATTACTCCTGACACTGTGGAGAAACATCTAATATAAATCTCCAACGCGCGCTGATGACAAACTACACGGTTGAAGGACCGTGTAATTTCTCCACAATTAATTAAAGTGCATGGAGATGGGTTTTTTTCCCCTTCTCTCTCTCTCTCTCTCTCTTTCTCTCTCTCCCCCGCCTACTCCACACCCTCCCCACCCCCAGCAGCCAGATGCCACTGACTGGCTCAAATAACACCGCTGTCAACTGTAAAAAATTAAGGTCCCAGCCGTAAGAAAGGTACTTCGATAAAGAAACCAGATGCCGCTGGCTGGCGATGCCGGTGCATCCCGCGTCAGCCGGCCTCCTCCACATCTGGGGGCCCGCGGCCCTCATTACCCACTTAGCTCGGCGAGCCTGTCAGCGGGCTGTTTGCACGCGGCCCGTCGCTTTTGTAAATCTCTTTATTAGATAATTGAACGGTGCCAATCAGCAAAGGGAAGAGAGGCCCTGGAAGAGCTAGGAGGAGGAGGGGGGGGGGAGAGAATGAGGATGAAGGAGGAAGAGGAGATAGAGGAGGGGGAGGGGGAGAAGGAGGAGGAGGGGGAGGAAGGGGAGGAGGGGAAGGAGGAAAAAGGGGGAAAGGAGGAGGAAGAAGAGGAGGAGGGGGAGGAGGGGGAGGAGGAGGAGGAAGAAGAGGGGGAGGAGGAGGAGGAGGGGGAGAAGGAAGAGGAGGGGGAAGAGGAGGGGGAGGAGGAGGGGGAGGAAGTGGAGGAGGGGAAGGAGGAAAAAGGGGGGAAGGAGGAGGAAAGGGAGGAGGGGGAGGAGGAGGAGGAGGGGGAAAAGGAGGAGGCGGGGGAGAAGTCGGCCGCCCATGGGCACTGGTGACACACGAGCTCACGGGTGTCTATGGGCACATGTGTGTGGTCACTGAGGAGAAAAGCACACGCTGCGACCATTTCAGGCCGATCTACCAGCTGGAATTGATGAACAGCAAATTAATTTTCATTTTCAATTAGGAATCCAGTTAAATGCACACTGTGTGTGTGTGTGTGTGTGTGTGAGATTGGGGGCGGTGTAATGTTTACATAGAGCCGGGTGTGGAGCGCTCGGGAAACACAGCTGAAATGAAATACACGTCTTCGCATCTTTGCATTAAATTCTCTCGGGAGTTGAGGGGGTGGCCGGGGCCCGTGGGGGCGGCGGCTGCCTTTTCCCTCCCCTGGGCCAGCTCTTTAGGGAAAGGGAAGAGGCAGGGGGAGGGGGAGGGGTTTGAGACCGCAGGATGCCCGTGGTCAGGGCCCTGCGGGTGGCGGTGCCCGCTCCGCCCAGGATTGCGCCCGGCCCCTGGAGGGCGGCCTGTTCCGAGGAGCCTGACGGGGGGAAGGGGCTTGGCCTGGCCTCCGGCCTGCGGCTCCCGGTTCTGGCTCCCGGCGTCAGCACGGACCTGGCAGACACCCGGATCCCCTCCCCGGTGCCCGTCCCCGGAGATCCTGAGCGATTGTGTGAGGACAATCCGCCGGCGAACGCTGCCGTCACAGGACCCCCGCGCTTCCCGCCGGCCTTCTCCGCGTTCACTGCGGCCTTTTGTCGGCGTCACCGGTGGGGCCCGGGGCGGGCGGACCCTCCCCGCCGCCGCGAACAGTGGCCCAGTGTGCCTGCTCCTCACCGGCTGGTTCTGCCGGCGGCTTTGGCCCCGATTTTAAGGGAGAAAAATGATTTGTCAATTATAAGACCCAGTCATCCAGGCAGGAGACTCAGATGTTAGACGCCCAGCTCTCTGTCCTCTCCGTCCCCCCTGCACCAGACCCCCCGCCCCAGCCCGTCTCCCCAGGGCGAGCTGCAGACGGGCGGCCGTGCTCAGGAGCACCTCCTCGCTGCCCTTCTCCCACCTCCGGGCCGCGGCCTCGGAAAGGCAGAGTGCCGATAACGGTTTTGTCACGCGAACCCAGAGAGGAGGCTTCCGACGGAAACGTGCATCCGCCTCAGGCCCTCGGGTTAGAGAAGGAGGAGGAGGCCCTGGGCCACGCAAACCCGGCCCCGGGTGACGGATCCCTCCAAGCCGGGCCACGGCCACGGCCACCGCCACGCATCCCCCCCGCCCCGCGCTCCGGTCCGCGTTTTCCTTCACGCCGCCCCTGTCCCAGCGCCAGGGCTAATGTTTCTTCCCTGCGCCGCAGTATTTGTGCTTTTGAAGAAGATTTTATTACTCGGGCAGCAGTGGAATTTCCCTTTTTATTCCCCCCCCCCCCACCCCCCAACAGTCGGCGTGGCCGCATCCTGAAACCGCGCCGGAGTTCACACGCTCAGATCAGGTTTTCTCCCTTTCGCTAAAGCGATGCTTTATGGGTTTGTTTTTTTTTCCCCTAAAGAAAAACAAACAAATAAAAAGCAAGCTTCGACGAGTCAACAGGACCGTTCGCTTTCTGATTTATTTGCTGGAGAGACAACAACAACAACAAAAAAATGTCGGTGTCCGTGGGAAGAACAGAGACACCAGCACCGACGGGAGGAAAACAAGCCACGTGACCATTTTCCGGGGAAATCAGGCCGCCAGCACCCGGTTGTCCGGAGAGAGACAGCTTTAGTCCCCTGATCATATCACACGGACTTGGGGTGTCTTTTTCCTCTTGAGAAAAAGAAGCGTTATCCCTAACGTGGACAGAACTTTCCGTGCCTTGGGGTCTATCCAGTCCCTCCCATCCGATGCTCAGAGTTTGCCCCGTCTCGGGCACTGGCGCAGGCTGGCAGCCTGGGCGGCAAATGTGGCATTTAGCCAATAGATTCCCCCAGCACCGTGGTCGGCAAACAGTGGCTCTCGAGCCACACGCGGCTCTTTGGCCCCTTGAGTGTGGCTCTTCCACGAAATGCCACGGCCTGGGCGAGTCTATGTTGAAGAAGTGGCGTTAGTTTAAAAAATGTGGCTCTCCAAAGAAATGTCCATCGTTGTGCTGTTGGTACTTGGCTCTGTGGACTGATGAGTTTGCCGACCACTGCCCCAGCATAAAGCGAGCTGGCAGGAGGCGGATCGATCTGGCTGTGGACTGGGTAGCCGCATGGCCATCGTTGCCCCGCCCACATCCCAGGGTTACCACTTTCTAAGGGTGTGAGGTGGTGGTCGGGGGCAGGTCATGCTGTCCTGGCTGGGCTGGGCCAGGCTTCAAGGCTGCCCCTCCCCTCCGCCCTCTGGCACAGGTGCTGGGCGGTCCTCTGGTCCTCCCAATGCGGTTGGTGACCGGGCCCTGTGTTCTCCTCTCCCCTGGGCTCCTGACGGCCCATTTCTGCGCTGGAATGTTCTGGGCCTTGGCCTACAGCTTACATCACTCTTGCACTTAAGAATGCCCGCATAGCCCTGACCAGTTCGGCTCCGTGGATAGAGCGTCGGCCTGCGGACTCAAGGGTCCCGGGTTCGATTCCCGTCAAGGGCATGTACCTTGGTTGCAGGCACATCCCCAGTAGGGGGTGTGCAGGAGGCTGCTGATCAATTTTTCTTTCTCATCCATGTTTCTAACTCTCTAACCCACTCTCTTCCTCTCTGTAAAAAAAAAAGAAAAAAGAAAAGAAAAAAAAATCAATAAAATATATATATTTTTTTAAAAAATGCTCGAGTGATCCCAAAAGCAGTCCTCGTTTTTAAATCACCCCGCAGGTCGCGCAGCTACTTCGTTTTCGTTAACGCGGTGTATAAAATGATATTTTAAAGAGGCAGCAACTTCCGTCTCCCACACCCTTTGGCCGGGGAACAAAGAGCGTCTCTTTTAAGAGGTGTTTTACCCTTTACAGCCGCTGAGGGAGGCCGCGGCTCCCGGGCTCGGCATGTATGTGAGCGAGGTCGAGCGAGGTTCCCCTGTCGGAGGGTCTCAGAGACTGAACGTCCAGGAGCAAGGTCGTCTGACATCATCTTTGAAGGCGAAAGGGCGGACGGAAACCTCCGAGGTTTGGGTGCCAAGAGGGAACCCTCCCAAGGCTTGTCTGTCGGCCATGGGAGCTCGCCCTCCCGAGGGCATTGCCCTCTCGCCGATCACAGCGCCCCGCCCCAACCAGGCGGGGGGGGGGGGGCTGTGCGCAACGGGGCGCCCCGTCCTCCGCGTCACGCTCACAGGCATGTAATGTGTTCTGCATCGAGCCAGGCAATTGGCGGAGACGCCAGGGCATTTAAGACCCGCGTCTCCTGGAAAGGAGACCCGTGTCCTTGCCAGGAATGGATGCTATTCCGTGCCCACCACTATCACACGTCTTGATTTCCCCCCCCTCTCCCTTAATCCTGACTCTTAAAACAGTAATATCAAACCACTCCACGGGGGGAAAAAAAGAAAGTTAAATATTTCCATATGAAGAGCTGATTAAATCTGCATGGTTTTCTTTTCAGTAAAAATGATAGGGGATGAAACTCGGCGCAGCTGCTGGCTGGCGGGGGCGGGGCCTCCCGGGCCCTCTGAGCTCCTGACCGGACTCTGAGAGCAGTGCCCAGTGATTGGACGGCAGCCCGGGGTCGGAGGTGCCCACGCCCAGGGCATCTGGACTGCGGCAGGCAGGCAGGTGCCAAGCACAGAGCCAGTGGTCCCCGGCTTAGGTCTCCCGCCCGGCATTCGCTCGGTCCTCCCTGTTTATTCCTCCCCAGAGTTTCCGGGAAGCACCAGGGCTTCCAGTGGGCGTGCTGCACCCCTTATAATTCTTTTGGCTGAAATTGGAGGGAAAGAGCTTGGCTGGGCTCAGCTGATGTGGCTCAGTGGTTGAGCATTGACCTGTGAACCAGGAGGTCAGGGTTCGATTCCCAGTCAGGGCACATGCCCAGGTTGCGGGCTCCATCCCCAGCGTGGGGCGTGCAGGAGGCAGCCCGATCCATGATTCTCTCTCATCGTTGATGTTTCTATCTCTCTCTCCCTCTTCCTTCCTCTCTGAAATCAATAAAAGCATATTTAAAGATAAAAATAAATAAATAAAAGTGTTTTTTGAAAAGCACTTAGCAGGGATGTGGGGGAGGCAGGATGTGGGGGAGCCCTGGGGGAGGTGAGTCTGGCTCTCGTGTCTGCAGAGGCCCAGCCTCTGGCTCTGGTGCCAAACGATCCCGGTTCCCATGGGGCACGATCCCGGTTCCCTGCTCCCCGCGCAGCTTCTACATCCGGCGTGTGGGTCCCTCTCTCTCTCTCAGACCGTCCTCTCCCGGTCACAGGATGGCTGCCAGCAGCCCTGGCCCTCTGTGCTCTCACCCCCGGGTCCTCGGGTCCCCCGCCCAGGGGCCTGGATTGTAGCTGAGGGGGCAGGGTACGGGGAGGGGGGTGCAGGGTGAGAGGCGATGGGCCGGAGGTTTCCTGGAGGGTCACAGACAGTGACAAAAACCGGAATGCCCCTCACCCAGGGCCAAGGCCGTCCCACCCACACAGAGAGGCAGGGAGTGCGGGCACCGCCCCCACCGGGAAACTGGCGTTTTGGGGGAATCTCGATCATGGCTTCTGTCTTCATGCTCTGTAAGGGCTGAGTGACAGGAGGAGGGCCTCTGGGCTCTCCGTGGGGATGTGAGGCTCACCTTCGATTTTCCCGGTGTCGGAGCCGGCGGCCCCCTGCGCTGTGCCGTCAGCAAACGTGAGCGGGGTGAAGCTGTCCTCTTGCTTCTTTTTTTAAAAAAAAATATGATTTTATTGATTTTAGAGACAGAGGAAGGAAGAGGAGAGAGAGGGAGAGGAAGAGGGAGAGGCAGAGGGAGAGGGAGGGAGGGAGAGATAGAGAAGAACATTGATGTGAGAGAGACACAACTGGCTGCCTCCCGCATGTACCCCCAAACCTGTGTGTGTGTGTGTGTGTGCCCTGCCCAGGAATCGAACCTGTGACATTTTTGGTGTATGAGACGATGCTCCAACCACCTGAGCCGCCCGGCCAGGGCCCATCCCGCTTACAAACGCCGTCCCTCCCCGCGCCCCCCTCTCGGCAGAGAGGAAGTGGCCAGAGTCAGGGACTCCTCCAGGCCTCAGCCAGCCTCGGCCCTCCCAGCCCTGCGCTCCTGGGCCTCTCCTTCACTCTGAGATCAGAGAGCACCAGTTTATCTTTATTCTGGTCCTTCTCAGCGCCACGCCCTCGTTTCTCTCTCCCCGAAGCCCCGTAGCTCCGTCTCGGTCCACCGTGACCTGTGTGCACAGACGTGCGCAGGTTTCCAACCATCACCTCCCGCCGGGTCTCCGCTCGTCCACCTGACGTCGCCTGGGTCCCGTGGCCTTGCGCCCAGGAGCCCCAGCCCCGGGTAGCTCCTCCCGCTGAGTGAGGTCTGTTCACCCCAGGCTCCCCGTGTAGAGTCCCCCGCTGGGATGGCGGAGGTCCCCCCCTACTTGGGGACTTTGATTTTGGGATGGAGTAAGAGACGCCTTGGGCTCTGAGCATGCGCCAGGCTCCAGGGAAGTCTGGGTGCACCCAGGCTCGTCGGTCTGTGTTTGTCTAACGGAGTGCGCTGTGGGCTCCCGGAGACAGACCCCCCCCTGCCCAGCACCCCAGCACCCCAGCACCCTACCGAGATCCAGTCTGCAGACAAAACATTTGCCCCTGAGGGTGTCCTTCCGATTAAAATTGTACACAGACAAACCAAGCAGGCCACGTTTGAGATGTCCGTGTGTCCTTGTCACAGGCAACGTGAGCCAGCTCCACCCACGGCGGCCGGGTCTCCGTGGCACAAAGCCGCATCCAGGGGTTTCTCTCTGTCCCGGGGGCTCCCGTCCCGTGTGCTCTTAGTCGCCGTGGGGAGTGTGTGTGTGTGTGTGTGTTTCCTTGAACACTTTCTGCGGTTTCGTTATTTGTTGTCATTATCGAGTCCATTTTTCTCTAATGGACGTGATTAAGTCTATTTAGCACTGTGTAATGAGTTTTCTGCCTGGTTGCGTCTCAGCTAATAAAGAATTCCTCAGCGGCGCCTCCGACAGCTGCTCGGATCCCAGGGCCGCGCGGCCACGGGGGACCCTCCCGGGAACCGCCGGCATTAGAGAAATTAACTCCATTACACTCACCGTAAAATTGAGGCTGAAATCTGATTACCAGTCGATCCTCGGTTCCAGTAGAAGCTAGAGGTGGGGCGGTGCCGGCGGGGAGGGAGCCACGTTCTCCGCGGTGCCCGCGTCCGTCCGTCCGTCCCTCCCACTCGGGTCCTGAGCAGGAGCGGAGGGCGGCGCCCGGCGGGTGGGCTCCCGGCCGCGCGACGCGCTGGACATGACCCTGGAGGTCTTGTTGTCCATCAGAGTCACTGTCTCCGCCGCTCGGACAGACCTTTGGGTGTGCCTCTGGCCGCCACACTACTGGCCACGGTCGCGCGCGGTCCCGATTTGCCAGGCTAAAGTGCCGGGGACAGTTAGTCATTGGTGGCTGGCGGCTGTGGTGCAGGGTTGCTTAGCAACGGTCTGGGAACGAGGCCTCTGGAAGGGGTGATACAGGAACAGACAGGCCCAGGAGATGGACCAGGGCCCGTCTCAGTGTGCCGGTGCATCGGTCACGAAGGAAGAGTGTAAGGTGTTTGTCATCCCGGGGACGGCCCAAGGGGAAAATTAAGGTGCCCTTAAGACGGGTGCCCTTTCCCGCTTGCTACATAAAATAAGAGTATATAGCCCTAACCGGTGTGGCTCAGTGGATAGAGCATCTGTCTGTGGACTGAAAGGTCCCGGGTTCGATTCCGGTCAAGGGCATATACTTTGGTTGCGGGCACATCCCCAGTGGGGGGTGTGCAGGAGGCAGCTGATTAATGTTTCTCTTCCATCGATGTTTCTAACTCTCTATCCCTCTCCCTTCCTTCTGTAAAAAATCAATAATATATATATATATATATATATATATATATATATATGAAAACAATAGAGTACGTGGCCAATGGTCCAGCCCCAGGGCTGTAAGAGCTCCTTCTCTTGCTTTGACACCAGACGATGAAGCCAGTTCAAGCGGGACTCGGAGCGTTCTCTCCCCGAAACGCAGGTGGAAATTCACGGCTGGGGGAGGGGAGCTGGGGTGTCCGGCTCGATTCTGAAAATCGACACCAGGGTGTCCAGCCCACACCCGAGCTATGTGCCCTGACCAGAATCGAACCCGGGACCTTTCAGTCCGCAGGCCGACGCTCTAACCACTGAGCCAACACAACCAAGGCGACACATGCTGCTTCCGTGGGCCACAGGAAAGCAGTACAGCGCCGCTGCCACAGACTTGCCCATCCGTGTGACCCGTTTCCATGGGGAAAGGGGGACCATGCGGGACGGACGGACGCCGTGATTGTTGGCTTTCCCCGCCTCCCGTGCCTGGACAGGAGCGAGTGGGGCACCTGGTTGTGTCTCGGGCCTTCGGTTGCTTTTATTTATTTTAAATCCTCTTCCCCTTTGAAGCAGAATACCCCCTCTCCACGGCGCCGCGGCGTCTGTCGGTGGCGGTGGCTGTCCTGTTAAGCGGGAGACCTCGCGAAATGAGGCTGCATAAAAGATGGACTCGTCTCCTACGTGGGATATTGCCTGTCCCCCAGATCTATGCGTCTCGCTTATGGAATGAACCGCAGTGGGGAGATAAACTAATATTTTGTATAAGCTCAGCCAGGCACTGCGGATGATAAAGATGTTTCATCTCCTTATGCATGCAGGAAATATGAAAAACCGTCATCTGCGCCGAGGCGCTCCGTGCGGGGGTAACAGCGGGGCCCCCGATCGCCCTGGGCCGCCCGAGGCAGCGCGCGGGGAGCCCCATTTACCCGCCGCCGCCGCCGCCGAGTGAAAAATGATCGGATGAGAGGCTCATCTCGCCCGCGCTAAGGGGCCGTGGCACTTCCCGGCAATTTCACGCCATCTCCATATGAAAACAGAGCAATTCCGACGCCTATCAGGTTATGATGGGCAATTACAGTTGCATAATTCACCCCGTCGCCTCCTGGCGGGGGCCTTTATTCTCCCTCCCGGTGACATCCCGGAGAAAGCGCCTGATAAAAACGCCATCGATCATCCCGGGCCGGCCCCACGCGAGGGGCCGATCCCGCCCTGCCTCCCGGAGCCCAGATCCATCACCGGGTCTCTGACTCGGAGGGGTCACGGCGCTCGTCGTATCCTCCCCGGCCCCGACCAGGGCGGTGAATGCCCGGGCGCAGGCGGCATCGGCGACGCCCGTGCCCGCACCGACGGGCCTGGTCGCCAGCCATCGCCGTGCGTGACTGCGGGCCCCGCTGTCGCTGGCCGTGGCCGGGTAATTAGGTCCGATGTCACCATTTCCTCGTCACCTGCATCCTCTCCGTGCATCTGCGTGTCACGCCGGTGTTTCCGGGCTCATTAGCGCCCCCCCCCCCCCTGCGCCCCGCGCCGTCTGTCAGCCTGCGTGCGGCTCGCACTGACAGTTGTAAAGCTAATCACGGGCGCTAATGAGCGCCAGGCTTTCGGTGGACATGTCGTTTTGGACGTTTAAGACAATAATTAGGTTTTGTTTTGTTTTGTTGTGTGTGTGCGTGCGTGCGTGCGTGTGTGTGTGTGTGGTGTGTGTGTATGTGTGGTGTGTCTGTCGCGCTTCGGTGCAGAACACGGCGCTTAAAACACACACACACACACACACACACACACATCTCCCTTCCGTTCCATTTTGACATTCTGTGTGCTGTCAACTTATCTTTTATTCAAAGGCGCCCAAAACTCAGCTCTGTTTATTTTCAAAACAGGATGTCTTCCCACTGGAACGCCATGAATAATTTCTTTTGTTCCCGGCTTCCCTTCCCGCTGGATCATGGGGCCATTTCCTAGGCCATGAGACATGAGGACGGGCGGTGGTGGGCAGATCAGAAAATGTGCTCTCCAGCCAGCTGGTGTTGCTCAGTGGATAGAGCATCCACCTGCGGGCTGAAGGGCCCTGGGTTGGATTCGGGTCAAGGGCACAGGCCCGGGTTGTGGGCTCCATCCCCAGTAGGGGGCACGCAGGAGGCAGCCAATCCATTATCCTCTCTCACCATTGATGTTTTTCCCTCTCTCTCTCTCCATCTCCCTTCCTCTCTGACATCAATAAAAAATATTTTTAAATAAAATTATTTAAGGGAAAAAAAAATATTTTTAAAGAAAAAGAAAAGAAAACGTGCTCTTGGTAAGCGCTGGCCTCCACCCCGTCAGGAGACCGCAGGTTTCCCCCTTAGAGCACGCCTCTCCTCAACTCTGACCGTGGATTCGGCGGGAAGACCCAGCGGGTGAAGAAGACGGGATAACACTGACAGGGTCACAGACGATTCTCCGGGCGGCTGGCCCCCAGCTCAGAGCTAACATGTACATAGTGTTCCTTCTGGGCCGAGGACCCCGGCCGCTCTCCCCATGGAGTCCCTCCTTGAACCCCTCCAGCAAAACTAACAGGGCAATACTGTCGCCTCCATATGACAGGCGGGGAAACTGAGACCCGGGAAGGGCAAGGAACCTACTCGAGGCCCAGCAGCGAGGGAGCTGTGCTGGGACCCAGCCCCGGTCCCTGCGACTGCCCCCCTACAGCCCCGGAGCGCGCTTTGGAGGAGACCGAGCAGGCCCCCGGGGAGAGTGCTCCAGAAGCACCAGCCAGCCATCGCTTCCGAGATCCGAGGGGCTCGCCCGGACCTCCCTCGGGGCGTCCGGGGACCCCGGCTTCAGGGTCACGGCCGTCCTCCGCGGCCTGCCCTGCGCCTCAGGGCGGCTGCAGCGGCCCGCTCCCTCGCCACTCCTCACGCTCACTTTCTATCCATCATTATCTGCCACGTCGCTAAGTACCCGGGCCCCCCCTTCCCCCCCCCCCCCCCGACATAAATCATCGGCCCAAACACTCTGGCCCGGAGGAAATCCGCCCTGGCACTGCGATCGTGAGATAGCCACCGTTTCCCTCTCCCACGGAAGCGCTGAGATTTATTGGCGTTGGAGGGGCCGCAGCCCGGCCTGGCTCTCCTCTGCTCAGCATTCACTCTCACTGCCGTTTTAGAGGTTCCGGCGGGAGCTCCCGGAATCCCCCCCGGGGGGAGGGGCCCCTCCCCGGCCTGGGCGGGGAGTGATGGCTCTCGGTTAGGTGAGGGGCGGACGCACAAAGAGACGTGCGGCCGCCGCGGAGGGTTTTTATTTTTTATTTATTTTTTTATTTATTTTTATTCCCGTTTAGCAGCGACGACAGAATGTCACGGCGAAATCACTCCAGAAGTCCTTCCTCCCCACGGCCCGGCCGGCAGCCGCGTCCCCGGGGGGGCCCTCGCATTGTGCAGTGTTATTAATTCTGCTAACTCCCGGCCCCCGCCGCCGCCAACAGGCCCCTCGGCTTTCGCAGCCCATTACATTAAATTTCCCATCAAACCGTGGCAGCCGCCGAGGTCACCCGTTTCCAGGGGAGCTGGCGGGAGTTTGCCATCCGACTCCACGGGCAGGTGTTTTCTAAATTGCTTTTAGGTTTGTTTTTCCCAGTGTCAGGAATCAGAGTGAACCTATTTAACACACGCACGCACACACACAATCTCACACACACACAGACACACGCGCACACACACACACACACACACTCACACACGCACACACTCACACACAGACACACGCGCACACACACGCGCACACACACGCACACACACACGCACACACATTCTCACACACAGAGACAAACGCGCGTGCACACACACACAGACACACGCGCACACACACTCTCACACACAGACACACACGCGCGCACACAGACGCACACACACGCACACACACTCTCACACACAGACACACGCGCACACACGCACACACACTCTCACACACACAGACACGCGTGCACACACTCACACACACACAGGCACACACGCACACACACACACACGCACACACACTCACACACACAGCACACACGCACTCTCACACACACACAGACACACACACACACACGCACTCTCACACACACACAGCCCGACGACAGCCAGTGCTCGCTGGGTTGAGAACAAAGCGGAGGTGGAGACTGGCCCGGACCGGGGTGCACAGGTCTGTGGGGTGGGCCCCCCGCACGCCGGCACTTGCGTTCCCGTTGACCTCTCCGAGGGAGAATCGGGTCTCCCAGCCAGACCCCCACCCCTGACCCCTTCCCCGGGGAGCAGAGTGTCTTGTCGACGGTCCGTGTTTCTTCTAACACTTCATTGGAGCCCCCGGATAGAATGTGGGAGCCCTGGCGAGCCTCAGGGTGCCCCCGGGACCTCGACTTGGGAGGGGCCTGCGCACCTGTTGAGTGGCGTTCGGAGGTCACTCCCTCTGGGCTGAGCAGCGAAAGGATGGCGGACCTGATTTAGCTGAGCGTGTCTTTTTAAAAAAATATATATATATCTATATATTTTTGTTGATTTCAGAGAGGAAGGGAGAGGAGGAGAGAGAGGAACATCGGCGATGAGAGAGAGAATCATGGATCGGCTGCCTCCTGCACGCCCCACACTGGGGATCCCGCCCTGACCAGGAATTGAACCGTGGCCTCCTGGTTCCTGGGTATATAGACGCTCAGCCACTGGGCCACACTGGCCCGGCAGGACGAGCATGTCTCGATGCGCCCATCCATCCTCCAGCAAGTTCCCGGCGGCAGTCCACACCCCGTGTTTCCCGCCATGCCTCCGCGCTGGCATGCTGCTGTGGGGTTAAAGCTCCGGGAGGGAAGGCGGCAGCCGGCCCCGGGCGCCACCTGGCCGCCCAATCACACTCGGAAGGAGGCCCGCGGGGGGGCTGGGGCCGGGGCCCCTTTAAAGACAGAAACAGAAGCGAGATGCTGTTTTCGAAGCAGCCGGCTCACGCAAACCCTCCCGCAGCGTCGGCGAGCCGGACGCTTCATTTCCCGTGTCTGCGTCCGGCCCAGTGCACGGACCGGGCAGTGAACACTGGGCAGGCGCCCACCTGGCGCGGCTCAGCGGGTAGAGCGTCGGCCTGCGGACTGAAGGGTCCCCGGTTCGATTCCAGTCGAGGTCACACACGCCCGGGTTGTGGGCTCGATCCCCAGTAGGCGGGGCGCAGGAGGCAGCTGGTCCGTGATTCTCGGTCATTGGTGTTTCTGCCCCTCCCTTCCTCTCTGAGATCAATAAGAACATATTTAAAACAAAGCAAAACACAATGGGAGCCGTCACCAGCCCCCCATCCCTTCACCACAGATGTGTGTGACGGGAGCTCCGGCCGGCACCTTGCAGGACGCGCTGAGGTTCGCGCTAGGCCCTGTTCCCTTTTATTTCCTTTCTTTATAATCTTTGGGGATCACACACCAGCTGCTGTCCCCCGGACCCCACGTCAGTCAGCCACCTCTCCCCGCAGGAGGAGGCGCTGAGCGGGGCCAGGGCTGCAGAGCGAGGGAGGGGCGGCCCCCGCCCTCCCCGCCAGCAGCCGGCGGGAGAGGGGATCATTGGTGGCACTCCGGGGACAGTTTTGTCACCCTGACAGTAATGCTGTTACGCGCCCGGCCTGACACCCGGGATGAATCCATAAAGACAGATAAGTAACTGTGAAAGTGGAGGGATCAGCCGAGTGCCACCACTCACCCGCGGTGACAGCTCGATGGCCGTGAGGGAGGGGAGCCCTGCCCAGCACGGAGACCTGTCAGCGGAGGCGTGTGCACGTGTGAGCGCCCCCCGCCGGTGCCAGGAGGCTGACCGGGAGCCCTGCTTTTCGGGGTGGGGGGGTTGGGGGAGTTGGATTAGGCCTTGGGAGAAGGGGCACGCCCAGCGCAGGCAGGAGGGGGATTTCAGGGCTCCCTGTCTTTCTTTGGGACCCAGAACTGGGGATGCCCTGTACCGATTTTTAACAGTTTGTCCCGTTTAAATTTAAAAACGTGCCCTACGGCGTTTTCATTGTTAAAATGGGACAAATTTAAAAAAAAAAAAAATTTTTTTTTTTTTAAATTGCTAAAAGGGGCCAAAAGCAGGACGTCTGTCCCGCGTCCCACGGCGTTTTAAAAACGCCACAGGATGCGCGACGAATTGTTAAAAATCGGGGCTGTCCCGCCCAAAGCAGGACGTCGGGTCCCCTTACTGGGCTGGGAAGCTCAGGCCTCGCAGGTGAAGCGAGCCTGTGTTGCGTTCCGTCTTCCCTGGGATCTTTCTCAGGCCCAGAGGGGTCCCCGGCTGCCGGTCAGAGGACCCCGAGTTGTGATCCAGCACCAAGGATGCCAGGCAGAGGGCGGGCGGCGGCGGCGGGGGCATGTCTTGGCTTTCCCGTGCGTGGAATTGCCCGGCATCCATCTCATCGACGCCTCCCTGCTCACGTCCCTCTCGGGAGCTCCGCGCGGGGCAGCGAGTGTTTCTGGAACTCCCTCTCCTCCAACGCGGTGACGTGTGGCTTAGCCCACCCCGGCCAGCCAGGCCGCTGCCACCGCAGCTGCCCCGATGGCTCCTGTGTGCGGGCCGTGTCTGCAGACACCTGCTGCCCCGTTAGGCGGCCCTTGCAGCCAGGTACCTTGTGGGAGACCCTGTTGGTTTGAAGACCGTTCGTTTTCGTTTATAATTTGTTTTGGGGGATGGGGGAGGGTGGTGGCGGCGCTAAGAAGGCTTTAAGCGATTCAGCTGTAATGAAAACATCTTTTTTATTTTGGACCCGAGGTGCTCGGTTTGACACGCGTTGACCCTGGCGTTCTAGCCATGATTTAAGTTCCGAAGTTTCCAGAAGCCCTTATTAAAGATGTCAATTTGTGCACCGGCATCGTACACGTCCTTGTGAACTCTGACTCCTAGAGGAAACTCGATTTTCAGAGAACAAAAGATTTTCCTGACAAATATGTTCCTCATTTGGGGCTAATACCTTCAGTCTGAAGGCTGGGCCGGGGGTGAGGGTGGAGGTGGGGGCTTGGGGGGGCGGTGGAAGGGTAGGGGGGAAAGGGCCAGCCCACTGCCTGACCCCACTTACCCCACGCACTTCTGCAGCCCACAGCCTTGGGGCTGGATTCGATGTCAGTCTCCCCACGCAGCCCTGACTGGATAAGCCTGGCCTTGAATGAGGAGGAGGGTGAGCCCCTGGCCACCCTGGGGCCCCAGCTGAGCCCGCAGCCAGCCGGAGCCGCGGCTCTTTAGGAACTTGGGAGCCAGGGGTCACGCGGTTCAGACCAGGCCAGGGCGGGCTCAGCGGGTGCCCCGTGCCCCGGGCACCGGAGATGCTGAGGATCTGGGCCCATAGTGCCTTCTGCTGGCTCACGCCCTGAGCCTCGGCCAAGTGCGCGGGCTGAGACAGACGGGGCGTGCCGGTGGGCGGGAAGGGTGTGTGTACGGGGAGGGGGGGCGGGGCTGAGGGGCAGCAGGAGAGGTGTCCCCGCCGGAGAGGAGGGAGGGGGCGCGGCCATCCCTCAGAGCAGGCGTGGAAGGCAGCGGACTGAGTGCAGGCCTGCCCTCCCCGAGGCCGCCCTGGGCCCCTGCACGCCCGGCTCACACCGCCCACGGCCAGGCTTTGAGGACACGCACAGTTAAATGGAGATGCCCTGGCGAGGTCACACTCCTGTTTCTTGGGCCTTCCTCGATGTTCCTGCCGCCTCACCTTCTCCCTCCGCCCCTTTGTCATCGGCGCTCCATTAGTACCGCTACGAGGATTATTTGCTTTTAATTGTTTTACCTCTGGAGGGAGCGGTTACACCTTTTTTTCTTTTCTTTTCTTTCTTTTTCTTTTCTTTTCTTCTTTTTTCTTTTTGAGTAGTTAAAAAAACACACGCCACCCCGCCAATGCTTTCCTGGCTAATGCATTTCCAACCCTGTGCTTTTTATAGTCTTACCCACTAATGCTGCTTTTTTTTTTTTTTTTTAATTTTTATTTAATGGGGATGATGGAAACGCGGGCAGAAACCAGCCGACGGGAACAGGTTGATGCGGCGGCAGCATCCGTGAGCCGCTCACGTCTCTACGGCTCCGAGAAATGGAGTCTAAATGAAGCCGGGAGCGGGGAGGCGGCCATTACGAATTATCCTTCATTAGAGCGATTTCCTAAACGAATAAACCCGCCCCGTCTTTATGGCCCGGGGTCGTTCGCGAGGCGCCCGTAAAGCCGCACGTGCCCCACCGCGGCCCCCAGCCGGCTGGCGGCGGGCGGGCGGCCGTTCCGGGGCGCGGGCCCATAAATTTCACGTCGGTTATGGGAGCAGCCAGTCCCCGTCACCACCCACAGCTGCCAGCAGACATAAAGACGGCCCCCCGCGAGCCGGGCGTCCCCGAAAGCTAGTTGTGCCCAACGTCCCGTGGAGTATCTGCCGGGGAACGCGCCAGCTTGGAGGGTTATTTACCGATGACGCTCTCCCCGCACCGAGGCCTCCGTGGCCGCCCTGGCTGCCTGATCCGTATGTTAACGCGTTCGCCCGAGGCCCTGGTTCGCCCTCCCTGGTCCTTCCTGGGAAATGCAAGCCAGGCAGCCCGCGCTGAGGCCCTTCCAGAGTCTGAGGCCGCGTCGAGATGCAGGTCGGAGCCTCAGACACCGTCTCCCGCCCAGGGCTAGTCCCTCCGTTTAACACATTCTTCTTTTCTTTTCTTTTCTTTTCTTTTCTTTTCTTTTCTTTTCTTTTCTTTTCTTTTCTTTCCTTTCCTTTCCTTTCCTTTCCTTTCCTTTCCTTTGCTTTCCTTTCCTTTCCTTTTCTTTTCTTTTCTTCCTTCCTTTCCTCCCCCCTCCAAATAGCAGCAGCAAGCGCTATGGTAGGCATCGTTGGCTAGACTCTGTCTTTATTCTAAATGTACCTCCTGCAATTCCGGCCAGGCGCCACTTTCCCTCGGCCTAGCGAGCTGCCCCACGCAGCAGCCAGGAATGCGTTCTTGCCTTCCCCCGGCATCCATTCCCCCCCGCCGGTCCTCCGCGCTGGCCTGGCCCCGCTGTCCTCCGCCGTCGGCGTGCCCTTGTTTTTGTCCTTTCTACGATTCTTTCCTCTTCGATCCATTTTTTTTTTTTTCCTGGTGCATTTCCAAATCCCGAGGTTTGAAAGGGTGGCAGGGAGGACCTTTTGCTTTTTTCCTGGGGGCCCCCAAGCCAGCCCGGGCCTCTGTCATCTTCAAGGACGGTGGGGCAAGGTCCGGGTCTAAATGACTGAGCCTTTTGTGGTCCTCAGAATGCAGGCTCACCCGAGGAGAGAGAGAGGGAGAGGGAGGGGGAGGATGGTGGTCTCTGAGCGAGGCGACAGCTACCTGGCCCTCTGGTTCAGGTGTCCCCAGGGCTCGGTCCCACGTGAAAAAGCCCTTCGGGCCCCCCTCGCTGCCCTCACACTTGGCTGGTGTCCACGATCCTAAACATTTGCCCCTGAAGAGAGTGGAAAGCAGCCTCCCGGGTCCCCAGCCCGGCACTGCCAAGATCAGGGGAGAGTTCAACAGCGCGCTAACTTTTTATTTAATAATATTGACTTTATCACGGCTGCCACTCACCACGGGGATTGGCCGGCTGATGGCTATTTGACCTCCCTTTGTGCGCGGCCGCGGAGTGCTTCCTTAGAGCTATCGACGTCTCTCTCTCCCCCCTCTCCCCTCCCGGCAGCCCGTCTCGGCGAATAATATTGAGATGCAGTAACCGTTCCCGGGTATTGATTTCAGATTGTGCTCATCACACCTTCCCGGGGCCAGGCGAGCAGCCGCAGCCCGTGCTGCAAACCCGCAGGCGGGCGGCCGCCGGCCCAGGGAGGGTCTCCGTGGTCCCAGCAAGGATCTCAGCCGCATAGCAGCCATCTGTGTTTCAAACAAAATCACTCAGGAAAACGAAGGTGTTTTTTAATCCTTTCTTCTTTTCTTACGCACACCTAATTACACGGATCCCTTCCGTTTTAAGTTGGGCTTGTTCTGCCATTTCCTCCCCCCCCCTCCCCCCCCAGCACCATTAGAACATCCAGGGTCCCTGAGCTGGTGGGAGGGACTCTGATGGCAGATAAAGCTGCTGGGATTCAGAGCCGGGCACACGGGGCCTCTCTGGCCCTCTCCCCGCCCCCAGTGGCGGCCTGAGAGAAGGTCCGTGTTCCGCCTCCACCGGGTCTCTGTGGAGATGCCACGCGTGTGAGAGCACCAGGGGTTTACCCACCCAGGGGCCATAGTCGCCTCTATCCAGAGGCTGGGCACGGCTCCTGGCTGGGCGGGTCTGTGTACAACACCCAACAGGGAGCAACGAGTACTTGAAAATCATAAGTTTTATAAACAAACAAACAAACAAACAAAAACGCAACAGAGACTCTGCACCAAGAGAGATTGTATCTGCGTGGTGGGATTGCAGGTTAATGGTATTTTCTTCCTTGGGCATTTCTGCATTTTTATAAGTTTTGCATTAGAAAAATAATTCTATCCTTGTGTGTTATTTTAAAAAATGGAAAGCAGCCCTAACCGGTTTGGCTCAGTGGCTAGAGTGTTGGCCTGTGGACTGAAGGGTCCCAGATTCTATTCCGGTCAAGGGCATGTACCTTGGTTGCGGGCACAGCTATCTCTCTCCCTTCATCTCTGTAAAAAAAAAAAAAAAAAATCAATAAAATATATTAAAAATAAAAATGGAAAGCATGCTCCATCCACCCAAGAGAATGCACCTGCCAAGGCCGAATGGACTCACGGGCCAGGCTCCTCTCTGCTCCAGGGAGGCCGGCCGGACGCCACTCCTGTCGCCGGGCGCCTGCCTGGATGTGTTCCGTGACCCCGGCGGGCGGTGCCTTTGCCCCTGGCACAGCGTGCACACCGGTTAGGAAGAAGGGCTCGGAACCACGCAGGCCCCGGGTTCGGCTCCGAGTTCTTCCTCTTGCCAGCGAGGACTTTGAGCAAGTCACTTCGCTGTCCCCGCGCCTCAGCCTCCCCATCTGGAGAATGGGCCCCTGTGAGGATTAAACAGGACGGGCAGCTCCTCAGCTAATGCCCGGCACCCAGCGAGCCGTTGGTGCAGGTGGCCGCCGTGCCCGGCGCCCAGACAGCTGTGCCCTGGCCACCCGGCAGCCGGGATGGGGGGAGGGAGCTGCCCAGTCCGCCCAGCGCGGGCTCGTTTTTCTGTGGGAGCCCAGCCGGGACCCCGTGGAGGCCTCTCCGGGGTCTGATCCACGGCAGGCCGGTCTCTGATTTCAAATAGCTCTGCCTGATTAAAGCCAACTCCTTCTTCAGTGTGTATCTAAATATAATCCTGTTTTCATTTTTTTGGGGGGGGTGGGGGGTGGGGGGTAAGGGTTTTTAAATAAATAAATGCCCCAGGGAAGAAAATGACAGGTCTCTATTTATGGTTCTGAAAGTATGATCGCCATACTGATAGCTCCTTAGCATAGAATGTACCCTTCCCCCTGACAGCGAGCATTCATCCAAAGGCATGCCGGCGCCCTAGCCTGCTGGCGCAGTGGATAGAGCATCAGCATGCGGACTGAAGGGTCCCGGGTTCCGTTCTGGTCAAGGGCACGTACCTCGGTCGCAGGCCCGATCCGGCTCTGGTCAGGACACGCGTGGGAAGCAACCAATCAATGCCTCTCTCTCTCTCTCTCTCTCTCTCTCTCTCTCTCCTTCCCCTTCCCTCCCCCTCTCTCTTAAAATCAATGGAAAAATACCCTCAGGTGAGGATTAACAACAATAACAACCACCACAAACAAATGCTAGAAAACAGTGACAGGAAAAACGAGATCTCATTCTCCTGTAGAGTCAGTTCTGCTGTTGGGGAGCGTCTTCCATGTGTGTGGTCCAGACACTCCCCCCCGCCCCCCACAGGCGGCGCGGCCGGGGTGCCTCCCCACGGGCGGCGCCCTCAGGCTGCTCGCCCGGATGGAAAGCAGCTGCGTGAGAGGCTTCACGCTGCGGCCGGCCGCCGTAATGAGAGGCGGCGGCGGCGGCGGCGTTTCTCAGGCCGCTGAGCTTCTGAGATGTGACAGTCGGCTAACGGAATCACGGAACCGCTCATCATCGCTTAATTGGACTCAGACTTGGCAGGGGGGCTGCTGAGAGCCGCACCCAGGAGATGGACAGGAACCAGACCACCGGCCGGCAGCCCACGTGGCACCTCTCACAACGGTCCAGGCCCCACGGCCTCTCAGGACGGACTCTGAGAGAGGAGGGGGGAGAAGGGGGAGGAGAGAAAGAGAAGGGAGAGAAAGAGGGAGAGGGAGGGAGGGAGGGAGGGAGGGAGAGAAGAAGAGGAGGAGGAGGAAGAGAGAGAGAGAGAGAGAGAACTGCAGTGGAGAAAAGCCGAGATGGGAAGGCAGGCTAGACGCTGGCATGGTGAGGGGCGTACCTGTCACCCCGAGTTACACACTCAGAGCGTTGCGGCTCCACAGCGGCCAGTCTCGGGCCAATCTACTTGAAAGCGGCCGAGAGAAGTGAGGGAACCCCGGCCTCCGCCTGCCGCCGGCTGCCAGACACCAGCGTCGGAGCCAGAGCAGCGGGCGAGGGGGCGCTGAGCGGAAACACTAACAGGAGGAGAGCCGAGTGCGGGCCGCCCGCTGCCTGCAGCTCCGAGGGGAATCCCCGGCGAGGACCCCGAAAAGCAGAAAACGACCCCGGCTGTCAGGATCGGGCCAGAGCCTGCCGGGGAGCAGCGGAGGGAGTGGAGACTGCAGGGCGGGGGGGGGGAGAAGCTTTGAAGGGGGAGGATGTTCATGGAACAGGTCGTTTAGGATGTGCGTGTTCGGGACGTGTAGAAGGGTATCCCATCCCCCCACGTCTCGTTCCCGCATCTCTCTGTTCTCCGGGCCCAAATGGATTCTGTCATCCCGGCCTCTGGCGGCCCACCCGCCCCGCCTGGCCACCGGGGACCCCTCTCCGGGCGATGAGGACTTGGGCTCGGCCGGCGAGACCGGGGGAGCGGGCCGATGGGGTGCCGGCGTGGCTCGGGCCATCCTGGGCTATCGATCTTTGAAGGTTCATTAGACAGATGCTGACATCCCAGATGGATGTCTCTTTAAACCAGTACCCCGAGCAGCACCGTCCAGGGATCGGAGGTATTGATGGAGCGAGCGCGTGAGCGTCAGGCCGCGGGAGACTGGCCCCCCGCCCACACGGGACTCATCCATCCATCCAGGCTTCCTTTCATTATTCCAGTTCTGCGCATCCCTTCCGGAGGGAGGGCGTCTGTCTGCCGAACCTTTTTTTTTGTGGGGGGGAACACTGCCCCGATTTTAGGGGCAGAGGGAGGACAGAGGGAGACCAGACTGGGCAGGCCTCCCCCCACCAGCCCCCCGCGCATGTCTGTTTTCATCGCCGCTTCGAGCTGCCGTTCGGTAATTAAAATTTTCGCTCGCAGCCTCACTCCCCCCGGCAGCGTGGCCGTGGCCCTGACAGGGGGGCCTGATGAATGGGCCGACCCCGAGGCCGGAAGGCTGGCCGGGCCGTTCTCTCGCGGAAGGCGTGCGGGCGAAATAAAGTTGACGGTTTTGTTTGTGCTTAACCCTTCACCTTGGCGCTATCAATAGATTGAAGACATCATTTGTATCTGCAAGTGTTTCTTTAATTAAGACCTTCTAAAAATCTTTCCCATCGATTCCTTCCATTATCCCATCGACCGGCTGCAGTGGATCATGGACTGGGGCTCGGGCGGGAGGCGGGTGCAGAGCCCAGGCGGCCAGCGGCCAGCGCCCCGGGCGGGCGGGAGCCTCCTGCGCTCCAGTGAGGCACCCGGGACCGCACGGGGGGGGGGGGCGGAGGTCTCCCCCAGGCTGGCCGGTGGCCAGGCAGGAGGCATCCCTTCCCGTTCTCCTTGGCCACTGAGCGAGCGGCCAGGGGCACCTGCCGGCGGGAGGGGGCGGAGGGGAAGGAGGATTCTGCTCTGCGTCTGAATGTGGAAATGTGTGTTTTTCTTCTATTATTATTATTTTTTTTAATATATTTTATTGATTTTGTGCAGAGAGGAAGTGAGAGAGATAGAGAGTCAGAAACATCGATGAGAGTCATCGATCAGCTGCCTCTTGCACACCCCCCACTGGGGATATGCCCGCAACCAAGGTACATGCCCTTGACTGGAATCGAACCCGGGACCCTTCAGTCCCCAAGCCGACGCCCTATCCATTGAGCCAAACCGGTCTCGGCTGTTTTTCTTTTAAACACATTTCTTATTGATTTCAAAGAGGAAGAGAGAGGGAGAGAGAGAGAGAGAGAGAGAGAGAGAGAGAATTTCAATGACGAGAGAGAATCATCGCCTCCTGCATGCCCCACACTGGGGATCGAACCTACAACCCAGGAATTGAACCATGACCTCCCAGTTCATAGGTCGAGGCCCAACTCCTGACCACACCTTTGCAACCAAAGCACCCCGAATCTAGTGCCAGGCTCGGTGCAGGGACAGGCCGCTGTCCCCCGTCACTCCCGCTGTGGGCGGTGGCTTTGGGCCCTCACCACCCATGTGGATCCGCCTCCTGGGCAGACGGGCACAGGTGCCTGCCTCCATGGCTTCCTGTGTGAGGGGAGCCCCCCCCACCCCCCCAATCTGCCCAGCTCAGACAGAAGAGCGGGCCGCTGTTCTCCCTTCCCGGCTGTGTGTGTCCCTGCAGCGCCCCTCGTGGGAAACGGGAAGAAACCTGAAGCCAAACAAGCTCTGAAACGTAGTGTTCCACCTGTTCCTTAGTGCCCCAGGTTCGGTTCTTTTTTTCTTCTTCTTCTTTATTGATTAAGGTATTAGGTATGTGTCTTTATCTCCCCCCCCCCCTTGTCCCCCAGCCCGCCTCAGTTTGATTCTGATCGATCCCGAGGCTCGATCCCGGGCTCCGAAGCAACCAGTCCATGAGTCTCTCTCACATTGATGTTTCTCTCTCTCCCTCCTCCCTCCCTTCCCTTCCCTTTCTCTGAAAGCAATAGGAAAAATATCTTCAGGTGAGGATTAATTTTTTAAAGGAATTTATTTAGATCCTAATGTACCTTTTCATAAGGTAAATCATCTAGAAAAAATGTGACAGGAAGGACTCTTGAGGCTCAGTATTTCTGTCCTCGCCTTTTCAGTGGGCATGACTCCCATCGCCCGTGCAGCCGGTGCTCATGGGGGGGCCTCAGCGACACACAGACACGGGGGGGTCGCCTTCCCGGCTCTTCTGCACCCTTTAAAGCAAAACGTGGGTTGTCACGTTTTATTTATTTTATTTTATTTTATTGTTTTATCCATTGATTTTTAGATTGGGAGGGAGGGAGGGAAAGAGGGAGAGAAACATTGATGTGAGAGAGACAACGTTGATGGGTTGCGTCCCACACCAAGGCTGGGGATCCAACCTCTAACCCAGGTGCATGGTCCTGACTGGGAACGGAGCCTGCGGCCCTCAGAAGCCCGGGCATCGGGATGAACACTTATAACATGCCTCCTTTCCCTCACCACACCAGGAGCAGCTTTTCACAGCTTTCAGTATTCCCTGGAACACGATTGTTGATAGAAATAGAATTCCCTTTGATTGACAGGCCATATTTATCTAACTCTCCTCCTCGTGTCTCACATTTGGGCTGTGGCCTCTTTTTTCCTTATGCACAACGCTGGGGTGACTGTCCTAGTCTGAAAAAATGTGTGAGCGTGCGTCTCTGTCACCTCGGGACAGCCTCTGAGACACGGAGTCAAGGGTTAAAGGGTACGTGCGTTTTTAAGGCTTCTGACACGTGTCGCCAAAATGTCCTTCCCAAAGGCTGAACCACTCATAGCGGGTCCCCCGGCCGTCTGTGGGCACGTGCCTGCGCTCTCCACCGTCACAGCCCTGGAGAGTGTGTGTGTTTGTGTATGTGTGTGTATGTGTGTGAGTCTTTGTGAGTGTGGTGCATGTATGCATGCATGTGTGTGCATGTGTGCGTGTGTGTATGGGGTTGTTTGGGTGTGGGTGTGTGCAGTGTGTGTGTGTATGCGGTGTGTGTGCATGTTTGTGCATGCATGCGGTGTGTGTGCGTGGATGGTGTGGTTGTGTGTGTGTGTGTCTGTGTTTCTGTGTGTGAACTGTTTCAATTTGGTCAGGTAGGAAAACAGTATCTTCCTGATCTCGTGTACATTCTTTTGATTACTGAGGACGTAGGACTATTTTTTTTTTATAATTAAATGACTATTCCTAGTTCTCTGGTGAAATATTTGTCCATGTCTCTTGCCCGCTTTGATTGGGATGGTTGGTTTTTTTCTCACTGATTCGCAGATATGTTTTTTTCTTTTTAATGAGGAACGGTGGCCCCTTTCCACCGGTGATCAGATTCCACTGTTCATGGTCACCCGGCTGGATTTTACATGCAGAGATTCAGTGCTGTTTGAAATACCTGCTCCTGATGGCGATGTCATTAATGAACTTTATTAAAAAAAAAATAAAAAAATGGCCCCTCGGCCTCCGCTAAGAAAGAGATTCGAGGAAGAATCTGACAGTGTCAATCCAGCTCGCCAGGCCCTCCCGGGACACCGCCGGCATTTTATTACAGTTGTCAGAAAGAAACCCCAAACCCAATAACGCTATTGTTTTGATCATTGCGATCCGGCCACAGATCAACTGAGCAATTAAAACCTCTAAATAACATTCTCTGAATTGTCAAACAAAGGATTCGCTCCCAGCGGGGAGGACTGTTTGGGGTGTGTGTGTGTGTGTGTGTGTGTTTAAGAAGATACTTTTCTCTGCAGCGCCAGTGCCCGTCAATGGTTGCGCTAATTGGAATATACAGAGGGATTCTGCCCGTTTAACAATGCGTGACATCCTAATAAGATCTCGGGGCCGGCCCCTCTTCTTATGAAAGCTGCTGCTGCTGCTGCTGCTGCTCGCCTCCGGTCCCCACGGGCGCGGGTGTCTTTTCATGACACGTCCTAAACGAACACCTTAGGAGAAGCAAATCCGCTCTCCTGCATCTCTCCCGTGTGCAAAATGGCCTCCTTCGCGCAGGCCAGCACAACCTCGGTTTCTGGCTGTTTGTAGTTAAGTAAGTGGAATCACCTATTGGAGGGGAATTGAAAAGGTCACATGAAATGCATATTAAACTGCTCATTCCAAATCCCACTTGTCTGCCGTGGGAAGCGGGAGTCCCCCATCTTACCCGCCCCCCGCCCCCCTCCTCTCGGCAGGCGGCGGGTTGAGTGCAGGCTTGGGACAGTTAATGACAATTTTCCCAGACAAGCAGGACTTAACATCAATATCCCTGGGCCTGCAAATCCATCCGCTGGGAGGCAGGCGGTGCGCCCGGGCCCCGGCGGTGACGGCTTTATGACGGCTCCTGTGTATTTACAGTGTGTTTAAAAGACTCTCTTTAATTATCGTTTGAGTGGCACAGCTTAATCTTTCGATCTTTATCTGCACCTCCTGCCGACGCATGTTTGTCAGGGAACTAAAGAGCGGGAAATTCTGCAGAGCCAGGGCTCCCTGCCCGTAATAAGGCGGAGGAGTCGATAGATGATTAACCTGCCTCCCTCCTCGCCCGGAGAATAAAGGAGCCGCGCTAGAAGACCCCGGAAGGTGGCCCGCGTTTTGTAAGGTGACCCCCAGAACAGCCACCCGGGAGCGGGCAGCGCCGCCCCCATTGCACCGGGCCGGCGTGTGCGGGGGAGAAAATCAGAAAATCGCCTTACTTACTAGTTAGCCCTTCACTTCGGACAGAACCAGGACCCAGTCACACACGTTCCTTGCCTCTTCATGGTCATGTATACGCATGTAATCTAGGCAGGCCATATATGTGTTCATATACATGTGTGTATACCTATATGCACAAGCGCATACTATATGTGTGCAGATAATGGTACGATCTAGACTCTCCCCCTTGACACCATGTTCTGTGCATTACCTGTACACATATAGTATGCGCTTGTGCATATAGGTATACACACATGTGTATATGAACACATATACGGCCTGCCTAGATTACATGCGTCTACATGACCATGAGGAGGCAAGGAGCGTGCGTGATTGGGTCCTGGTTCTGTCGGAAGTGAAGGATGCGGTGCTCACTTAGCCTGGCCCGGCCCACCTCCAAGCGCCTCGTTAGTGGCGTCTCATTAGCACGCGGGAGGAGGGCTGGGTTATCACTCCTCGCTGCCGACCGATGAGTCAGGGCGCCGTGCTGATATCGGATGCTGGGGCTGTAGAATTAAATATTGAACCTCTGTCTTCAGCCTGCAGAGTGATGGGCACAGCCACCACCTCTCCGAGAGCTCCTGTTTCTTATAATAATCGGGCCAGTGTTTAAGCAAAAGCAGAAGCATTTCGCTGGCCTGCGTGGTTATCGACACGCGTGATGAACCCCATAAAGTGAACGAGCACCATCCTCATCCTCATCATCCTAGATAAAGGAACCCCAGGCTGCCTGAAGCGCCTCTCTAAAAACAAAACAACAGCAGAAGATCTTGGAAGTCCGGATCGATTTGCAGATTCTGTGCGATGTTCGGGGCTCAGGTTGTGCCCGGATAAGATAAGGGTTCTTTCTTATAGAGACTGCCCCGAGAAAGCCCCCACGCGGCCAGCCGGTCTCACTGACGTCTGAGAACGGAAGGCCATGCGCTCCGCTCCCGGGCGACCCCCTGTCCTAAGTCACGGACATCCTGACGGCCGAAGCCGCCCCTGGAAGCCCCGTAGACCAGCCTGGACTCCGATAACCCTACAGACCCCAGGCCAAGGCCAGCGCCTGCAGAGTGGTCCCTGTTCTGGCCTTGACGTGGGGGAGCGTGGCTGCATGTGCAGCTCATTCTTCCCCGTGGGCACTGCTCAGCTCCCGCCACGAAGCCTGGGCATTTCCCACGCTTGCTTACGCTTACACTTTTGCTGTTGTTAACCCTCGCCCGGGGGTATTTTCCCGTTGATTTCTAGGGAGAGTGGACGGGAGAGGGAGAGACACACAGAGAGAAACATCCATCTGAGAGCGACACATCCATTGGTTGCTTCCCCCGCGTGCCCTGTCCAGGGCCAGGAATCCGGCCCACAACCCAGGCCTGTGCCCTTGACCGGAATCGAACCCGGGACCCTTCGGTCCGCAGGCCGACGCTCTATCCACTGAGCCACACCGGCCAGGGCTGTTTCAGCCCCCTTGGGCCCCGGTTCCACTGAGTCTTGCTCAAGAGGCCAGAGCCTTTGGAGCAAGCTTCCCATGGGGACCAGCACTCCCCCCCTCCCCCCAACCCCACACGTGTATGTAGGACACGCGACCTCATAGAATGGCCATGCTGAGTGGAGCCTGGGACTCGGGGAGTCCGGTCCCCGAAAGCTGCCTTTGGTGACGACGTGAGAAGATGAGGAGTTGGAACAACTCAGAACGCTCTTAACATCGTCTTCCTCTGCGCCACGGGTCCCTCGGGCTCCGAGAATTTATTAGGCTCCTCCCACAGTTCCGGGGAGAGCCCTGTCTCCGGCACAGGGTTTGCCTGTCAGTCGATCGATCGATCGATCAATTGATCAATTGTCTCCAAGGGGAAAATCGGGGTTAGATTCCACAGATGTCAGGGCCCTATTGTTTCTCATGCCACGTTAGGAATCCGTAAGCGTCCGTTTCTGATGATAAGCAGCTTTCCGTCTAAAAACTTGATCAGGTGGGAGTGGTTCCTTCCCTCAGGTGCAAGGCCCCGTATGGGCTGCAGCTGACGAGCGTAAACCTCTGAAGAGGAACCTGATGAGCAGGGAGAGAGGGGGCCCCAGGGGGCCGCTGTTTGCGTTGGGCTTGCTCTCCCAGTCCTCGTATAGTCCCTTCCCGGCATGAAGAAGCGGGCGCTCTAAAACGTATTTTTGAAATTGTGATTATGTTACCGTGGTTTCTCTGTTCCGTAGATTAGATTTTTATTAAGGGCATTATTAAATAACTGGTGTTTCACCAACATCTAATTAAATCTTCTCTCTAAATGGAACAGAAAATTATGGGCGAAAAGAAAGCATTTGCCGCAGACTTTATTACAGATAAGACTGTTATTTGTTCATCTCAAGAATTTGAGATCAAATTTACAAGCGGCATCCTCATCGAATTTCTGCTCCGCGCGGCTGGGCCCGGGCCCCTTGAAAGCGGCCCATTATCCCCACTTCTCTCCCCCCTCCTCCTCCCCACCCCCCCGCGCCTCCGTATCCCAGCGTCCGGGTCCTTGGCAACACGCCCACTGTTTAAGGTTACTTTCATTAATTAACCGCAAGTTAATTTCTCTGCAAGCGGAATCTCTGATCTCATTATGTCGTCTTGAAAGCCGAAGGCCTCAGGTTCTCCAGGCCCTTTGATGGCGCAATGAGAAAAGCGCCTCTTTATCTGCGGGGAGACTGTCTCCGGCTTCATTTCATTGTCCTTGAAATAAATGGCCACGGCCCAGCCCGGCGGGCCGGCGTTAGAGCGCCTTGGCCTTGCCGTGGAGAGAGCGCCCAGTGCCGGGACGGACGTGGGTGCGGGGATCTGCGTCCTAGCAAGTCCTGCCTCTTCCCTCTCCAGGGCCCGTGCGTAAAGGCCCCCCCGTCCTGTCCCCTGGCCGAGAGCAGAGCAGACCCCCCGCCTGCGTGGCCTCACCGCGGGCCCCTGCCCAGCCTGCTCCTGGGACAGCGGTCGGCAAACTCATTGGTCAGCAGAGCCAAATACCAACAGGACGACGACTGAAATGTCTTTGGAGAGCCACATTTTTTAAATGTAACCTTCTTCTAACGCCACCACCTCTTCAGCATAGACTCCCCCGGGCCCTGGTGTTCTGTGGAAGAGCCGCACTCAAGGGGCCAAGGAACTGCGTGTGGCTCGAGAGCCGCCGTTTGCCGACCACGGTTCTAGGGCGTTTCGGGAGTCTTTTTCGGGGCGTGGACACCTCACGTGTGGCACTCACTGTATTCGACCAGCTGTCCTTTGCTCCGTGGGTGGGGACGAGGCGGCCCGGGTGGGGCACAGAGCCCTGGGAAGGGGTTTGGAGCCCGCGGGCCTGGATTTGAGTCCCATTCGCTCCTGGGGCCGGCTCCATGTTCCTGGCCTAGGTACTGAACCCCGACGCCTCTGTTTGCTTACCAGGAGACTTGAAATGATTGCATGAGAGTTAAGGAACATGGAATGATTGCATGAGAACTAACGAACATGGAATGATTGCATGAGAGCTAACGAACATGGAATGATTGCATGAGAGTTAAGGAACATGGAATGATTGCATGAGAGTTAAGGAACATGGAATGATTGCATGAGAGCTAACGAACATGGAATGATTGCATGAGAGCTAACGAACATGGAATGATTGCATGAGAGTTAAGGAACATGGAATGATTGCATGAGAGTTAAGGAACATGGAATGATTGCATGAGAGTTAAGGAACATGGAATGACTGCATGAGAGCTAACGAACATGGAATGATTGCATGAGAGCTAACGAACATGGAATGACTGCATGAGAGCTAACGAACATGGAATGACTGCATGAGAGCTAACGAACATGGAATGATTGCATGAGAGCTAACGAACATGGAATGACTGCATGAGAGTTAACGAACATGGAATGACTGCATGAGAGTTACAAAGATGAAACAGAGGAACTTGCACACAGCAGGTGCCGAGTCCCCTTCCCTCGACCGTCCTCAGTGGCTGCACATGTGTTCTAGACCCGGGCTTCCTCCTGATGTTTGGGGGGCTGGCCCCTCGCTTGCTACACCCAAAAGAGGGGTTTGGGGAGCTGCTCGGACTCCCGAGAGCATGTTTGGTGCGGCCCCGGGCGACGCTCCACGACAGGCCCGGGATCACGGACACCGCGCTCCCTGTCTCTCCGAGTCAGTGTCACCCTCCGCCATGCCACCAGGTGCTTTCTGGAGCATTAAATGGAACAAGTGGAGAGCGGCCGAAATGTCTCTCCAGAGCCAGCCGCCAGGTGTAGGTCACACAGAGGGGACAGGACCCCTCAGGTGGCTCGGGAGCCATCACGGTACACGGAGAAGCCATTTGCATCCCACTGGGTCCAGCCAGGCTGCAGACAGTGCCGAGATTTACAGAGCCCGGGCCGAGAGGGTGGGGGGCTGGGGGGGGAGGGGGGAAGCCGGAGGTCTGCCGAGAGGGGGCCCACCCGCCTGGAGCTGCTGCTATGGGCCATGCAGGGGCGACCTGTGCCCACTCCTAATGGAGGAGGCCACGGTCTCCATGCTAGCAGGTCAGAGCTACTCGGGCAGAAAGTTCCGGGTCTTGGAAAGGGGTGCCCTGTGCCTCCAGGGCCCTGGGTGCGGGCAGAGGTCCCCGATGATGTGCTGGCAAAGATCCTGCCCCCCCCTGGTGCCCCTCTCACACCCTCTCCTCCCCCACCCCACACCCCGCCATGCTTTTAGGCAGAAAGATGGCCCGTGCTATCGATTAGCGGCCTGAGGTCCCGGCGGGCTCCCCTGTGTCTGGAGGTTCTGCTTTGGGGTGGCGGTAAGTGCGGGCAGAGCGGGGCTTGTGCTGGGGAGCTCTCCGAGGGCCTCGCTCAGACCCGCCTCCGCGCTGCAGTGGCCACAGGCACGCCAGTTCCAATTACCCTCCGGGCTGTCACACGGAGCCCTGCCCCAGACCATCTCCCCAGCGCCTCTTGTTCCCAGCCTTCCTGTAGACTTGGGGAAAAGCACACCTTGTCTTCTGCATTGGGCCTCTAGGGTCTCTTGATGTCTTAGCATGTAGTCCATTTACATGTTTAGATTTTTATTTATTTATTTTTTTTTTATAATATCCTAGAAGCCCAATGCACGAAATTCATGCAAGAGTAGGCCTGCCTTCCCCCGGCTGCTGGCACTGGCTTCTCTCCGGCACCCAAGACCCAGGCTTCCCTCACAGCCCCAGCTTCACCAGGAAGGTCGTCCGGAAGGTCTAGTTAGCATATTAGGCTTTTATTATTATAGATTTTTTTTTAATTGACTGCAGAGAGGAAGGGTGAGGGAGAGAGAAACATCGATGATGAGAGAGAATCGTTGTTTGGCTGCATCCCGCACACCCCATATGGGGATCCAGCCCATAATTAAACCATGATCTCTTGGTTCATAGGTTGATGCTCAACCACTGAGCTACGCCCAGCCAGGCTAGATTGTTATTTGTTTAATTTCGTGTTCTGTTGTGAGATCACCCCATTCTCTTCATCTTCCCCTCCTCACATGCCGCCCATGGCACACGCCCTCCTGGCCTTCCCCTTGTCTCATACCCATCGGTAAACATTCCCTCAGCCATATCCCTCATTTAAGAAAAAAAAAAAAAATCCAAAGCAACTTTATGAAAGACATATGATTCCTGACATGTCAGGTATCAGGAGGAAGGGGGGCCTGAGGCCAGGGCCGAGGGGTTTTCTAGAAGGAGGATAGCGATGATGAATAACGCAGCCCTGAAGTCTGTGTGCACTTGTGTATCTCAAGCCCAGTCTGGGATAGCTGGACACAGATCCCTCGGAGCGGCTGGCTGTAGGTTGTTACTCATCCCACCCTCCCTGTGGCCTGCGTCCCTGAGCTCTTCAGCCTTGTTGAAAGGGCTTAAAGGGCCCAGCCGGTGTAGCTCAGTGGTTGAGCGTCAACCAATGAACCGGGAGGTCACAGTTCAATTCCCGGTCCGGGCACATGCCCAGGGTTGTGGGTTTGACGCCCAGTAGGGGTCTGCAGGAGGAAGCCCATCAATGGCCCTCTCTCATCATGGATGTCTCTGTCTCTCCCGTCCTCTCTGAAATGAATAAAAATAAATTAAAAATGAAAAAGAAAGGACATGAAGGTGTCTTTGGAGACCCGAGCTACCACATGGACAGATTCGGCCCTCAGTGGTGTATCCGTCCATTCTGCATCCCAGGTCACCGTGCTCCACATATGTCACGTTCTCTGCCTCGGACGGAGCAGGCCAGGTGGCTCCTTGAATCTTCTTTGCAGGACAAGGACACGGCCTCCGACCACAGAACGTGGAGCCTCATTCAGGTTTTTGTTGTTGTTGTTGTTTTTTAAGTGAAAAACGTATCCCAAACACCTGAGAGATGAGGTTCCTCCTGGGAGCCCCAAGGAGCCTTTCACCTGGGCCTAGTCCTTCCCCACAATTACAGACCATTTCACGCTCGGCTGGAGCTGTTCTCGGAGAGAAAATGGCCATTTTTCTGCTCGCACCAAATGAAGCAGGAGAGCCATGTATCCGGCCGCTTATAATCAGCGAACTGATGGCAAGGGCATCGCAGGATCAGAGGAGTTCATAATTGGATCCTGCCCACGGCGGCCGCACAATTAAGGGCGAGAGGCGCAGAGATGAAAAATGTATTGTGAAAACGTAACGCCGGCCTGCACAGCGCAACGATTTCACCGCGCAGTCATTCCGCCATAATCCTGATGACCATCCCTATCCCACTAATAATGGGAGGAAAAAAACTAATTGCAGGGAGGACAGGACAGATCTTTTTAAATCTGCGCTGTCATCCCAACTAGGTCCCAGCCCATCTGTATTAACCTTGCCTGACAGAGTCACATGACGGACATAATTTCTTCTAATTTACCAGCCATGGATCTAACCCCTTCTTCATCAAATATTCATAAAGGCAGGATTCTCAATGATTTTCTGTCTCTCCTCATATTTACAGCTTGTTGTCTTCTTCCTTTTTGCAGTAATTTGGACACAATTGAAGTCAAACGGAATTAAAGTTAAATGCCTCTCGCCACCAAGGTGCCTAAAAGCAAAGCTTATTAGCGGGGGGGGGTGGGGGGGGGGGGTGGCCAACCGCAGGGGGGACCTCTCGTTCCCAAGACCCTCCGCATCTCCAAGGAGTTCCCGGAGGCTGCTCTCCCCCTAAAAGCGAAAACACAGAGTCAGCCGGGGAAGAGATGCCATTCTCACCCTGGCTGGTTTGTGTCTAGAGCCGTGGTCGGCAAACTGAGGCTCCAGAGCCACATGCGGCTCTTGACCCCTTAAGTGTGGCTCTTCCACAAAATACCACGGTCTGGGCAAGACAATTTTGAAGAAGTGGCATTAGAAGAAGTTTAAGTTTTTAAAAATGTGGCTCTCCAAAGACATTTCAATCGTTGTCCTGTTGATATTTGGCTCTGTGGACTGATGAGTTTGCTAATCACTGGTCTAAAGCATCTGCCTGCAGACTGAAGGGTCCCGGGTTTGGTTCCCGGTCAAGGGCACATGCCTAGGGTTGCAGGCTCGATCCCCAGTGTGGGACATGCAGGAGGCAACCAATCAATGATTCTCTCTCATCATTGATTATTTCTGTCTCTCTCTCTTCCTCTCTAAAATCAATAAAAATATTATTTTAAAAATGTAAAGTCTTTTTTTTTTTTTTAAAGATGACATGTTTTGAAATAACATAATGGTGCATCTTAAAAAAAAAAAAAAAAAAAAAAAAAGTCCCAGCTGCCTTGAATTTCAGACGGCTAAGTTATTCTGGAATCCTTCTGAAGTCTGAGACCGTCTCCTGCGAACTTGACTTAAGTTTCAGGCAACAAGGAAGTCGTGGGGCGCGGGCAGGGCCGTCTTTTGTCCTCGGGCTCCTCTGTGGGGTGCGGCGCTGACGGAGGGGCCGTATTCCGTGGCCGGGAGGAGGGCTCGCCGTTACCCGGTGGGGATTCTGTTCCAGTCCCGGCACCGCACTGGACCGTCTGCCCCGTCGCAGGCACAGCATCCGAGTCGCCCATTAAGCCCTTGGCCCGCCCGCCGCCCCTCCCCGTGGCCCCCGCACGGGGTGGAATACGTTTTCCTCCCAAGCGTTTGTTTTCATTGTTGCCCTTTAAAAATAATGAGCTCATTCTCTTCCCTGGCAAGCAGCGTTACCCTAGACCGCTTTGAAATCGTAGATCTTTTGTCCAGCCCGTTTCGGCCGCGCTCCCACAGCTTTGTGAGCCGGGCAACCCAACCCGGCCGCGCCCGGAGCGCCCGTCGAGGCCGCCGCGGACTCCGTGCCCGGGCTCGCCCGGCCTGCCTGACCCTCACATTGTCCGCCGGCCGGGTAGAAGGCGGGCGGGTTTCAGGTGGCCCTCTCATGTGACCAGAGGTCAGAGGTCAGCAGCTCCTAAATGGGTGGCCCTCAACGTGGCCCATTCATCGCCCTCGTCATGGAACCGACGGGCGGACAGATGAGGGCCAAGCGCTCTCACGCATTAAGTGGTTCCACCGGCCTGATGGGGGGTGGGGGGGAAGGAGAGGGAGGAGGAGGGAGGAGGGAGGAGGGGGGAAGAGGACTCCGGAGGCCTGTGCTGTGCGCCGGATCCTTTGCAGGAGCCGACCCCGAGCTGGTGTCCACCAAAACGGAGGTGCTGTCGGGAATCAGGTGCCACGTGATTGTGAAACAGCCTCCCCTCTCCCCGCGGGAATTGCCGTGCGGGGACAGCATGCCGGGGCAGTCTGTGCCGTAAAGGATGGGCCTGTATCTTTTATTCCTGTGGACTCTGTAGAGCGGGGGTTCCCAGCCTCCCTTTCCCACAGCTCCTCGGGTCGTGGTGACCCCCATCCGGAACATCAGTTCCGTTGCTGCTTCATAAATGCAGCTGTGGATCTGCTACTGTTAACGAATCGTCGTGTAAATCTCTGTGGTTTCCGACGGTCTTAGGCGACCCTGCTAGCGGTTCTCAGCCTGTAGGTCGAGACCCACAGGTTGGTAACCGCTGCTGCGGATGATTGTGTAAGAAAACATGTCAGCCGTCGTTGGCCATAACAATGGCCAAGGGAAAGAGAACGTTTTTCTCCCTTTCCCCCATGACGCGGTTTGGAATCTCCCGAGGATCTAAATTGGCAGGAGGACAGGGCCATCTCAGACCAAAGGGGACCCCCGGAAAGGGTGGGGCCTGGCCCAGCCCTCTCCCCCTCTTCCCAAGGACTGACCGTGGGGGAAGCAGCCCTGCCCTCCCGTCTCTCTCGGTGATGGTGAGAACCCAGTGACCCTGTGCGGTGCGCTGAGATCCGTGGAGGCATTCGTCCTTTGCATCAGGCGCTGCTCCCTCCTTCCCATGAAAGAATTATCTCATAGGAGTTCATCCTTTTTGTCTCCTCGGCGGCCTCCGCTTGCTCACAGTTCTCCATCAAGGTCTAATTCCTTTGTATTTTTTTTTTTAAAGCTTGCTTCCGCCCCCCCTCCCCGACGCATCTCATAGCAGGACCCATTGCTCCTGAAATCTTTCTCCACGGCCCCATCAGAGTGGCGAGGTGTTCCCTGCCCCCCTTTATTTGTGGCAACATTTAGGGACGGGGAGGGAGACCGTGCGTGTTTTCTCAAAATCGATGGCCAGCGCATTACTATAAAACCTATTGATTAAAGACCGCGGAGCCCAGCCTTGGCCACCCTGTCTGTGGAGCAATGCAGGGAGGGACGGAGTTTCTGCCCTGACCCCTGCATTAACCTCCTATCGACGGCCCGCACACCCCTCATTAACACTCGCTCCAGCCAAAGTGGTTCACCCCGGCAGGCGGCCCGTGTCCGCTAATGCAGCCGCCGCCCTGGCCATGGGGTCTCAGTGTGGCCCTGGGGCGGCCCCCGGGGTGACTCCTGTGGGGGGAGGGGACCCTAGGGCTGTCTGCGCAGAGGCCGCCCATAGGACACTGTCAGCTGCTTCCCGTCACGTCACAAGGTGGATCCTCCAGGGAGAACCATTCCTGAGCAGCGGGAGTTTGGGGGGCGAGGGGGAGGGTGACACCTACCAAGTTCTTTGAATGGAAAGAGACACGTCCGTATTGTTTTCCTTTGCTTCCTGGAAGGAGCAGGGCTCCTGAGTAGATTCACATTTGTTCGCTAACCAGGAGCCTTCAGAAGAAGGTTCTCCTTTAGGATGGGAGGGGAGGGGCCGAGGCCGAAAGGGGAGCCTGTGCCTGGCGGCGGCTTAGCGGGTTTGGAAGGCTCTGCTCTCCCCGGGAATCCCGGGGGCAGTCCGTGCCCCCCTCCAGGAAGGTCCGAGCGTCCTGGCCCTCGCCCTGGCTTCTGTCACGCCGAGGCCCACGTGGAGGACGCCAGCACGTGCTCGTTTCCCGGGTAACTGGTCCCAGTTAGGACACATTTGGACCCAAAGCCAAAGCCAGTGTTTCCCGCTTTCCCGCCCAGACGAGCTCGCCCACGCCGCTCTCTGCCAGCATTCTGGGCTGGCCGGGGCACCATCCGCATCCCCTGGGCGGGCGGGCGGGAGCGGTGGGGAAGCGAGGCCGGCCCGTCACGGCCCGTGGGCCGGAGCGTGTGTCCCGCGGCCGCCACAGGCCTCTGCCACAGGCCGTGCCTCGCACACCTCCTCCCGGTGAGAGGGCAAAGGCCATGACCGGTGAGAAAGCACCTGCGGCCTGTCCGCGAACCTCCTGACGTCCCGGCGGGGCCCGCACTCACCACAGCGGCCGATCTGCCCACCGCGTCAATGTGTGCACGGCCTTGTCCCGCTGCGGGATGGGGTGCGCCTTTTGGAGTGACTTCCTACCCAGCGTCCCTCTCTGGTTGGCACCACTGAGCACCCACTCTGACTGAGTATCTCTGAGCACCCCTCTCTGAGCATCACTGAGCACCCTTTCTGACTGAGCATCACTGAGCACCCCTCTCTGAGCATCACTGAGCACCCTTTCTGACTGAGCATCACTGAGCACCCCTCTCTGATTGGCATCACCGAGCACCCCTCTCTGAGCATCACTGAGCACCCTCTCTGACTGAACATCACTGAGCACCCCTCTCTGAGCATCACTGAGCACCCTCTCTGACTGAGCATCACTGAGCACCCTCTCTGACTGAGCATCACTGAGCACCCCTCTCTGATTGGCATCACCGAGCACCCCTCTCTGAGCATCACTGAGCACCCTTTCTGACTGAGCATCACTGAGCACCCCTCTCTGATTGGCATCACCGAGCATCCCTCTCTGAGCATCACTGAGCACCCTCTATGAGCATCACTGAGCACCCTCTCTGAGCATCACTGAGCACCCTCTCTGAGCATCACTGAGCACCCCTCTCTGAGCATTACTGAGCACCCCTCTCTGACTGAGCATCACTGAGCACCCCTCTCTGAGCATCACTGAGCACCCTCTCTGACTGAGCATCTCTGAGCACCCCTCTCTGAGCATCACTGAGCACCCTCTCTGACTGAGCATCACTGAGCACCCTCTCTGACTGAGCATCATTGCACGTCCCTCTCTGGTTCCCAGGCAGTAAAGAGAGCGCCGTTTACACAGCTCTGCCGAGCTGCTCTGTAATTAATCTCGGCTTCCCTGGAGTATTAATTTCCTCCCATCGCTTTCATGTGCCTCAGAGACCGTCCCTGGCCCCGGGGAGGGGCGCCCCGGGGACCACGGCGGCGAGCGGCGCCGTCTCCCTCAGCCGCGCCCCCAGAGGCGTCCTCAGCACGCACCCCCGGGTCCCGGGTGCCGCGCGGGGCTTATCGCTGCAAACAGTTTAATATTTATGCTAAGAGGATTGTCGGACGCAGCTTCTGTTGCTTTAATTCTCGCTTTAAATAAATAATGAGAACACTTACACACGCGACTCTTCCCGGGGCCCCGAGGTCAGCTAATCTTATTATTTATGAAGTGATGTGCTACATAATAGTACTTAGCGTGTGTTAACAGACGCCATTATCAGGCGGCGCGGGGCGCGGAGATATATGGGGGCGGTGTCAGAGCGGGGACCGAGTGCCCGCACGCCGGCCCGCCATTCGGCACCGGGAAGGAGGGGTTCCACTGAGTGTGCTTTCCTGGGGCCCCCTCCCCGCTGGCAATTCCCCGGAGAAGGAGATGTCCCGGAGTCAGGAACCTTCTCCCCGTCACGCTGGGAAATAGGTCCATTCTTCCATCTTCGTGGCCACATGAAGATGGTGCTTCTTAATTGGTTTGGGGAGCAAGGGGCGGCGGGTGGAAGGCCGCAGAGTGCAGGCGGTCCCACCTGGTGATGGTTTGGCCTCCGATTGCTTTCTTTCTTCCTTTCTTCCTTTCTTCCTTTCTTCCTTTCTTTCTTTTCTTTCTTTCTTTCTTTCTTTCTTCCTTCCTTTCTTTCTTTCTTTCTTTCTTTCTTTCTTTCTTTCTTTCTTTCTTTCTTTCTTTCTTTCTTTCTTCTTTCCTTCCTCCTTCCTTCCTTCCTTCCTTCCTTCCTTCCTTCCTTCCTTCCTCTCTTTCTCTCTTTCTCTTTCTTTCTTTCTTTACTTCACAATGGTGCGAAAGCGCTATGTGTGAAAATCGCTACAGGAGCTGGTTAACACTCGGGGATGCAATAGGCTTCGTGTTGGAGCAGTGGCCGGCAAACTGCGGCTCTTTGGTCCCTTGAGCGTGGCTCTTCCACGAAAGTCCACGGCCTGGGCGAGTCTATGTTGAAGAGGTGGCGTTAGGAGTTTATGTTTAAAAACGTTGGCTCTCCAAAGACATGTCCATTGTTGTCCCGTCGATACGTGGCTCTGTGGACAGAGCTTGCCGACCGCTGGCCCAGGGGACCCTGCCCAGCTGGGGGCTCGCGGACGCGTTCTGAGCGAAGGTGGGCCGGGCGGAGCCAGGGCGTTGGGTACGTTAGGCGGATCCCATGCATTTTCGACTTAACGGTATTTTCAGTCGTGATGGGTTTGAAGGGACGTAAGCCCCCCCCCCCCCCCCCGAGTCAGGGAGCATCCATGCTTCTTTTCAGGGCGCCCGCTGTCCCCGCCACGTGGCCCGGAAACATAAATTATTTGTTCTTGTTGTTGCTAATCCTCACTGAGGGTATTTTTTCATTGATTTTTTTTAGATAGTTTGAAAGGGAAGGGGGGAGAGGGATAGAGAGAGAAATATCTATGTGAGAAAGACACATCAATTAGTTCCCTCCCACACGAGCCCCGACTGAGGCCGGGGATCGAGCCTGCAACCAAGGGACATGCCCTTGACCGGAATTGAACCCGTGACCCTTCAGTCCATGGGCCCGGCGCTCTACCCACTGAGCTACACCAGCCAGGGTGAAAATCGTTTATTCTTGATTACAGTTTGCTTTTCCCTCTCTCTGGACCTCTGTCCTCTCCCAAATAACCAGAGCTGAAGCCACGCGGGTCTGGCGAGACCCACATCACATCCACGGGCCCGCTGACGACCACGGGGCGGGGCAGCCGCTGCCGAGGCGGGACTGGAGTGGCCTACGCTAATTAATTCCTCGCCATCGACGAGCAATCCACTCCATAAAAACCGTGATTTAAGTGTCCTCCTTGGGGAGTGACTGCTGCTCGCCTCTTAATTTAATTTGGTGGCTCCTTCACGTCCTCATCAGCAGAAATGAGTATGAACCTCTATTTGCATAGCTCCCGCCGGCCCAGCTCTCCCCGGCCTGCCTCCTCGGGGACCTCCGGAGTCAGTCCCGGCCTGTCCTGTCCTTTAATCCAGCTTCCAGGCAGTCAGTTCCATTCAGTCTTCCCCCCAGTGATCTATCTGGTCACACGTCGAATCCCACCGCCATTCAGATCTGATCATGGCTCCCTCACACCCTGCCCAGCACAGCGGGCCGAGCTCACGGGGAAGGAATTTGCCAGCTTTTCCCCGCCATCGCTTCTCTGGAGCCGCCGGGGAATTGCCGGAATCTGGGAATGGGAACAAAAAGGGAAGTTCCGCCGAAACTGGTTAGAGCGTCGGCTTGGGGACTGAAAGGTCCCGGGTTCGATTCCAGTCAAGGGCATGTACCTTGGTTGCGGGCACATCCCCAGTAGGGGGTGTGCACAAGACAGCTGATCGATGACTCTCTCATCGATGTTTCTAACTCTCTATCTCTCTCCCTTCCTCTCTGTGGAAAATCAATAAAATATATATATATATATATATATATATATATTTTTTTTTTTTAAAGGAAAGTTCCAGCACCGTAAAGACGGATCCTCCCTTCCCATCACCACCTGCTCACGTGGAATGGCAGCCACAGCCACGGGGAAGGACTGTCTCCGGGGCCTCTGGCCGCCTCGCCTCCGGGCGTCCCCGGGGGGCGGGCGCTCCGGGCGCTTCCTCCGCAGCTGACCTGCCTGTTCTCCCTCTTGCAGGTGCCAGTCCCGGGTCGCCCGCTCTCTGCCCGCCGACCAGCAGCCGGAGTGCCGGCCGTACTGGGAGAAGGAGGACCCCTCGATGCCCCTGCCCTTCGACCTCACGGACGTCGTCTCGGAGCTCAGAGGCCTGCTCCTGGAGCCCAACCCCTAGGCGGCCTGTGTGTCTCGGGGGGGGGGGGGGGGGGGGGGGGAGGAGGGAGGGAGGGAGGAAAAGGCCGTCATGGCTCCTCCTCTCCATTCCTCTCCACCCCCATCATGGCCTTTAGATGGTAGAACCCGGGTCCCAGCCAGACCCGGCGGGGAGTGGGGCCCTGGGGTGTGACAGTGTTTGGACGTGGCCCAGTGTGATCATCCCGTTTGATGTTAAACAGGACCTCTCCCTCCCCCCCCCCACCTCCGTCCCCCGCATCGTCCCCACCTGGATTTTCACGTGAGCCGCCCCCAGCTCCAAGGCCACGGGAGGTGGAGCAGGGTGAGCCCAGCCTGTGACAGGGCCCGGCCTCCTTCCTTCGTTCCTCGCCGCCCGCTTAGAGGCTGTGGGGGCCGGTGTGGCAGCCGCCAGCACGCGTGGCTCCTTACATTTAAAGTCGAGTTCGTTGCAAGGAAGCATTCGGTTCCAGAGCATCTCCATCCAGGAGGGAGGCCCTGGGGACACCCCTTCTAGACACGGCGTGGGAGCAGGCCGTGGGCTCCTCACCCCCCCCCCCCCAACAATCTCCCCCTCCTGCAGCCCCGGCCCACAGCCGCAGTGAACTCGGGGCGTCGCCCCTCTCTCCTCTAAGAAACTCCCCGGAGAGGCATCCGGGACTCCGCACGCAGGGACGGGGAGCGCTGGCCATTCGGAGCAAGCCGCCCTGGTCCCATGAGAGAGACACGGCCCCATTCACAGCGCTGGGTGGTGTGAGCCAGCGTAGCTTTGTCCGTCTTTTCTCGGATCCCTCCCGCCCCCCCCCCCATTTGGGCACAATGACGGGCGGGGCTGATGGCATCGGAGCCTTAGAGAGACGAGGTTGAAACCTGGGCCCCCGATCACAGCTCCCTCCCCGAGCCTGGTGAGCTCGGGCCCATTGCTGGGCCTCAGTCTCCTCGCCTGTCTAATGGGGATGCTGAAGGCGCCCGCTCCCCGGGGGAAGTTATTGTGGCATCGGTGCGGGGAGCAGGAAGCCGGTCCCCGGACTCCTCCGCTCACCACGCCCCGCCCCCCTGGTTTGCGGGGCGCATGGAGCCGCGTCGGGGAGCAGGGCCTGGCACAGAGGGGCCGCCCCCCGGCACCTCCGGGCCATCTCGCCCGGGTTTGTGTCGCCCCCCACGGTGCCCGTTCTCTGTTCTGCGTCACGAGGGCCGACGTCTGAAAACCTGGGAGAGTTCCTGTAAAATAAAGCGAGTGCTGTCTCCTCAGGGCTCGGGGGATCTGGCAGCGAGCCGAGTGTCTTCTGGCTCCGAGGCGGGCCTGAGCCCTCCCCGCGCCCCGCGGCTCCCGGCCTCACGCTTTGTAAACCTGATGGGCCCCTCCCCTCAGGTCCCTGCCCCCCACACCTGCTTGCTTGCACCCCCGTAGCATAAATAAATGTTGAGTGCCTCCCCCTGGGCTGTCTGTGCCAATATGTTGTGTAAAACGCCAGCGGGAGGAGGGAAGGCCCGTGTCCGTGGCCGGGTGGGGCCAGGTGCAGCCACTCTTCAGAGCCCGTGGTGGGCCGGTGATGGCGGCCAAGGCCGGAGCCACCGCCGGCGGGAGGCCCAAAGGGGAGGCCCATCTCCGCAGCGGAAGCGGGGCTGTGGGTAAGCATGATGCTCTCCCCGGGGTCCGGTGCAGAGAAGGAGGAGGGGCAGGTCTTCGCTCTGGTGCCGCCTGACGCCCAGGGTCTCAGACAGCAGGCGGCCCCTCATCCCCGAGGGAGATGCTGAGATGGAGACGGTGTCCCAGGGCCCCCCCTGAGTGCAGGAGGGGGTGCGTCCCTCCGGGCAGCCCCCCGCACCCCGGATGCCACCCACCCCACCCCGTTCTCCCTGCAGCCTCCGCCCAGGGGACTCGGCTGGTCACGGCATCGCTGGAGACAATGATCTTATTAAGAAGCTTCTAAGCCCATCTGTGACTGAATCGAGGGGCGCTCCCTCCCCCCCGCCACACACACACATTCCGGGGGAGGTTCTGTGTTTCGAAAAGCAGCCCCGGTCTACTTTGGGCTGGTTTTTACCGCCGGGCAAATTGCATGCACGTGGCCCCTGCCCGCTGAGTGCTGTTTGGGAGACCTGTCAGGGCCGGCCCGGGGAGGACGGGATTTTTATTTGAAAAGGCAGCTCTGCAAACGGACGGAGAGGGAGGGGAGCCCGGACCACAGCCCGCGGAGTGGCCACGCCGAGGGGCCGGGCCGCCCTGGTCAGAGCGCGGTCAGGCGGTGGTTTAACCACGTTTCGTTGGGGGCCGTGGTAGCGCGGGGGCGAAACCGCGTTGATAACCACACGGGGAGGGGAGGCCCCGAGCCTCACGGCAGTGGGAAGCAGGCAGCTTCGGGAGCAGGTGGGGACCGGAGAGGCCGGGGCGGCAGGAGTGACTTCCTGCAGGACGGACGGCCACCTGTCCCGGGAGACAGGTGTCCTGTCCGGCAGAGGGCACAGCTGGCTCTCTGGCTCTGCCTGAGACACTCGGATGGGCCCCTGGGAAAGCACCAGAAAGGTCCGTTATTTTAAAAAAATATATGCTTACTGATTTCAGAGGGAGAGGGAGAGAGAGAGGAACATCAATGATGAGAGCGAATCACTGACCCGCTGCCTCCCGCACGCCCCACACTGGGGATGGAGCCCACAACCTGGGCCTGTGCCCTGACCGGGAATCGAACCCTGACCTGCTGGTTCATAGGTCGATGCTCCTGGCCCCCCGGGCCTCTCATTGCTCTCTTATTAACAAGGTAAAGCACGCCCCTCCTCCCCCATCCATCCCCCCGTCCTCCAGCCCTGTACCCCTCATACCACAGTCCAGGTCCCACAGGAGGCACCAAGTCCTCCCGGACAGTCAGAGACGGCCCTGCTGGGCCCCCCGCTCTGCCATGTCAGAGACCATGGACCAGGGTTCAGAAGCCCCGGATCCTGGGGCCCCAATGGCCTCCGGCTGCAGAGCCCCCATTCTGCGTGCAACCCCAAGGCTACCCCCCCCCCCAAACGTCTGTTTTCTTGTCTACAAAATGGGCATGAGAGCCGGCTGGCGTGTCTCACAAGCTGAGCATTGATTTAGGAACCAGGAGGTCAAGTTCGATTCCCGGTCAGGGCACATGCCAGGTGGGCGCTCGATCCCCAACGGAGGGCGTGCAGGAGGCAGCCGATCCACGATTCTCTCTCTTTACTGATGTTTCCATCTCTCTCTCTCCCGCTCCCTTCCTCTCTGAAGTCCATAATAAACATATTAGAATAAACACAACACACACACACAACATGGGCGTGATGGACCGTGCCTATCCCCGAGGCTGGAGGGAGAGCGCGGGGGGTGGTGTGCATAGAACATGCCCATCTCCAGTGGCATCGTTTCCTGGGACCGGGGGTCCCTGAGCTCCCTGGGCCCCGGGCTTGTTTGGGCCACGGGGAGGACGGTGACGGCCGCCTCGCCCGACTGTGTCGCCGTGGCACGCGGTGCCCTTACCCCTCGAAGGAAGACCCAGAAGAGGCTCCCTCCCCGTGTTCCCACCCCCCTGCGCCCCGCAGCTCCCCGCTCGTCCAGGGCCGGGGTCGGCAAACTCATCCGTCCACAGAGCCAAACATCAACAGCGCGACGATTGACGTGTCTCCTGAGGGAGGGCCACGCGTTTTAAACGTAAACTCTGCAGGTAGGCGCCTTGTTAATGAGGGTCCTCCTAAGCCGGCCTTCGCTAAGAGCTCAAGGCTCCAAAGAGCCGCCTGGGGCTCAAGAGCCGCGGTTTGCCGGCCACGGGTCTGGGCAGACGGCGTGGGCCTTTTTGATCCGGGAGATGCTGTGAAAAATGGCTCTTGCGTCCCTTCCCCCATTCCCGCGGCGGGCCTAGGTCACCCATCGCTATTTTAGATTTGTTTAAAAAGGAATTCTTGCCATCCCCTCCTGATGGATGATCCCCGCAGGACGGTAGTGGATGGGCTTCGCGTGGCGGGGGCCCGGGGGTCCGGCTCTCTCTCGGGGCGGGAGGGACGCGTTCATTAACTCCCGGCACGTGGTCCGTCCGGGCCGTCCCCATGGCGGGTTCACCGTGGGCTGGCACTTCTCATCAGTCCCGCGGGAATGGCGGCACGATGGCCCCCGGCCCCCGCGCGCCGGGCTAAGTGGATCGCCGCCCGTACGGATGCGTGAGCCTGTCTGCCCTCGCCCGGCGACAAAATCCATCAACTTCACAGAAGCCCCCGCGCCCGGTGGCACCCATCCAGAGGAGTGCTGGGCGCCCGGGCGGCCGTGGTTTTTAATCTGGTAAGTGCGGGGGGCTTCCCTCCGGGGGAGGGGGCGGGGGGGAGGAGGGCGGCCCAGGACGGCGGTGCCCACAGACGGGGACAGAGGGGTCAAGGGCGTTGCACAGCCCGGTTCCGGACCCCGGGTGCTCGGGGCCCGCTGGCCCGCTTGGTGAGTGACCGTCCATGGCAGCTGCCTCTGCTGCCTCGGGAGGGGTCGGAGGTGAAATAGAAGCCAGCCGTCTTAGCGGTCCGGGTTTCAGACAAGGAGCGGGTCTGCCAGCTGGAGGAACCCCCCCCCGCCACAGGAGCCCTCCCCCCGCCACCGCCCAGCCGTGCAGGGGGTGATGGCGGGGTTGGCGTACGTGTCATCCACCTCCGATCAGACAAGGCCGGTCCGGCAGGGGAGCGGCCCCTGGCTCACGGCGGCGGCCGCCAGGGGCAGCCAGGGACGGGGGGAGGCACGCGCCTCTTGCACAAGCACGGTCTCCAAGAACAACTGACGCCGAGGCCTCTGTGTCAGGCCCTGCGGACGCCATGCCCGCTGGGGATCGCGCCAGCCCTAGCCGAGGTGCGCTCTGCATCTGATCACGTCCGCCTGGGCCCGGGACACGTGTGCGCTCTGCAGAACAGCCGTCCCCACCCAAGGACCCTCCCCCACCCGTCCCAGCAGGGGCTTCGGTCTCTCACGGTCCACCTGCCCACCTCGGGGCCCCAGAGGCTGACTCCGTTTCCCAGGGCAGCTAACGCCCCTTGCTCCCGTCTCTCCCAACACCGAGTCCTGGACCTCAGCCGCCCTCCTGCCCTCCCCGTCCCCACCCCCGCCCTTGCCCCAACCCTGAAATCCTCAGACAGAGGTTTCCAGTTGATTACGCCTTGATTAGGGCCTGGAGAGACACCCCCGGCCAGGTACATAGGATTCCCATTGTCCTCCGCGGCTCCCCGAAGGGTCAGGCCCAGAGGGCCCTCGGGGAGCGGGGAACAATCAGGGCCTGTTTACCGGGACGGTTAGTGTTCTCTTCTCAAAATCAAAACAGAGTTTGGGAGGCGGCGAGTTCCCTACCAGCCTCTTGATCAATAGAACCATCTGTCAGAACCCATTAGGGCCCCCGTTCGCCGGGGTGCATTCAAAGCGAAGCCAGTGGCTCGTCGGAGGGCCCGGCGATTGGTTTTAATATGCTGTGCATTGATTTCCCCCGCCCCCCGCGCGCGGGGCCCGGGTTTGAGACTAACTGGGAATGACTGAGCGGCAGCGCTGTCTGCAGCCCTCGGTGCGCGGAGTGGTCTCGCTCTGACCAGAACCGTCTGAGTGCGGCTCTTAAAGAGGCCCCCGCGGACTTCCCAAGGTCCAGGCTGGATCGGTCGGTGATTTGGTTTCCTTTCCGGGGCTTTCTCCCGTGTCTCTGTGCCCATGAAGTGGGCCGTGCGTGCAGGATGGGGGCGGCATCCCCGCCCGCCAAGGAGCTGGAGAGAGAGGCGCTGGGGGAATTTCTCTGAAGGCGGGAAGCCCTGCCCAAGGCCAAAAGCGAAGTGAATTTGACAGCCAGAGCCACATCAGGGCCACCGCGATGAGCTGACGGTGAGGAGGCTCACAGAAGCTGCCGTATATCCAGCTCTGGGTAGCACGGATGCCTCTGCCTAAGCCAGCATGGGTTCTAACCAACACTCACGGATTCCTTCCTAAAAACCAGACTCTGCCCTCGGGAGACAAGGGGTAATTGCCCTGCAAGTCCTGTTCTCAACCTGGACTTCCGGTCTCAGCCCCCTTGCCCATTGTAAAACCAAGCTTGAGGCCAGGAGAGCTCCAAAGAGAAGGGTTTGTGTGTTGTACCCATTTTACAGGTGGGGCCATTCAAGCCCAGATAGGAATAATGATGTTAATGTGAACTATAGATCTTGGATTTCAAGTCTCTGGTATAGATTGAGGTTTGGGACGAAAACACACATCCTTCAACCCACCTTTCGAATAGACCTAAAATATATTGAGGAGGAAGACGGTCCCAGACTGCTTATAAGAACGGCCTATCCCCTCCCATTCCAGCCCAGAAAGGAGAAATTGTATTTGTCGTCAATTCTTTTTCCCCTGGGCCACCAAGTTCCACAACATTTTCGTGGTTTTGGGCGACCCGAAGAAGCCATTGGAATGTAGGGGGCAGGATCTTAAAGGCACAGAGGCCAAGATTCATCATTCCCAACACTTGCATGCCAAGCAGCAGTAAAATCTAGAGCTAGCGGGAATCAACACATTGCAGCCCACAGTCAGCAAATCCGGCCCACTGCTTGTTCTTGTCAAATAAAGTTTTATTGGAACACGGCCCCACGCTTGCTTGCTTGCTTGCTTTCTTTCTTTCTTTCTTTCTTTTCTCATTTTAAACGTCTGGCATCAGGGTGCACCTTCTGATGATGGTGGCCTGTCCTCATCTAACTGTTTCATGTTTTCTCGCTCAGCGCTCCCTCACATAATGACGCGGCTTCTAAACAAGGGCACCCTTGAATCGCTGGACGCACAGGCGTGTCAAACTCGCGGCCGGCGGGCCTCCTGTTTGACCTGCTTGGCAGGGTGTCCACTGTCCGTGGCCATTTACTCGGCGCGCTGGTCCCCACTAGGGCCGTGGGCGGGGGTGTGAGGCCCATTGGTAAGCTGCAGCCAGAAAGGCCCGCGCGCGGGGCTGGCGGCCAGCGGCGGGCAGAGGCCAGCTGTGGGCAGAGGCCGGGCCGGTGGGTGGCCTGGCATTCCTCAGTGCCATCGTGGGCGGGGGGGGGGGGGGGTGTTTTCACGAATTCATGATTCTTGCTCGTCGGTCTGGAACCTTCTCCTCGCCTCCTCTCCTGCTTCCCATCCTCCAGTGCCTGCTGGGGGCCGTGTCTCCTCGTGAGCCTGTGAAAAGGAATCGTATTGAAAAAGCTTCACGGCGACGCAGGCTTTGAAAACCGACATCAAGGTGCCCGCCGAGTGGAAACTTGGGGCTCGCCGGGCTGCCACAGGCAGTTTGCATTTAAACAAGTGGTGCCTTTGATTTAAGCGTTTGACTTGATGGGTAATATATTCCCAGGCCGGGGATGATGTATAGACTGCCTCCGTCAGAACTATCAGGTTCCGCGCGCGATGTGTTTATTTCTCCGCGTGGTTATGTGTTTAATAAATAATGCGGTTCGGGCGGGTATTATTTCCATTCCAGCGTCTGATACCTGCACAATGTGTCTCAGATTCGGGGGCCGAGTGACACCTCATAAATTACGAGCTGTTATTAGCGACTTTCACGTTGCATCTTAATTATTAGGCTGAAGAGAGAGAGAGAGAGAGAGAGAGGGCAGGCGTTTATAAGCGTTCGTATTTTTTCTCCCCTCTGTTTACAAGGCTTTTACAGACGTCTAATAAATTTAATTACCTCTAATAAGAAGAGGAAATGAAGTCCTATTTAGCAAATTCATAGCTTTGAAATGCTATCTTGTAGCTTTATGAGCCTGGCAAGCCTGGGGAAGGCGAGAGCTGTTGAAGGAGCTGTGGCTGGGTTAAACCAACTGCAAAGAAAAAAAAATAAAAAAGCGGCTGAATTATTTTTGTTTCCATTTTATAGCTTAACCTCCGGGGTACACGCCGGCTCCCTGATACAGCAGCCGCTCCGGCACCTTCCACCACATGGGCCTCTCCCCGAGGCCCCGGGGGCTCCCGTGTGAAGGGGACCTTGTGCAAACACAATCTCAAATTTGGAAATTGGCTGTGCCTCGACCCACTTATCTCCTTTGTCTTGCTCACAGTGTAAGTGTATTGTGGTGTGTGTGCGTGTGTGTGTGTGTGTGTGTGTGTGTGTGTTTCCCCCAGGAGGGCTCCCAGCTGGGGAAGGGGTGGAGGGAGGAATGAAGGCAGGAAAGAGGAACCCACTACGTTTGAATCAGACCCACAGCGAACGGGCTGGGGAGGGGGGCTGGGGAGTGGGGAGGAAGGACACACGGTGATCTCAGATCACCCACCTCCCACAGCAAGTGGGTGGGCCCCCGGAGAAGAGGGGGGGCGTGGGAAGGTGGTGTTTGAAGGAGGAGGAAGCATATCAAGTCTTAAACGGCTTACCTGATAGGGCATCACATGCGTTCGGATTTATTCTTTTGGTCACATATCTTCCCAAAGAACAGTTGTTCATTTTTTTTTTAATTTTAATTTTTAATTTTTATTGATTTCAGAGAGGAAGGGAGAGGGAGAGGGAGAGGGAAAGGGAGAGAAACATCGTTGATGAGGGAGAATGATGGATCGGCTGCCTCCTGCACGCCCCACACGGGGGATGGAGCCCGCAACTGGGGCCTGGCCCTGCCCGGGAATGGAACGTGACCTCCCCGTTCATAGGTCGATGCTGAACCCCTGGGCCACACCACCTAGGCTGCCTATTATTATTATTATCATTATTATTATTATTATTATTATTATTGCTGTCCTGCTGGCGTGAAGTGGTATCTCACTGGTTTGCCTTTTCAAACCTCCCGCTGGCCTCTTGGCTCCTGGTCAGTGTGACCCAGGGACCGTTTGTCCACCCTGGAGAGCCGGCCTTGAGGTGTGCGATGCTGAGCAAGCCGGGCTCTGGCCCTGGTGGGACTCTCTCAGCTCCATGGAGAGCTCGTGGGTCGGTCCTTCAGGGTCCTGGGCAGATGGCGACACTCTGGAATCTGGGAGATGCCCCTGGTGAGGTCCCCTTGGGAGGAAGGGCCCTGAGGTCTGATTGGGGGGAGGGGGGTCCCAAACCCACATCGTTGCTTTTCTCCATCGCTGCTCCAGGCTGCTGCATCCCTCCTGGCCCGCTCCCCTCCGCCCGCACCCAGCCTGGGCAGAGCTGGGGTTCCAGGCCTGTCATGGACACAAAGGAAGCGAGGCCCCCATAGAGGGACCTCCTGTGTGTTTCTAGGGTAGCCTGTGAGGCCCCTGCCGGCCTGGCGGCGTGGCCAGCGGAGGCGCCAGGGAGTGGGCGTGGGCGCAGGGGAGGCCCTTGGCACAGGGCCGGGAGGTGGGATGCCACTGCTGCCTGATGGGATGGATCTGCCGCGCCCCCCGCCTCCCGCCCACCACCCCGGACAGAGGACAGATCAGCCACTGATGAGCCGGAGACGGAACACCCTGCCGCCTGCTCATTGACGAGGACCCGGAGAGAAAGCGGATCTGATCGGCACCGGGCTCCGTCCCCTGTGAGCCCGGAGGTGGCCGGTCTGCAAAGGGCAGCAGCATCTTGTCCGGAGCCGTTCCCTGGGGGCTCAGCGGCCGGGACTGGGGGGGGGCGGGGGGGCACCGCGGCGTTGGGAGTGAGGCTGGCCGCCCGACCCCCTAGCCGGGAAGGTTAAGGAGCCGGTGACGAGTGCTGATTTCTCAAGGGCGTTCTGTGTGCAGAGGGCTTTGCAGTGATTTAGGCGGGTCGTTAGCGGATCGATACTCCGCTCGGAGTCTCGGAAACCCTGGCTGGCTGCTTGGTGGCTGAGCAGTTATTTCTAATGAGCTCATGGCCCGTGTGGGGAGCCTTCTGGCTGTCTGGGGCTACCACTGGGCAGCCTACTAAGCGCCGAGAATTGCCCTGGGTATTTGAGGGGTGTGTGTGTGTGTGTGTGTGTGTGATTAGTTTGCATTGTGGCGTAGACACGTCACCTGGGACTCAGAGGGATTAAGTGCCTTGATTGCAGTCACACACACTGCCTGAGCTGGAATTCTCTCCTCTCTCTCTCTCTCTCTCTCTCTCTCTGCTTGTGAGCTGGTATCACGTGGGCCACTTTCCTGGGCCTCAGTTTCCTTATCTGTTAAGTGGGACAGCACGTGCCTGGCACATAGTCAGTCCTCCATAAGTGACAGCTGGGTGGGGGGGTGGGGGCGGGCAGACCCAGGCCTGCCTGGCTCCGGAGTCCTTGTTCTTTCCATAATATCTCGGGAACCTGAGCCAGGATGGAAGGCGTGTGGTTGGATTTGGGAAACGTGTGTGTTTTCTTGGAAGCTGCGCTGACTGAGCGTGTGATCGCTGGTGGAGCGTGGCTCGGGAGAGGCAGGCAAAGTCAGGCTGCCGTAGCCAACCGCCGGGAACGTCAGGAGCTTCCGGATCCGGGTTGCATCGGTCCCCAGGGCCCAGGTCAGCAGCAGGGACCAGGTCAGCCATGTTTATCTCCAATCAACCCACTTCTCTATCCTCTAGATTGGAAACAGCAGGAGGGGCACAGCCATTGGCTAATGCAAGTCCCATGACACCACCCACCCACTGTCAATGGGGGGGGGATTTATGCTCCTCCCACAGGAGGCCCCGCCCACCTCCAGAGCTGAGTGGCAGCAGGGCGTGGCCAGCTGGGAGCATAACACACTTTCCCACCTACTGGCTGGTGCCATGTATTGAGTCCAAGTTGGGGGTGGGGGGAGGAGATAGGGAGCAGCAAGTTTTGGGGGGACAGATCCATAGGTTACCCCTCCACCTCCCATCACCTGTGCTCCCAGCAGTGGCTCCCAGCCGTGGTGAATGGACTGAGTGGGTAGGACCAGCCTGGGAGAGGCTTGGCTGGCCTGTTCCAGAGAACACCGACTGGACATTCTGGAGACCAGAGGGCCCCCAGGTAACGTCCCCCAAGGAAAGGGCGGGTCCCCCAAGTCCCTCTGCTTGGTCCAACCTCCTCTCCTTTCAGCCTGACCACTGAGTCCAGCCTCCTCTCCTTTCAGCCTGACCACTGAGTCCAGCCTCCTCTCCTTTCAGCCTGTCCACTGAGCTCTTTTGGGGTGAGCCCGGAGCCCCTCTCTTTGTTCTCTCTCTACCCCAGGCTGGAGGGCCTGGGGGGCCCCGGGGGAGGTCAGTGCTGGCTCCCCGGCCTCCTTTTCAGAGATCAAACACTGGGGCCCCCCCACCCCGGGTCGAACAATGGCCCCGACCATCTGCGAGGTGTTAACCGCATAATGGAATGGAGCTCGAAGGGCTTTTAAAAACCCGGGGAGAGATTTTATTGTAACTAATCGTGATGGATGGCGAGTGTGGTCACGCCAGGCACATAAATCTTCGTGCCGAGCCCCGAACTAAAAAGCCAGCGGACTCCATCGCGCACAGCGCCCTGTCCGCGGCCGCGGGCCCGGCGCCTGGGAGCGGCCTGGGGACCTCAGCGCATCAGGAGGGCGGGCGCCCGCCCCCACCCGTGAACCCTGTCCGCCGGGTCCCAGCCCCTCGGTGGTGAGGTCACTCTGGCCGCCTCTGCCGGAGGGCTGGGCTGCCCCCCTGCACCCGCCCGGCTCCCTCAGGGATGGGGAGGCAGGCTCAGGGGGCAGGGGACAGGGAGGGCCGGGGCGGGGGCTCAGGGGCCCTGGCCACGCTCCCGTTTCATTAAAGAGAAGAAGGAGTCGGAGAGCGGGGTGAGCTCTCCGCAGGAGAGTTCGTGTGTAATCGCTGCTCCTCTTAGTTCCGTTCACTCCTTTCGAGCCATCTCGGCTCCCGAGACTGTGGGCGCGGCTCTTCCTTCCTCAAGTGTGTTGTGGTCAAGGTGTCATGGTCATGGGCAGCGGAGCAGGGACACTGGCCTTCGAGTCAGGAGGTTTGAGCTCAGGAGTCCACCCTACCGCTCGGTGATGTTGGGCGAGCCCCTTCACTTCTCTGGGCCTCAGTTTCCTGCTCGGTCGTCTGTTAAGTGGGCGTGATAATTCCCCAGACCGCCTAATTCAAAGGAGCAGATGAAATGATGTATTTCTCGCCCTAACCGGTTTGGCTCAGTGGATAGATCGATGGCCTGCAGACTCAAGGGTCCCAGGTTCGATTCCGGTCAAGGGCATGTACCTCGGTTGCGGGGACATCCCCAGTGGGAGGTGTGCAGGAGGCAGCTGATGGATGTTTCTCTCTCATCAATGTTTCTAATTCTCTATCCCTCTCCCTTCCTCTCTGTAAACAAATCAATAAAATATATTTAAAAAAAAAAAAAAAAGAAAGTATGAATATCTCCAAGCACTTGGTGACACATTGGAATATATCCTTTCTCTTCAATGGGATGCAGGAAACAACTCAAAAAGTGATTCTACCTAATCCACCCCCCTCCCCTGCCGCCCCCGGGAAAACAAAACAAAACAAAAGAAAACGAGAAAACTGGATGTGCCTCATTTTCAAAACAGAACTCAGCATTTCCGAATCTGAGGATGAAGATGCTGCGCTTTTCATGCAGAGACTGTGCCTCATTCAGGCTTCGAAAAAATGTTTTTCTCGGATGATGACTTTTGGGGGGACTTTGCCACCCATTCCCGAAATAGTCTGCTAGCCAGGGCCCGGCACCCCGGCGGGACAGGAGGTACAGCCGGTGAGGACGGGCACATCGGTCGCCCAGGTGGCCACTCCTCTCGTCCGCAGCGCCTGGGTGGTCAGCAGGAAGTCAAGGAGAACTAGCCTGGAGCCCCCTATCGGCTGCCCTAGGCGTCCTCATGCTCCGCCCCGCCCCGTCCTTCTGAGGTGGAGGGCTTCTCCGGGCTCCGTGGGGATGCAGGGTCCTCCCCGTGGTCCTCCCGTGTCTCCCCCACAGGCAGGCCCTTCGTCAGCTGTTGGGTTATTGTCCCCCTCGATTGCTGCAGCTTCCAAAAATACTTTATTTTTTAAAAATTTTTTTAAAAAGTTTTTAGCCTCTTTTTTTTTTTTTAAATATATTTTATTGATTTTTTACAGAGAGGAAGAGAGAGGGATAGAGAGTCAGAAACATCGATGAGAGAGAATCGTCAATCAGCTGCCTCTTGCACACCCCCTACTGGGGATATGCCCACAACCAAGGTACATGCCCTTGCCCGGAATCGAACCCGGGACTTTCAGCCCACAGGCCGACGCTCTATCCACTGAGCCAAACCGGTCCCGGCCAAAAATACTTTATTTTTTAAAATATATTTTTTTTAATTGATTGTTTACAGAGAGGAAGGGAGAGAGATAGTTAGAAACATCGACGAAAGAGAAACATCCATCAGCTGCCTCCTGCACATCCCCTACCGGGGATGTGCCCACAACCCAGCTACATGCCCTTGACCAGAACCAAACCTGGGACCTTTCAGTCTGTAGGCTGGCGCTCTATCCACTGAGCCAAACCGGTTTTGGCCAGAAATATTTTAAAATGTGTGTCCAGGGGTTGCATTCTTCTGTTTCTTAGGACAGCTACAGAGGATTTCTTATTAGATTTCTTCCACAAAGTTTTGAAAACGAAGGGGACATCGTCGTCGGCTCACTGCTGAGTCTTTAAACCACCCACCGGGAGCTGTGGAAACCGTCTGCGTTTATTACGGTCATCCTTGAAAGCTAAACGATAATTCTTGGACATGGAAAATTTGAAAGGATATGATCTTCCTTTGTAGGGAACACAAGTTTGATGGGTATGGGAGGTTGAATCCATCTTAGTAGGTTATTCATGTTTTTATATCCTTGTTTGATACTCTTGAATCATTTTCTTTTAGGACTATCTGACTAAATACCATTTTTTAAAACTCTGAGAATCTCAATTTAATAGTTAACTCATCTATTAAATGGTTTTGCATTTGATATTTAATCTATATATTATGAGAGTCATGTTTGGTTTTTTCATTATTTTGTTTTGTGTGTGTGTGTGTGTGTGTGTGTTTAGGCTTATATGAATTTCCCTCCTCCCTTTTTAAAGAAATATATAGATTATGTTTAATTTCTTCCTTTTATTAAAGCATAATTTCGAAGGGAATACTCCACTGCTGCTCTGTTAGCGGCCACCTTTACCTTTTCCAAATGCGCCTTTGATCATTTTTCTCTGTCACAGAAACCGGCATCTATCAAACGTCCCCATGTGTATAATGGAAAATGTCTTGAATTTGTCTTTTACCTCATTAAATTGATTTTCTGCAGCATCCAACCTGCTGTTCAGATGATGGTTTTTAATTAATCAATTGTGTTTTCCCTCCATTCACTCTTCCCTTATCTCGCATTGTTTCTCTCTCATCCTGCTTCCTCTCGTGTCTGGATTCAATGTCCTCTTTTTAATTTTTATTGATTTGAGGGAGAGACAGAGGCAGGCAGAGAGACGAGGAAATGGCCTCACTATGTTAACCTCCGGGCAAGGCAACCGTGGAGAGTTAAACATTTTTATTCTTTTTGCCTTCGTGAATTCACCTGCGTTCTCTCCAGTGCACACGGGGCCCTTCTGTATGAATGGAAAGAGTATTTTTTTTTAAATCATTCTTTGGAAGGGTTTGAGACCTGTTATGGATGTTATCTCCATATTTGATGATTTTGCTACTGTCTTGCTTTTTTTTTTTCCTTTAAAAGAACAAAACGAGCAAAGCTGGATATTCCGTAAATGCCCCTCATGAGAAAGCATATTGGCATACACCATTATCATCCTATTAGACTGGAAGGTTCTGAAATAACTTCTGAATTATTTAAAAAAAAAAAAAAAGGTAGAATTCACTCCCTGTGTATGTGCCTTTACATTTTACGTTACTTTTTGAAAGCTGGCGAGCTGTTTCGATGTGTGACACTGGAAAACTCGTGGGGGCAGGGGTCGGCTGGAGCCGGCTCCAGGTGGCTGGGGGCGTCCCCTTCCAGCTATGCGCGCCGCCGGGTCAGAGCGGAGCCTCGGGATCAGCCGCAGTGCGGGGGGTATTTACACCACGGGAATGGGCACACGCTACACATCCGGCCTCCCGCCTCCAGGAGCCGCTGGACTGTCAGGACACCATGACTCCGAGGGGATCTGGCCCACGAAGGCCCTGCGCTGGGAGAAGGCAAGTGCTCTGCCCGACGTCACACGAGAACTGGGGGGACAGAGCTGGTGTGAGGGCCTGGCCTCCGGATCCCCTCTGGCTTCCGACTGTCCCACAAGGGCCCTGCCAACCTCGGCATGGTGCCCAAGAGACGTGTACCCATTTCACGTAGAGGCAGAGAACACGGCACTTCTAACCAGAAAAAATAAAAATAAAAAATAGCCGGGTGCCTATAACCATTTCTCTGCTTTTTATGGATTCCCAGGGCGAGTTGGAATGGCCACTAAAGACAGTTAATCTGCCTGTGTAACGAAGCAGTTACCAGATAATCGTAAAAAAAAAAAATAACAACAACCCGCAAACTCACCAGAAAAACAAAACAAAACAGCTTAAGTCTCTGTATTTAGACAACGCCATATTCTTGCCCCGTGTGCAAGGATTTGTTAATTAAATTGCCGCTCCAACAATATTTATTTTCCACCTGGAAAATCAGCCGAGTTCCGATCCGGGATCGATACCGCGTTGCCTGCAGGCATCTCCTGCTTCCCATTTGCTTCACAAATCTGCTGCGAGTAATTTACGGCCCGTCAATAAGACACTTTCCCTCCCCCGGGCCGCCCCGGCCTCATTTACAATCGGATAAGAGCGCGCGGACCGACCGAACACACCTGGGCGAGATGTAATTTGTAATAGGCTTATTTATTTATTTTTTTTAAGCGGTAGTGAAAGATTTGATTTCGTCTCCTCGGTATGCAAGGCATCCTGGGCTATTTCGGGGCGCTGACGGGGAAAAAAAAACCACACCAATTGCTTTTGTTCCCCTTTCGGGCATCACTTCTCCTTGTTGTGATTTTTTTTGGGGGGGAGAGAGGGAACCTCGGGGGTCTGTGAACATCATAATTGCCGGCTCCCGTGCTCGTGTGTGTGTGGGATCCGAGGGTAATAACTGGAGAGGCGTTATTATAGTTCAGATTTTTTTTTTTTTTTTTTTTTTTTTAAGGGAAGGCATTCTTGATTCCAAGACAAACCTTTTCCCCCTTGTTTCCTTCCATTTTGCGGGGGAGGCGAGAGTTGTCCGAGGTGGGCCGGACGGAGGACTTAGAAATGAACCCCGGGGCGCGGGGTCTCCACCAAGGCTGAAAGCTATATCCTTAGCGCCAGGATCCGCAAGGAGCTCATTAGGGAGACCGGCGGTGGGGCCTGGGTGGGCACCATCAGGAGAGGTGGCTCTCGTCCCCTGCCATTCCCCCCTGCCCTCCGCATCAGTTAGGTTACCGGTTAAGCAGTTTGGACGGCCGGATGCGCCTTTTTTCCCGTGGATGGATGTGTTTATTACTTGTTGTGGCAGTGGCTCCCCAGCCGGGGAGAGGCGGCGGCGGGGAGAGCGGGCGGCTGGGGGAGCGATCACGGGCATGGAGCCGTTATCGGCGTGCTGCCCCCAGCCTCTGCGGCGTGGGGTGTGTTATTCGCTCCCGGGCACGCGGGGGCCGTGTGGATATTGCCAGCCGGCGGGGTGGAGGGTAAATTGCACCGTTCGGTGCGCAGCCCCGCCAGCCGCTCATCGGAGGGCGAGCTAAATGGAAGCTCTGAGACGTGGGAGATGCTGTCTCTCTCTCCGTCTTTTCCTGCCTTCGTGTCTCTGCCTCTATCTGTATCTCTCAGTCTCTTCATCTCTTTCTCTCTCTATCTCTCTCTCTCTTTGTCTTTCTCTCCATCTCCATCTCTCTCTCTCTCTCTCTCTCTCTCTCTCTCTCTCTCATTGCCCACATGGAAGTCAGAAGTAAATGAAAATGCGGTCAAAAAGAAGGCGTTCTCACCATTGGCAGCAGCATGGATGGGCCTGGAGAGCATTATGCTAAGTGAAATAAGCCAGTCGGAGAAAGATACGTATCACATGATCTCACTCATTTATGGAGTATGATGAACAACATAAACTGATGAGCAAAAACAGATCCAGAGGCAGAGAAGCATCCATCAGACCATCAAGCCTCAGAGGGAAGGGGAAGAGATGCGTATGAGCCTAACCAGCGGACACGGACAACAGGAGGGTGGGGGCATGAGTGGGGGGAAGAGGGGGAATTGAGGAAATAAGGACACACATGTAACACCTTCGTCAGTCAATAAATAGTTTAAAAAAGAAAATATTTGACGGCTGGTGCTACCAGTAGTCTTCCACGTGGGCGATCGGAGGCTCAGGGAGCTGTGTGCTGGCTTCCGTAGCGGTGGAGTGCTGGGAGGGAGAGGTGAGGGCTCTCAGCTGCTCATTTTTTTTTTTTTTAATGTTTTTAAAAACCAAGACCAGAGATGGTCCGCAGAGAGCCCGCGGCTGGGACGGGTGTGCGGACGAGCGAGGGAGAAACGCCCCGGCTGGCGCTGCCAAAGGAGCGTCTTTCCCAACACAAACCCTCTCCCCCCTCCTCCCCCCCCCCCGGAGGTCCGCCTCCTGTAAATCTAATAAGAGAGTGGGAAATATTGGATTTATTTTTTTACACGTGAGCGATGACCTCCCGACCTTCGGAATGGATTCGCTTCCCACGGTTCCTCTTAAGGGCCTTGGGTGATGACTGGCTCATAAAAGCAAATCCAATATTTCCCCCTCAGCCACGTCCCGGCCGATGCGGGGAGGCCGGTGATGGGGCGCGGGAGGGGTGTGCATGGCGCCTGACCCCCGTGATGAGAGGGGCCGCCCGCAGCCCCCGTGGAGCCTCTGGCGCCCGCCGTCCTGTGAGCTGCGTCGTGCAGAGGAAGGAAATCCGGGCCCTCGGCAATGTGGGGAGGGGTGGCCAGGCAGGGGTCCCGCGTACCTGGCCCAGGAAAAGAGGGATATTTCCTCATTGCTGGGGATGGGGTGGGGGGAGCGAGGGGCGGATCTGTAGAACGGCCTGCTGGTCTTAGGGGACAAGGGGGGGGTCCCCCTGGAAGAAGGGTGAGAGGGAATCCGTGCGGGGAGTCCAGGCTGGGGCTCCCCGGGCAGAAAGGCCACCTGGATTGGGGTCCCCACCCTTGTCACCGCCTGGGACCTCGTTTGGGAAACAGATAACCAGGTCCGGGTGACCTCCTGCATGCCGGGCGCGTGAGGGCCTGAGCATTGGGGGCGTCAGCGAAGGCCTTGGCCAACCCCCACCCCCACCCCCGCCCGACCAGCCCCTCAGACTGGTCCTGAGTGGGGGTGAGGGTGCTGGGTCCTACCCCCTCAGCTACGAGTCCCCGATGGAGGCCCCTCTGGGGAGGGCCGGGCCTTATGCAGGCAGCTCTCTATTTAAAAAATGTTTGTTTTTAATTGATTTAAGAGAGGAAGGAGGAAGGAGAGATAGAAACACCAATGAGGAGAGAGGATCACGGATTGGCTGCCTCCTCAGTGGGGTGGGGAGAAAGGGAATCAAGCCCTCAACCCGGGCATGTGCCCTGATCGGAATCGAGCCGTGACCTCCGGGCTGCCAAGGCCCTTGCTGAAGAGGCTGGCACTGAGGGCTCCCGCCCCTGCTGCAGTGGCGGGGGTCACCCCGCAGTCCTGAGGAGGCCCTGGGGACTCACCCGGCACCCGTGGCCTTGAACCAAGTTCATGCACCAGGACGGAGCGGCTTTCCGGCGGCTGAGAAGGGGCCCTGGTTTGGCTGCAGGGAAGACCCCAGCCTGCCCAGGACACGCGACGCGTTTTGAACGAGTTAGGCCCGAGGTCAGCACACCGAGGCTCTCGAGCCACATGCGGCTCTTTGCCTCCTTGAGTGCGGCTCTTCCACCAAATACCGAGGCCTGGCGTTAGCAGAAGTTCAAGTTTAAAAAAAATGTGGCTCTCCAAAGAAATGTCAGTCGTTGTCCCGTTGATACTTGGCTCTGCTGGCGAATGAGTTTGCCGACCCCTGACTTAGGCGGTTCCTCCTGTCGAGGGGGAGCTGGGGGCCATTTTGGACTCCCTGAGGCCCCAGGCCCTCCCTCCCTCCGCGTCCTGCCTCTCTCCTCGCCAGCGGCTCCTCCGCGGCAGGTCAGCGTGCCACCCCCTCCGTCCCGATCTTTAATATCAGCAATATCCTCCTCCCAGCCCGGGCTCCCGCGGCCGCCGCTTGCCTCCGAGAGCACAAATTAAAGCGATGCCACCCAGGGCATTAGCGGCCTTAGCAGAATCAACACGGCCAGCGCCGGGCACCCCCTGTTTAATATTGAGTGATTAAGCGGAGGCACTGCCCTTCCAGCCGCCTGGGCTGCATACCAAGGAGGCAGCCGCCGTGGGCTGGGAGGACGGAGGAGGGGGCAGGGAGAGGGGAGGAGGGGTCTGGGAGGAGAAAGGAGGGAAGAGGGAGGAGGGGGCAGGGGGCTTGGAGAACAGAGGTGGGGGCAGGGAGAGGGGAGGAGGGGGCTGGGAAGAGGAAGGAGGGGGCAGGGAGAGGGGAGGAGGGGGCTGGGAAGAGGAAGGAGGGGGCTGGGAGGAGAGAGGAGGGTCCTGGGAGGAGGGAGGAGGGGGCAGGGGGCTGGGAGGACGGAGGAGGGGGCAGGGAGAAGGGAGGAGGGGGCTGGGAAGAGGAAGGAGGAGGCTGGGAGGAGGGAGGAGGAGGAGGGGGCAGTGGGCTGGGAGGACGGAGGAGGGGGCAGGGAGGAGCCAGGGCTGCGAGTCACCCGCGTGGGCTCAGCGTGCCGGCCCCGTGGGGCGGTGGGACGGACGGGAAAGGTCAGGGGCTCTCGGCAAATATTTGGAGGGCTCTCCCCGCGCCCGGTGGGTGTGGACACAGGTAATCGTTTCCCCGAAGGGGCCCGGTAATCCCTGAGCAAATGCCCGGCCTAACCGGTTACTCCGTGGCTGAGCCGGCCTGGCTCCCCTGGGACAGTCGGTCGGGGAGGGAGACGGTGAGGCCAGCACCCCAGCGTGAGGTTTGAATGGGGTGGCGGGGTGCGTGGGGGGGTGTCCCCGGCTGGTGAACGCTGTAGTATGAGGTCCGTGGCATTGCGGTGCCAATATCTTGTTAGCTATCCAAGTACTGATGGCCCGGCCAGGTGTGGCTCAGTGGTGGAGCCTCGACTCAGGGGCCAAGAGGTCACTGGTTGGATTCCCGGTCCCGGCACATGCCCGGGTTGAGGCCTTGGTCCCCAGTAGGGGGCATGCGGGAGGCAGCCGATCCATGATTCTCTCTCATCACGGATGTTTCTATCTGCCTCTCCCTCTCCCTTCCGATCTCTCTAAGTTCAATAAAAAACATATTTTTAAATTAAAAACAAGTATGGAGCATGTACTGTAGACCAGGCTCCGAACTCCATGGGCTCCAGAGAGAAAAGCCACGGTCCCTTGTGGGTCTGAGGAGGAGCTGGTGGAGGAGCTGGGCTGTGCGCTCCCTGAGGATGGGAGGAGCTGGGACCCTGCTCCCTGTTGGCTCCCCAGCAGCTCACCTGTGAGCGCGTGGACGGATGCAGGACTGAACACCTTGCAATACAACGGGGCCTCCCCCCCATCCCAGCAGGCTTATTGGGAGGCTGTCAATCAAGGCCCGGGCTGTGCGGGAAGAGGGCCAGGCTGCGGCTCCCAGATCGCTTTCCGGGGGCCGGGAGGAGAGGGAGGCTGGCTTCCTGGCCGGGGAAGGAAAGAGCAGTCAGAGAGAGCTGGAGACGGAGGGCTATTTTCTGCTCCTCTGAACAAGATGGCTCCACCTTTCCATCATTAGGATGCTGCCGTCTTTCTGATCACAACAATGTAATTACCGCTGTCACTGTCCGCCGGGCGACGCCTCAGGGGGTGACTCCCCGAGGCCGCCGGTTTCATTTCGGGGTGCCTCTCTCTCACAGCCAGGGCTCCTGGCATCGCCCCTGCCCACGGAGAAGGAGGGAAAGGATGCCAAGCGCTGCTCGCCAGGCTGCCGCCCGCGCAGCAGCCCTGGGAGCCGCCCCTCGGCCTCTCGGAGGACGGGGCCTGACAGTCTGATTGGGAAGCGTCGCTGAAAGTCTTAATCGGCGCGTCGCGCTCGGTGGTGTATGGTTATCATTTTTAATAAACGTTACGATGGCCTAGCAGGTGTGGAGAAAGGCACAGCCCCCGGGACACGGCGCTCCGGGGTGCAGACTCCGGACCGAGAAGGGAAAGAAGAGAATGAAGACGTAACGCAGGCACCGGCCCGCCTCCCTCTCCTCCCGGCCCCCGGAAAGCGACCTGGGAGCCGCAGCGGGGGCCCCTGCCCGCACAGCCCGGCCTTGACTGACAGCCCCCCAGTAAGCCTGCGCCTCGCTCTGCGTCGTGGCCTCAGAATCATTCAGATGTCACATCGCGGCTCGCAGGCTCCCCGCCTCCTCTCCAGCCCCAGAATGAGTTTAAAATAAAAAATATCGGGAGGGGAATATTAAACGTGGTCGCGTTGGGTCAGAGTTCACCTCCTCGGGTAATAAAGGGTGTTGACGCAGGGCTTTTATTTGGTGCGGCCGGCGCGGGTCAGGCTGTGCCTCTGCAGGGGCCCTGGGACGGGAAGGGGGGCCAGAAAAGGAAGAGGGGGACGAGCAGGACACATTTCGGACTCCCGGCCGACGTCCTCTCCAAAATATGCAGCTTTTTTAAAAACAATAATATGTACATATTTTTATTTGATTTCAGAGAGGAAGGGAGAGAGAGATAGAAACATCCATGATGAGCCGAAACCGGTTTGGCTCAATGGATAGAGCGTCGGCTTGGGGACTGAAGGGTCCCGGGTTCGCTTCCGGTCAAGGGCATGTACCTGGGTTGCGGGCATGTCCCCAGTAAGGGGTGTGCAAGAGGCAGCTGATCGATGACTCTCTCTCATCGATGTTTCTAATTATCTCTCTCCCTTCCTCTCTGTACAAAATCAATAAAATATATTTTTTTAAAAAAAGAAAGAAAGCAAAGAAACATGATGAGAGAGAATCATGGACCGGCTGCCTCCTTGCACGCCCCCTCCTGGGGATGGAGCCCGCAACCCCGGGCCTGTTGCCTGACCAGGAATCGAACCCTGACCTCCTGGTTCCTAGGTTGACACTCCAGCCCTGAACCACGCCGGTGGCCGGTGGCCAGGCTCCGGATTTGCAGCTTTAAGGCCGCCTCCCTGCCTTCTCTTCCCTTCCCTATCCTTTGCGTGTTTTTGAAATAAAAGAGTTGTGTGTGTCTTTTTTCTTTCTTTCTTTCTTTCTTTCTCCCCCACACTGCGCTGGGAGGCACACCCTTGAACGGCGTCGTAGAGAATGTTAGACCATCCTCCAGTCCCGGAGCGACTGACATTGCGGAGAGCGGCGACACTTTGATTTTCCTCCAAACGCAGGGATCCAGCCGGGCCGCCCGATTGGACAGGAAGTCCTGATGAAAGATGGGCCTTTATCTCCCTCCGTCTCTCTCCCCCCCACCCTCTTCCGTGTGCACGGCTCTCTCTCTCTCTCTCTCTGAACGAAGCCCCGGGTTCTCTTAAGCTGCCCGGGGAGCCGTTCCCGCCTCGCTGAATATTTCATGGCTGCGCCACCCGCCGTACCTGCCAGCCGCCTCCTGTTTGCTGTCGGAGAGAAAGGGCTCCTTTTCCGGGGGGGGTGGGGGGGGGGAGACTGGGGGAGGGAGAGGGCCGGTTTGCATCCCGTTGTTTTCATGGTCCAGTTTCCCCCACGGGCCCCACGCACGGGAGGCACACCGCGGATCTGCCCGCGGTGCCTTGGACGCGACGGGACGCGGCTGGCCGTCCGTTTGTTCGTTCGCGGCTTATGTATGTCCCCGTGGCGCAGGCCACCGGACGCTGTCCCTCGCAGTCCCCTCCTGTTTGTGGGGCAGTGGCATCGGCCGGGGAGAAGCCCGCGGGACACTAAGCCTCCAGCGCCCCGGCCGCCCCGTCGCACGTGGGATGTGTTAGGCGGGGTCCCCGGGGCCAGGCCGGCCTGCGGGCCGCGGCTAATGCGCGCTTTAAAAGGGACGTTCTCGCCTCTGAATGGGCCTAATATGGTCTCTGTTTGAAAACCTGTCAGGCCCCGTGCGCGCACACTCCATAAAATATAAGTAAGTGCGCGCGCTGTGCAGATGTTGCTTGTTTCTCATAATGTCTGCATTTGAAGCCCCCGATCCCCGCTTCCTGCCGGCTCCCGCCTGCCTCGCTGGGTTTCGGGAGGAACAAGGGGGAGCTTCAGAGGGGGGTTTCTCAATGAAGACACCTTCTGTCGGGCCCCTCGGCTCCCGGCACAGTTAGCGTTCTCTTCCTCCTCCTCCTCCTCCTCCTCTTCCTCCTCCTCCTCTTCCTCCTCCTCCTCCTCCTCCTCTTCTTCCTCCTCCTCCTCTTCTTCCTCCTCCTCCTCTTCCCCTCCTCCTCCTCCTCTTCCCCTCCTCCTCCTCCTCCTCCTCCCCTTCTCCTCCTCCTCCCCTTCTCCTCCTCCTCCTCCTCCTCCTCCTCCTCCTCCTCCTTCTCCTCCTTCTCCTCCTCCTCCTCCTCCTCCTCCTCCTCCTCCTCCTCCTCCTCCTCCTCTTCTCCTTCTCCTCCTCCTCCTCCTCCTCCCCCTCCTCCTTCTCTTCTTCCTTCTCCCCCTCCTCCTCCTCTTCCTCCTCATCCTTCTCCTCCTCCTCCTCCTCTTCTCTTCTCCTTTTCTTCTCTCCTCCTCCTCCTCCTGCTCACCTTCTCCTCCTCCTCCTCCTCCTCCTCCTCTTCCTCCTTCTCCCCTCCTCCTCCTCCTCCTCCCCCCCTCCCTTACCCTCCTACCCCCTCTCCCTCACCCTTCCATCCCCTACAGGACTCACCTCCAGCTCCCTTCTTTCTCTGAAGACCCTGGGAGAGATCTGAGGGACAGAGAGCTCAGGCTCTTTCCCTGGGTCAGAGGTCAGCTCCTCTCCTGCCTCCTGTCTCCCTCCTGTGTTTCTGCCCGCAACCCCAGTGGTGGTGGTGGTGGTGGTGGAGGGGGTGGCAGGGCAGCTGGGACCGGGCACAGCTTTTGCATGTTAAAGCCAGGAGGCCATTTGTTCCAGAGCCCCCGATAGAAGGACCACGCCTGAGGAGCGCTGTGGACGTCGCCCGGGGGTCCCGCAGCCCGCCCACCCGCGTCCCGCTGGGTCTGGGCTGCG